>MU228415.1:10847-51914 GCA_018584345.1 Thuja plicata | reverse complement strand
TTGAGTTTCAGTCTCTTATCTTGATTGCATTTCTATTCACTCATCCAAGGGGGCCCACTTGGTGAGTGAATCATTTTATTAGATTAGAAGTTATTTCCTTGTTCATTAAGAAGTAAATAGAACTCTGCTATTCCTGCAACCACTGGTAACAAAATTGGTGGACTGTTCCTGCAGCATAGGTGAGTAGAGTAACCCCTGCTCGTGATTACTATTTTCTTAGAGTAAACACATTCACTTGAGATAGTATAGATTCCTAAAGAATAATGTATTTCAATTCCATAGGTTTAGCCATGAGAATCAAGAAGGTTTGAAGCATATACTTTGCAAATACCATTCCAAGTTTACGTCCCTAGTCGATAATTAAATGAGACTAAATAATCTACTTAGCAGCCATTTAGGGTGTCCAATCCTAAAGTAGCAGTCCAATGCTATGTGTTTCTAAGACAATTGTTTAGCGAAGCAGTATACATTAGAAAATATTATAAAATTTGAACTTAGTATATCATTAGAAAATATTAGAAAATTGTAACTTAGTATACATTAGAAAATATTCAAAAAATTTAACTTAGTATATCATTAGAAAGTATTAGAAAATTGTAACTTAGTATACATTAGAAAATATTAGAAAATTTTAACTTAGTATACATTAGAAAATTTTAGAAAACCATAATAGAATGTAAGAAAATGTTATCAAATTGTAACTTAGTATGTTAGAAAATGTCAGAAAATGATAGAAAACTGTACTAGAATGTCAGGAAATGTTAGAAAATATTTACAAAATATTAGAAATAGTAGTAGAAAATGTTAGAAAACATTAGGAATCTCTCTCTCTCTCTCTCTCTCTCTCTCATGTACATATGTTTTAGAGTTGTACATGTATATATATGTTCATGTAGAGTAAGATGTTAAAATATTATCCTAGGAGGACCGAGCCTTAGTACATCCTAGTCCTCTTTAAGACACTTAGAGGACCCAAGTAGTGTACCTTAGGACCCTTTAGGACCCCTATTGTGACATAAAACTCTATAAGAACCCAAGTAGGACCCTTTAAAACACCTAGGATGACCTATTAGAACTCTTTAAGAATACCTAGGACTCTTAAGACATAATATGACCTATTAATATACTGGATTAGTACATCCAAGGACCCTTTAGGACTATTAATACACCCTAGATTCCTTTAGGACCCCTATTGTGACATAAAACTCTTTAAGAACCCTCAGGCTCCTTAAGAGCTAGAATAGGACCACTTAAAACCTAATAGGACCCCTTAAGACATAGTAAGACTAGACTTAAGACCTAATAGGACTAATATGACCTATTAAAACCAACTAGTACATCCTAGGACTCTTAATACCTAATAAGACCACTTATTTAACCTAATAGGACATATTAATACCAATTAGTACATCCAAGGACCCTTTAGGACTATTAGTACACCCTAGGTTCCTTTCAGGACCCCTATTGTGACATAAAACTCTTTAAGAACCCTTAAGGTCCTTAAGACATAGAATCTAGGACCACTTAAGACCTAATAAGACTAGACTTGAGACCTAATATGACTAATATGACCTATTAAAACCAATTAGTACATGCTAGAACCCTTTAGGACTATTATTACACCCTAGGTTCCTTTAGGACACCTATTGTGACATAAAAATCTTTAAGAACCCTTAAGATCCTTAAGACCTATAATAGGACCACGTAAGACCTAATAGAACCCGTTAAGACCTAATAAGACTAGACTTAAGACCTAATAGGACTAATATAACCTATTAAAACCAATTAGTACATCCTAGGACCCTTAATACCTAATAAGACCACTTACTTGACCTAATAGGACCTATTAATACCAATTAGTACATCCAAGGACCCTTTAGGACTATTAGTACACCCTAGGTTCCTTTAGGACCCCTATTGTGACATAAAACTCTTTAAGAACCCTTAAGATCCTTAAGACATAGAATCTAGGACCACTTAAGACCTAACAGGACCCCTTAAGGCCTAATAAGACTACACTTAAGAACTAATAGGACTAATATGACCTATTAAAACCAATTAGTACATCCTAGGACCCTTAATACCTAATAAGACCACTTACTTGACCTAATAGGACCTATTAATACCAATTAGTACATCCAAGGATCCTTTATGACTATTGGTACACCCTAGGTTCCTTTAGGACCCCTATTGTGACATAAAAATATTTAAGAACCCTTAAGATCCTTAAGACATAGAATCTAGGACCACTTAAGACCTAATAGGACCCTTTAAGACCTAATAAGACTGGACATGATACCTAATAGGACTAATATGACCTATTAAAACCAATTAGTAAATACTATGACCCTTTAGGACTATTAGTACACCCTAGGTTCCTTTAGGACCCCTATTATGACATAAAACTCTTTAAGAACCCTTAAGATCCTTTAGACCTAGAATAGGACCCCTTAAGACCTAATAAGACTGGACTTAAGACCTAATAGGACTAACATGACCTATTAAAACCAATTAGTATATCCTAGGACCCTTAAGACCTAATAAGACCACTTAAGACCTAATATGACCCTTTAAGACCTAATAAGATTGGACTTAAGACCTAATAGGACTTATTTTAAATATATTCAAATATTTGTTTCCATTTTACATGTAGTTATAACATGTAATCAAGTACTTAAATGTTAACACCTAGCTTCACATGTTACATCTAGATGGCCACTTAGGATGTACCAGCTTAGGATGCACCTCACACTCCTAATCTAGCGACTATTTTTCAAACTGCCCAGGTAGAGATGGATCGACTTAGAGAGTTCATCTGTATATCAGAGCCAGGTGGCATATATAGAGATATTTGTATCACTGTATTGAGGAGTTTCAAGGATATGCCTGCTAGATTGAGATCCCACTCTTCCTTCACACCACAGGTTGTTGACAATATTTTTGAGAGTTGAGAGTCAAGGTATCAGGTGATGTTTCCTTGGAGATGGTCCAGAGCCATGTCCCCAAGGAAATTATCAAATGAGAGGTTTCCCCATTTTATGAGGGGAAGCCCAAGGTGAGGGCATATCAGGTTACACGGTGTGAGATTTTATAGATTGCATGCATGATATATCCTCATTTTCTTGTAGCACATGGTTGTTATCCTAATAATGACCAAATTCCATTATATTTTGCATAGCAGTTGTATGCTGAGTTCCATTTGGGACTTAGGGTCAACTATTTAGATCTTCCTGAATATTACGATTAGGGGTGCGGTAGAATTGCTTATCATGATCAGTATCGTAGGGCTAATCAAGTTGTATGTACTCATAGAGAGGTGGTTGGGTAGAGGACTCTGATAGTGGCACTGACGATGGCTACTACTACAGATAGAGTGGTAATTACTTCCCATAGGGAGGTAGTGGACATTATAGGAGAGATTTCTTTTGTAGCCACCTCCATCACATCGGATACAATGGGAAGATATATTTTGACTAGACCAAGTCACGCCAGATCATCTAATGAGGCTTCATCTAGTACTACTACAGGGGTCAGTGATGAGGCATATAAAGCAGCAGGTCTGCCTCCACTTGCAGAGATACAAGCACTATCTAGCCATCATAGTCATTTGAATGTGGTACTTTACTTTTTGGAGGATCTCCTGAAATCATACTCTTATATTTTTGACATGTAGAGGATCCTAGTACATTCAGTTAGATATGTCATCAGAGTTGCACAGGGTCCTGTAATTCCACTGACATAGGACACACCATCTAGTCAGGCACAACATAGTTTACAGCACTCTGCAGAGCACTCTACACCATCTAGTCAGGCACAACATAGTTCACAACACTCTGTAGAGCACTCTGCACCCACAGATCAGTCTACAACTATAGAGTCAGGTATACAGGTTGGAGATGTACACATCACAACTGAGGGCCTAGACACATTTGATGAGCAGTTGAGTAGGTGGACACTGGCAGTGATGTTGGATCATTTATGGATTTGTTATTTCATCCTGGTGGTTGAGGCTCTACAAAACTCCCCTCCCAACTACACACACCCCTACACTCTTCATTACTAGAGACATTCAGGACTGGAGGTGGTGTGGGCGATGCTGTTTTGGTTGATGATATGATGGTGCAATGCGATGATGATCCTCTTGGTCTTGAGACCCAGGTATATAAAGTTTTCTTTTCTGTTTTCCAAGAGTTTTAGTGAAAAATTAATTGTAGATGGGTGTATATATGTTTGTTCAATGTATAATATTTTGCAGGCACAGTTAGCAGAGCACATTACCTCTAGTGTGGGCACATAGTATCTTCATATGACACCTACTAGTGGTCAGGTAAGTCTTAAATATACATGTAGGTTTAAGCATGCATGTGTACACTTGTAACGTGTATTTATATATTTCAAGTACTTTACATAATATATACTATGCACATGTATATATAACCAACTGTTGTACTAAATTTTTAGGGGTCAATTGCTGCTTCACAACTAGATGATGCTTCTAACACTCAGGCAGAGCACATCAGCTCTAGTGTGGGCTCAGAGCATCTTCATAGGAGAGATTCAACAGATGTGACACCTACTAGTGGTCAGGTAAGTTTTAAATATATGTAAGTTTAAACATGCATTTATAATGTTTCAAGTATTTTACATTAATATTTAATTACATACATGCATTTATATTTAGAGGGATCAGCTGTTGCTTCATAGCTAGAGGATGGTCATGGCAGTCGGTCAGAGGGTCACTCTATTCTCATGCACCTGTATGACTCCCTAGTTTAGGACATGTTGCAAAGATCTTTTATTTGAGACTCATTATATTATATGTTTGATATTTTAAGTTTATGATTCGAGATATATATTTATATTCTATCCAGACCTCTAGACATAGATGATTTATCATTTGACATTATATAGATTTATAGATCTGGTTTCATTAGATTAGATGGTTTCATTAGATTATTTGATTTGATTAGATTGTTTCATTTGATTAGATGATATTATTTGATTAGATGATTTGATTATATGGTTTCATTTGATTAGATGTTATGATTCGATTAGATAATTTGATTAGATGGTTTCATTTGTTTAGATGATATGATTTGATTAGATAGTTTCATTTGATTAGATGTTATGATATGATTAGATGATTAAATGATTAGATGGTTTCATTTGATTAGATGATAAAATTTACTCCTACATTTCCATGCTCAGCAATCACTGCAAAGACATCTCTTGCAAAATAAATAAACACACACACACACACACACACACACACACACACATGTGAGATCTTAAAATCTACTTAGTTCAATCTATAGATATATCTATCTATCTAGATACATGCAGCTCAATGGACCATATAATGTGAAATATATACTTACCAATTTTTACCAATACTGAGATATGATAGTAATCAATAGAAATCAAAGGAAAATCATCAAATTTTTCATCTTCATCTCTATCAAATGTATCAGTAACAACTAGTGGCACTAGATTCCATGCACCTACATATCCACAGTCTTGATTGATGCTTTCCTCATAATTTTCAGCAATGCAGTGACAACAAAAGCATGAGTAGTCTCTAGTGTTCAACGTCTAATTGTGACAATTTGTACTCATAATTGTATGCAAAGATCATGTCTTTTCTATCTTCTTGCAACCATGCATAAATTTTCTATCCACACCTGAAAAAATGCATATATAATATTACATTCGATAAATATAATTTAAATAAACAATGTACATAAAAAATTTAAACACTTTAATAATTTAATAATGTGTGCATACCTTTTATCTCCCAAAATTTTCTATGTGGTACCGCTTGAGTCATTCCTGATGACGTGTCATTCTGATTTGGTGTGAAATGTGATGATCATATTTTACCATTAGTATACAAAGGAAACTATTTTGGAATCGTCGGTAACATGATCACCGAGAGACAGACTATAGTGCAACCCGACACAACAGTTTAGAGAGGTCACTGAAACTAGTTTTCACTGAAAGACATATTACAATGTAAACTGACAACACAACCTAAAGAGTAACCCGAGAGAGCAGTTAACAATGTAAACCAAAAGACAAAGTCACAGAGGAACCCGACAAACAAGTTCACAATGAACAATGATAGTTAGTTGAAAGAGAAAACCGAGAAGAAAAAATGTATGTAGAGACATCACCAAGGATAGACTACAGAGAAAACCGAGCACCAGTCTACCAAGAGACTATTTTATTCTAAGAAATGTGGATCTGACTTACACGTCTGATAAAACACTTAAGTTTTATATTTAGCTTTAAAGCATATCTTTAAAACCATTTCTTGATGGACAATTAAAGTAAATGTAATTATTTTAATCAGTCCAACTGATTGTCAACATGAAAACTAGGAGATCAAGGTCAAGTTGTAAACCTTTGATCATAGAGTTATCATTGTAATGCGTGAAACCTAAAATAGGTCAATCCATTGTATAAATAAATGTGTAATCAATCAGAACAAGATAATGTGATGATGATTGTAGCCGAGGAGCACATCTAAGGATCAGACAAAAGGTTTATGCAGAAGGACAACAAAAGATGAAATCAGTTATCAAGAACCAGATGCAAGGCTACTGAGCAGAACAAAGGTATTAATCAATCACTATAGGTGATACATTATACATGTGAGCTTAAAGGATCTGTATTCAGAAATTTAGGATTGCATATCTTTAGGTCAACAAGTAATTTTGACTACATTATAACAAGTGTAGCAAATAGAAGAAATCCTTTAAGAAGGTGGATTTAACAATCCTTTGTAAATCTCTTAACCAAGTGCACACTAAACAATGTTGCTAAATCTATTAATAGAGTAGACCTTAACCAATCTAAACATGTTACTCCTAACAGGGTAAGGTCATCAGAAGTGATCAAAATTGTAAGCCTTAACTAGCCCCTTTCATTATGCAGATAGTGAATTTTTGTGGGTTTCATCCCCACCATAGTTTTTACCTTCTAACAGGGGTTTTCTGCATTACCAAACCTTGTGTCATTACATTTCATGAATGTTTACATGCAAATTGAGTTTATGATTTGATATTACATACACAAAAATAGAATAACACATATGGTCGGTAATGCAAGGAATTGATAACTATAGGATAAAGGTTAATTGAAAAAAAGTTTTAAGGGTATTGGTTCACCCCTCCCCTCTCAGTACACACCATTCCATTATTCCAACAATTGGTATTAGAGCTAGATCTCTTATTTGGAAAATTTTAAATTACTTGATAGAAAAGATCATACAATGGAAAGGTATAAGCTAGAAAAGAGTATTGAGAATCAGAAGTTAGAGATACACATATTCTATGAGAAATACACAGCAATAAGAATCAAGATGAGAGAGCTACTAGATGAAAGAAGGGTTATGGAATCTTGCGGCAATGAAATAGACTATCATGAAGAAGAGATACCTGATTTATTTGAGTCATCAGGATCTACATCTAGTAATACATCATACACATCTGAAGGAAGCATCACAAGTCTGAATGAAGTCATTCAACATCTGATAGAGAAAATAAAGATATTGAAAATCAGTCAAGAGACACAGATGGTAAGGATGATTGATGTTATGAACAATGCTAGACAAGCTAAACAAGAAAGAACATTATCTATTGATGACAGGAGGAACGTCACTAAAAAAGTACAAGAGAGAGAATTAGAAATACAAAGACTTACTGAACATCATCATGAGATCACCAATCAAATAGTTCTTATGATTCATGAGGCCAATCAAGTGACCATAGAACTCAATGGGAAATTGGAAGCTATTGGTGAGCTAAGAGAATAATATGAAAGACTGAAACATGACGAAAGAATTCAGCAACAACACAATGATATGATCAAGAAAGATGAAGAGAGTACCAAAAGAATGGATAATTTTCTGAATGGACAAAGAAGATTCAATGACAATACCAGACTAGGGTATACCAAGCATGGAGAATCATCAAATCAATCTGATAAAAAATATGTCTACACAAATCCAAGATCAAGGAAGTAGTCCTGCAATTACTGTGGAAAACCAGGCCACACATCAAATGTTTGCAGGAGAAAAGCTAAAGGTATTCCTAAATCCACATCTACATTCATAAGAAATTGTTATAACTGTAAAAAGCATGGACATAAAGCATATGGATGTAAATATAAGGTGAAACAACCAAAGAAGGAATCCTACATGGAAAAATATTGTCTTACTTAAAAAATACATGGGCACACATCTCTTGAATGCAAGAAGAAGAAAAGGCAAGCAAGGAAGCCAAAACAACAAGATAATGCTTATCAAGTGAGATGAGTCAGTAACTCATATGTTTGGGATTACAACACATGAGAAAATTGCACAGCATGTGGAAGATATGGTCACATAGCTTCAAACTGCATCAGGAAATGGATGAGAAGGTCTAGAAACTAGACTAGCCCTAGAATGACATGCTTACATTGTCATAGGGTTGGTCATCTAAGAAAGGAATGCAGAAACTAAGTGATAGAGAGAAGCAATTTTTCCAATGGCAATACCATTGAAGACATCAGGAAGATGAGAAAAAAAATGTGGAGGAAAGATACAAACACAGATGAGGTTGGAACAAGCAATGCAATTGGTGACACCTTATCCAATGGATCTGGTGATATCGCCACCCGCCTAAGTAGAACAAGTAATTATGGAACTGCACTATACCAAGCTATATTTTACATCTATTACATTATACATTGATAATATGCCAAACTAGAATAAATAAAGATGCACTATGGTATTAATTGTTATAAATTTATGAATCCAATCCCATCGGTCTATACATACCGAGAATCGTTGGTATACACATAAAAGCTAAGTTGTTAGTGTAAACTAAGCATCATCGATAATCATGTAAAAAGACATTGAAGTCTTCACCTATATACCGAGATCCGTTGGTAAACATGTGAAAGGTCAATTGAAATGACACTTACCTTGAGAATCACATTTTCACCGAGAATAAAGTTAGTGTGTTCATCGAGTGACTCCATCTTCAAAAATTGAGAAGTGGGTGAAGAATTTATTACACCACTTAGGGCACCATCTATAAAACAGAAACAAAGAGCTCATTCTTTCACCATGCGATTACGAGTGAAGAATAAAGAAAGGAAGAGTGAAACAGAGTGAAGAACAACAACAACCAGATTATCGAGCGACTTGCACACATACTCATGATATTTAGATAGATCCACAACATTCATAGAATATCAATTGAGTAACTAAGAATCACCAAAGTTCACAGTTTATTTGTGGGAAAAGCCCTAATTTTCAGAAAACAATGGCAACCACATCTCACATCTCCAAGATCAAGAATTCCAAAGATAAAAAGGTCAACCTAATCAAGAACATTACTTGTAAAGAGCCTAAATACAAACTCTGTCCAGAGGTTGCTTCACAACCCAATGATGCTATTGTGTTCTCCGGCATACCACCTAGGGTTTTTCTAATCAATGATGTTCGAGCCTATATCCACTGCAAATTTGCAAAAATCAGATATCTAGAGGTTGAGAAAGCTTACAAGGAGCTTTGTACAAATGTAACCATCAAAGATGAACATAAACACATCAAAGTGAAAGGGCTGACAAATACCCTAATGTTCCTAAAGGAGTTTAAGATCAAATGGATCTGGAGAGTTCTAAGTTGGGTACATGACCAAAAGATGTGGTTGGACGAGCCAAAACTGATCACCAAAGATGTTATACATGTTGTAACTGGTTATCCAGTAACTAACAAGGCAAAGGCACTCAAACATCCTCCTCGACCCAACATAGAAAAGATGATAAGTGCAATATGGGATGACAAAGGATTGAAGGTGAACTCCATCACAGATCCAAAATTAAAGTTTGGCACATGTGTATTGGGATACAAGATATTCTAAGCAATCTGGTTAAACAACATTGCAAGTGGAGCTATTGACACCGCCCATAAGATTGTCAAGAAGGGTCTACAACTGGATCTATCTGAGCTTCTAATGAAGTGATTGGAGGAGAAAATTAGGACCATTAGATAAGAAAGGTCTAATTCATGTAAGTTCAGCTCACTCCTCATGTGCATATTTTTATACTTTCAATACTTTTTCCCATCTATTGGTAATGTCAATTGGGACTCTACCCGACCAGTGACAATTCAAGTTAGTGAATATATTAAGTCACTAGGGGAAAAATTTACATCAGTCATGGATGACTATTTCATTAGATTCAAGGATAGAATGTAGAAAAGGATGAGGATACCAGAACAAATGGTGGATCAATATAAAGATGACATTTGTTTCATGGTGGACACCGATACAACTTTGATCAAACCAGCTATACTGAGGACAACATGGTTAGCACCACTTGACTATGAGATAAACATAGATCAAGCCACAAATTCTATTGAAGCATTTTTGAATGAACCACTGGATAACATTTTTCCAAGATTTGGAACCTATGAAGAAGCTAAAGCCAGAATAAAAATAGGCTTAGTTGTTAAGAAGATAGACAGAAAGAAAACCAAAATAGTAAAGGCACTTGAAAAGAAGTTGTCAGTTAATGAGGAAGAAATAAAACAAACATAAGACACCAAGGGATAGTCACCTATCGGTGAAGGTGAACAAGTGAGTGACTCCGATTGAATAGAGTCTTATGCACCACCCCAAAAGAAGACAAGAACAATTGCTGCATCAAGAACAAGGAGTCAAACTACAAAAGTAGACTCACCATCGGTCAAGAAAGGATAAGTGAGGACTTATAAAAGAAAGCCTCAAAATGGGTAGACATCAGAACCTAAGAGAAGGAGGAGATTAATCTGAAGATAAGGAAGACACTGAGCATGATGAGAGTGAACAAGTACCCCAACCTGCAAAGATTAAAATTACCAAGATAATCGATGAAGTTGATGCATCAATCACCAGAACAGGTTGCATATCACATGCTAAGGTGAGACAATGGCTAACTCAGAATCTTGAGGATCAGAATAAGATTGAAGAATCCATCATTCAAGAAATGACCACATTCAAATATATACCTACACATTTTGATAAGATGATGCCACAATAAATTCTAGACAAGTTAACAGCAAGGTGGACATATGCACTGAAATATGAGAAGCAGATAAGGGAAAGATCCCTAGTTTCTATTATGCCACCCAATTCAAAGATGGAAGAAATTGAAGAAATGATGAAAATGCATTGCCAAAAGACCTTAGAAAAATTGAGATCCTACAAAGTACTGCAGGGAAGCTTAATAGAGCTTGACAAAGAGAGTGATGATACTTGGAGGAAAATACTTCATCCACCGAAAGAGGATTCAAGCCCCGAGAAAGTATTAGCTCTTACCAAGAAGCCTCATAATGAAGAAAAAGAGGCAACACCAAGCCCTATACACATCCTAATAAATGATGTTGAGGATGTCAGTCCAGTTGATCTGACAACACAGGCAAACAAGGCCATGGATAACATACCAAATTTTTTGCAATCATTAGAGGATACAAAAGGTGAAACAATAAAGGATACTATAGAGGGAAAAAAAAAGATATAGATATAATTGATATCACTAAAGTTGATCTTGCATATGAAGTAAAGAATGATGAAGATATTAATGTGACTATCGAAAAAGGAGCAGAAAAGGAACATGATACATCAATGAATGCTGCACAAGTTAATATACCAGGTGATATACCATTATTGATACAAGCTATCAATATAATGAAAGAAACAAAATATACAACACTTGACCATGATGCAAGTATACCTGAGGACAAGGGTGAAGAGGAGAAGAAAAATGAAGAACATAAAGAAACTTATGGAGAGAAGAAAGATATAGGTGAAGAAGAGAAGAAAGATGATGCCACTCCAAAGGATACTGAAGGAGAAGCTACAGATAAAGCTAAGGTTGATGTGGAGATGTACACTCCCAACTAACAAGTAGATACCGAGCAACAAGATAAAGGAACAACACCTCCAAAGCCTTCATCAAGTACATTAGACCAAGCAAAGGAACTTGATATGGTACTACATACAAGTGCTTTCACTACTAATTCAAAGAAGAAGAATAAAAAGAGTAAAAATCTAGTCACCCTGGATGAGATATTTGAAATACCTGCCTATGATCCGAGGACATTGGATCCAGAGTCACTTACAAAGTATGCAAAACTTTGTAAAAGGAAAGCTATCCAAGATGAACTCAAGAAGGAGATAAAGGACACTTAGGTACTAGAGACTAAAAAATAAATACTCTTACAGATTGTACCTAATACTGACATTGATCAAAATGCTCCTATACTTGATCAATTAGCACTTCTTACCGAAGCCATCACATCATAGACTGTGGATGCAGAGAAGGCAATAAAAGAACATGCAGAGAAGAAATACCAATACAAATTGATAGATAAAATCAGCCAAGAAGTGGCAGAGAAAAAGGTCAAGTTATCTAAACTGGTAAATACATTGGAACCAATCATTTCAGAATTTATAACCTTAGTTCAAAATTTATGCACAATAGAGCAATTCACTAAGGAGAATAGTGAAAAGATTGCAAAGATATATGCAGATCTTAATGCTAGTGCGCAAGGTCTTACAACCAATGACAATGCATTCATGGTGCATTATGCCAAGATTATGGAAGCAAAAAGGTTAACACTTGAGATTCAAGAGGCAAAATCCAAATTCAGAGATGAGGTAACTAAGCTCCAGGCTCTACTTCTACTGAATCTCACATTACTGCAACAACATATGACATCGAAAAGAACATTGATTGCCACCCCATAAATGTCTGTAACTAAAAGCATATATGATATGCATGCAATAATAACCTTAGAGATCATGACCCTTGAGCACCTAAAGGAACAATGAGAGAAGCAAATGGAGGACATCCAACGATCCCATTCCCATATTTTTGACAAGTGTTAAATATTACACCTTTGTCATTATTGTTAAAAAGGGGGAATTGATATGACACAGGAAATGATGAAAGGGGGAAATATATGTATAAAGGTAAGTGTTCATACATGTACATATACTATACCAAGGCATACACATAGGGGGATTCATATTGAAAAGGTAAACACAGGTGTATATACTAAACATTTTAGTTTTTGCACATATCAGGTTTTTGATACTAATGTCAAAGGTGATGATTAATGATCATATTTTTCCATTAGTATACAAAGGAAACAATTTTGTAGCTATTGGTAACATGATCACCAAGAGACAGGATATAGTGCAACCTGACACAACAGTTTACAGAGGTCACCAAAACTAGTTTTTACCGACAAACAGATTACAATGTAAACCAACTACACAACCTAAAGAGTAACCCGATAGAGAAGTTAACAGTGTAAACTAAAAGACAAGTTCAAAAAGGAACCTGATAGAAAATTTCATAGTGAACACCGATAGCTAGTCGATAGAGCAAACCAAGAAGACATAATGTCTATAGAGACATCACTGAGGATAGAATACAGAGAAAACAGAGCACTAGTCTACCGAGAGACAGTTTTATTCTGAGAAATGTGGATCTGACTTGCACATTAGATAAAACACTTAAGTTTTATATTTAGATTTAAAGCATATCTTTAAAACCATTTCGTGAGGGACAAGTAAATAAAATTTAATTATTTTAATTAGTCTAACTGATTGTAAACATGCAAACTAGGAGATCAAGGTCAAGTTGTAAACCTTTGATCATAGAATTATCATTGTAATGTGTGAAACATAAAATAGGTCAATCCACTGTATAAATAGATGTGTAATCAACCAAAACAAGATGATGTGATGATAATTGTAGCCAAGGAGCAAATCTAAGGATCAAACAAAAGTATTATGCAGAAGGACAACAAAAGATGAAATCAGTTATCAAGAACCAGATTCAAGGCTACCGAGCAGAACAAAGGTATTAATCAATCATTATAGGTGATACATTATACATGTGGACTTAAAGGATATGTATTTAGAAATTTAGGATTTCATATCTTCAGGTCAACAAGTATTTTTGACTGCATTCTAACAAGTGTAGAAAATAGTAGAAATCCTTTAAGAAGGTGGATTTAACAATCCTTTATAAATCTCTTAACTGAGTACACACTAAACAATGTTGCTAAATCTCTTAACAGAGTAGACCTTAACCATTCTAAGCATGTTACTCCTAACATGGTAAGATCATAAAAAGTGATCAAAATTGTAAGCCTTAACTGACCCCTTCCATTTTGCAGATAGTGAAGTTTTGTGGGTTTCATCCCCACCGCAGTTTTTACCTTCTAACAGGGATTTTTGCATTACCAAATCTTGGGTCATGTGTCATTACATTTCATGAATTTTCTGTAAATATTTACATGCAAATTGAGTTTAGGATTTTATATTACATACACAAAGATTGAATAGCACATATGGTCGATAATGCAAGGAATTGATTACTAAAGGATAAAGGTTAATTGAGAAAAAGTTTTAAGGGTATTGATTCACCCCTCCCCTCTTAGTACACACCATTCCATTATTCCAAAAAAATGTGTCTTGCACCATTCAACAACATCATGTGCATTTTTTATATGAACTCCCTTATAATTCATTTGATACTTTCGTAGAGCACATTTTATGCAAGCTCCAACACCATCATGTTCACCTTTTCCATGTCCACTCTCAAAGAAACTCCAGACATGTGGTATGTTTTCATTATGATGATATCTACATAGTGCATAAGATGGTCTGGATGATTTTAATTGTTCAACACATCCATCTAACCAAACATAATGTTTATCAATTTTTATACCTCTTTCTTTCAAATTTGCAAAAAACATCTTGAAGTAGTGTTCTACATAATGAATTTCATGCTCTCTATCATCATTTATATAAAAATGATATTCCTTCTTGATGACCTATGCTTCAAATGTGCTTTGAATACCATCCAAATCTAAATGTGCGTGTCGATAACACAATGTACCATAATAGTAATTTGCTCTAAAAAATAGTATTCTGATTGAATTTCCTTTTGATGAACAAAGGAATAGTTTTCTGTGAAATCAACAACTAATACAATAGTTCCAAGTGGGAAATTATCTCTCAGTGTTTGGAATTGTTGTGCTTGCCACTTTGCAAAAAAAACATGATGAATGTAGGGTTGAATCAATTTGTTAAATTTGTCCATAAATAATCCAACATTTATATTCTCTTCAACATATTCAAACCTTTTGGATTCTTTCCCAAATTTTGTCTCATTCTTTACATATTTGTAACTCTTACAATTTACCATCTTTGTTACATCAATGTTTTCATTTTTCAAAGGAAAAAGAGTCAAATCAACACATGTTTGACATATTCCTTTTATTCAATTTATTTGTCCAACTACATAATCTCTTTTTTCACATAAAATTGATGAGATGAACTCACTTCGTCTACTAGGAGGAGCATTTTCAAAACCATAAGTGTCTTTTACAAACTTTTGAAAAACCTGATAGTGGAGATCATATTCAATATGATAACGACAACAAATTTCAAACACTTTGTTTGTCCTGATATAATATGGCTTCAATCTTTTAAACAATGTTTTCCCAATCTTTATATTAGGATTTGAACTAAAAAATGACACATATAGTTCATGTTGTGTTGTGTCCAACCAATGTTTAGTATGATATTTATATTGATTAGTTGAAATTCTATGTCTTATAACATCTCTACTGTTTGATGAAGGACGTGTATGATCATTCTAAAATAATGTTACCAAATTATTGATTCCTCCATTAATCCTATCAGAATGAGGAGCTCTACACATGATTTCCCAATTTCCTTCCAAGGTTCTATCATCCAAAAACATTCTCCAATTAACATATCGTGATATTGTTTTTCTACTAAAACCAATCCGAGATGTAACTAAAGATATTTGTCTTTTTCGGAGCATACTATTACCTACAATGGATGTCAACATAAATTTTCTTGTAATGGTCTTATCTTTAGTTTGAGATCACTTCCCTACCTGGTTCAAACCTTTCCTAAGATTTTCAATCATATCAGTTTGCATGTCAACAACTTTTCTCTTCTTTGATGTTGCATCTATACCCCATAATTTTAATGCCCCTTCCAAATTTTTGTTTATAAGTACAAGTGAAAGCAATTGGGCTTGTTCAAGTGTTTCTAAATTATCAAATTTAGCCAATATTTCTCTTGATATCATATTCATTGACCTCTTCTTAGAAAGACTTAAGGGTTGAACATTAGCAAGTGATCTCAAATTCTCCACATCTATTGTAAGTAAATGATCTAAGTTTCTATAATTAATATTTCTCTTTACAATTTGAGCTAAATTTATAAGTTCATCCATACCAATAGGAGCATGCGATCCTGAACCTCCTCCAACATCAATTTATTGAGCTTCCATAGGGAGTGATCCCGACCCTTCTTCAATGTGTAATTCTTCGACTTGACTTGACCCTCCTACTTCAGATTGTCTTTCACCTTCTTTAGTTTTATGATAATATGCGAATGCAACTTCACGATTTCTTTGTTTGGTACCAAGTGACCTTTTTCTAGAATATTTATGTTGTCTTCCCTTCTTGTTCCCCATTTCTTCTCTTCAAAAAGTATCTTCCAAAAGATCAGAAATAAAAATTCTTTTCTTCAAAAAAATACTTTGATATAATATTTCTCCTCTCCAAAACTATGCCTTTGAAAAAAATAGAAATAACAATCCTTCTCTAAAAAATGCCTTTCTAAAAAGTGATCAATAATAAAAAAAAGGGAATTAACTTATTATAATTCGATAAAAAAATTGAAAAGAAAAAACTTTACTTTTATACCGTTCTAAATAAAAAAAACCAATTCAAAATGGCCGACCAAGTTCGCACAAAGTATCTTAGGTAAAATTTTGATGGGGTGTTTCTCGCCATGTTTTTGACACAAGGGTCTTCAAGTGAAGACCCTCAAACCCCTTCGCTTGAAGGGGGTCTTCGCTCGAAGTCCCCTAAAATGAAAATTTTCCCTTAGAAAAAAGAAAACTCCTAAAAATTGGCCTTTCAAGGCCTAGGACAAGGACCAAACCAGATGCTTTTCTGAAACACATGATGCCAAATGATGCGATTTGGAGAAAGCTTTCTAATGAATATAATTTTAATATATATTGAGTTCATTATCACTTTCAAATATTACTTTAACTAAACATAGGTTGTTTGGTCATTCAACAACTTGTCTCTTCAAGGTTTCTGGAAAAATAGTAAATTACAAAAAAAAATGAAAAATAGTAAATTACAAAAAAAAAATGAAAAATATGTAGGAAAAGAGTATTTGTGTTACCTTTTTATTAAAAAAAAATGAATTTCGATATATAGAGATCAAGTTAGAGCGATCCAAGTGACCTGATGTCTAAATTACAGTTACTATCACTTTAGAACTTTATAAACTATGAAATATTGATCCAAAATGAATGAAACCAATTGCATCCTTTAGATATTGAAGTTACAAAATCTTAAAATAATTACATCGTTATCATATTTAAAAAAAAAGTTATGTTGATCCAAGTGATAGTCACTTCTTAAAAACACAATTTTTTCACACAAACCACTTTTCGAAGGAGAAGGAAAAATAAATTTAAATGAAATTTTTTTTTTTTTAAATATATTTAGAAACTATAGAAAATTCTAAAAGACCCTAGTTTACATCATCTTCAAATTCCTAATATTTTTGTGGCAATAGGTGTTTGAAAGTGAAGTTTTTTCTCAGAATGTTGATCTCTGTGTCAAAGTTGGCCAAAAAGTGGGACACACTATTGTGAGAGCACCCTTCTGTTTCAACATACCTTTCTTATTCATCTAAATCATCCTTCATATAAACAAATACTACCTCAATATCTTCATTAGAATTAGTATTAGAATTTTCAACTTTGTTCTCAACCAAGTAACAATCCTTTTGGGCTTTGTCCTTGTAATCTCAGTTATCTCTTCTGTCATAGTGTTGGTTGCTTCTGTAGTCTCGATCATCACTTCTGTCATACTTCTTTTCATAAGATCTATCATTGTCTCTTTCATCCTTTCTATTGTTAGGGCATTTAGCAACAAAATGTCCAATTTCATTGCAATTAAAACAAACCAATGGTAATTTACCTTTATATCTTCCTTTACCTCTATGTAATCTCCTAGCCATTAGTGCTTCAAGTTCATCAAGTTCTTGTTCATCACTATCACTGTCACTATCATTTCTCATAGTGTGTTTGTTACTAGATTTTCTTATTTTTAGAGAAGACTTGAATGTAGACTCAATAGTATGTAAGACACTGTTGTCATAGTTTTCCATCTAAAATGAAATAAGTCTACCAATCAAACTATCAAGAGTAACATTGTTACTAGATACTGCTCTCATTTATTGAATTTCAAATACTCTAATAACATAAGCATGCAATAAGGTTCTCATAATTTTAATTATAACTATTTCTTCATCAAGTACTCCTCCTACTCCATGGATAACATTAACAACTGATTTAATTTTGTCACTATACAAAGTGATGTTCTTGTTGGAATTAATGGGAAGTATGTACTGAGAGGGGAGGGGTGAATCAGTACCTCTAAAACTTTTATATCCTTTTACTCAATTAAACTTTGTGTAATCAATTGTATATCCAACCATCTGATCTATACTAACTTTGTGTAAGACTTATCAAATTTTTAACTTAACAAACATGTGAACATTCATAGAAATATTCATGAAAGTAATTGACACATAACACAAGATATGATATCGCAAAAAACTCCTATTAGGAAGTAAAAACAGCGGTGGGGATGAATCCCACAAATTCTTCACTATCTACAGATTGGAAGGGGCCGGTTAAGGCTTACAATTTGATCACTTCTGATGATCTACCCTGTTAAGAGTATCTATGGAGACCTGTTAAAGTATACTCTATTAGGAGCTTTAGCAACACTGTTTAATGTGCACTCAGTTAAGAGATTTACAATTGGATGGTTAAATCCACCTTCCTTGAAAGGATTTTTACACTTTGCTTTACTTGTTAGAATGAGAGAAAATTATACTTTGACCTAAGTGTATTCAATCTCCTATTGTTGATTACAAATCCATTTAAGATTACATGAATAAGTATATCACCTAATGTGATTGAATAATACCTCTATGTTTTGGTAACCTTTGTTCTTGGTTCTTGATAACCAAATTCACCTTTTGTTGTTCTGGTTCTTGAAAATTTTAGTCTAATCCATAGATGTGATCATAGGCTACATTCATCCTCTCATCCATCATAATGAATTATTACAACATCTATTTATAAGATAGATTGACCTAATTAAGTTTCACGTAAAATAATATTAACTCTAAGATCACAGATTTACAATCTTTACCTAGATCTCCTAGTCTATGTGTTTTGAATCAGTTAGGCTGATTAAAACACTTACATTAATGTTCCTTGTCCCTCAAGTAATGGTTTTAAAACAAATCAAGACTCTATAAATAGAATATGACTATTTAATTTGACGTGGAAGTCAGATCCACTTTTTGCGAGCTTCAACTGACTTTCAGTTTTTGTCGGTCGGTTATGCTCTAAAATTAGTTGACTGTCTCTTAGGTTCCTTGCTTGAACTCTTCTCTCAGGTTGCATTATAACCTACTCGTCGGGCTCCTCTTTATCCTTCTAAATTTGCATTTTTGGTTTACACACAAAACTGTGTGTTTGGTGATCTTTGATATCTGTGCTTTCAGTGTTCCTAAAAGTCTATCTTTTGGTTTTCTCTTGTCCTATCTTTCGGTTTGTGTTTACCGAAGATGTTCTTTGAATACTAATGACAAAATAATATCATCAATCTCCCCCTTTAACATTAGTATAAAAAACTGATATATGCAAAATACTAACAAAATGTTTAGTATGTACATCATATATTTTCCTTATTCATTTCATGACTCCCCCTATGCATATGTCGGTGTAGTATAAGTGTATGTACATGATAGTTTTTTGTTTTTCCATCTGTTGTGTATATGAATATTTTCCCCCTTTTTTGATATTAAGGGAAAATGTGTATACCTATAACTTATCAAAAATATGAGAGTGTGAGGACTTCATGTCCTCCATCATCTTCTCCCATTTTTCTTTCAGAATCTCTAGATCCATGTGTTCAAGTGTGATCCTTGCATGCATGTCATAAATGATGTCTACTACAGACATCTTGGGGGTGGCTATTAGTTGTCTTGCTGAAATGATATGCTATTGAAGCAGTGTTAGACTAGGTAGAAGTTGAGCCTGGATCAGATCGGTGACCTCTTCCCTGAATTGTATTTTTTCTTCCCACAGTTCCTGTCTTAACCTTTTTATCTCGATAATTTTCTCATAATGCAATTTAATTGCATTGTCCTCAGTGGTCAAGCTTTTAGCACTTGTAGCTAGATAAGAATCTAACTTTTCTATGTTATCACTATGCTCCTTAGTGAATTTATAAGGTGTGCTTGATTTTTGTATCAAGGAAATAGCTTCAGCAATTATTGGATCTAATTCACTTGTTAATTCTAAAAGCTTTACCTTGTTTTCTGCCACTTCTTGGCTGATCTTTTCAACACGTTTGTGCTGATATTTCTTCTATGATCTCTCCTTAATTCCCTATTCTGGATCAATGTTCTGTGTTGTAATGGCTTCAGTGAGAGTTTCTAGTTGATCAAGGATAGGTCTATTGTGATCAACTTCAACATCGGGTACAATATGATGCAAGATGTACCTAGTTGTCTCTAGTACCATGGAGTCTCTATGCTGCTTTCTTAGATTCTCATGTAGTGCCTTCCTTTGGAATATTTTACCGTGCTCTTTAAGTGCTTCATAGTCTAGTGTAGTTGGGTCACATTTGGTTATCTCAATGATCTCATCTAGAGTGAATTCCAACTTAGTCTTTTTGGATTTCTTCTTCTTATTCTGAGTTTCACTTGAATGTAGGACCATAGCCAACTTCTCGGCTTTCTCTCTTGTGTTGGATGAAGTGATTTGGGGTGTTGCTTATTTTTGCTATTGTTCTTCGGTGTTAGCTTGTTGGTTTTGAGTGGATGTCTCCACATCAAACTTTACATTATATGTAGCAACCTTTTCAGTTTCCTCAGGAGTGCCATCTTTTGGTTTAGCTCCTTCATCAGTATCCTTATGTACTTCATCTTCCTTTGTTTGTGCATCCTTCTCAGTAGTGTCTCCATCTATTTTCTTTAAGTCTCCTTCTGTAACCTTGTCAGTTTTGGTTACAGTTTGAGTGGCTCTGATGATATTCTGGTCATCGGTGTTGTCTTTCTTTTCTTCATCACATGCATCCTTGGGAATGCTTGAATCTTTGTCAAGTGATTTTTCTTTTTCTTGAAGTATATTGATGGCTTGCATCAATATTGGCATGTTTCTTGATATGTTCACTTGTGTAGTATCAAATGTAGTGTCATATTCATCAATCTTGTCCTTGATAATAGTGACATCTTCATCTTTCTGTATTTCTTCTATTGGATCATTGTTTATGTTAATGATTGTGTTGTCCAAAATTTTGTCCATAGGTCCAACCATGTCTCATCTGCAATATCCATATCCTTGTTGCCTGTTGTGTCCATTTCTTCTTTATCCAATTCAACATCTGTGATGATAATTGGTTATGTTGTCTAAGTAGCTTGATCATTCATAATTTCCTGATTCTCAGTTAGATCTCTTTGTGGCTCGGGACTTGTAACCTTTTTAGGAATATTAAGTATTTTCCTCCATTCAGCTTCACTTTTTTGGTCTAACTCAAGTAGATGTCCTTTAAGTACTTGGTAATCTCTCATCTTCAGTGAGAACCTTTTGAAATGAGCCTTCATCATTTATTTTATTTCCTCTATTTTGGATTCGGTAGGCGTGACTGATACTAAGGATCTTTCCCTGATTTCTTTCTTGGAGTGCAAGGAAAAAGTCCATCCTATTGATAGTCTATCTTGAAGTTCTTTGGGCATTTTGTCTACCAGATGTATTGGGAGGTATTTGTGTATGCACATCATTTTAATGATTTCCTCCTCAATTTTATTTTGATCCAAGGGATCCAATGTTAACCATTGCTTGACCTTCCTACTATTTGCATTACCTTTTTTGATAATTGAGGAAAAAATTTCATCAACTGTTTTAGGCATCTTTTTATTTTCCTCTTAAACACCTTCATCTTGTTTTGTGTCTTCAATATCTTCTTTGGTTCTAATGAAATTTCTTCTTTTGGTTGGTCCTCTTTTCTGTGTGGCTGGCTTCCTCTTGTAGGTCCTTACTTGACCTTTCTTCAAAGGTGAAGGACTTGTGTCCTTAGCTGTCTGGCTTTTTGTCCTTGAAGCAACTATGGTTCTTGGCTTCTTATCTAGTGTTGGTAATGAAGTATCTGACTCTATAGATTCAAATTCACTTTCCTTCTCAGCCTCACCGAAGGGTGACTTTCCTTTGGTCTCTTCCTTTTGTTCAGTTTCTTCCTCTGTAATCGACAGTCTTTTCTTCAAGTTCTTTACTATTTTATCTTTCTTCCTATCTATTTTATTTACAACCAAGTTGGTTTTGATTCTTTCTTTGGCCTATTCATAAGTGTCGAACTTTGGTTTTCTTTTGTCTATGGGTTCATTTATCAATGCATTGATTGCATTGGATGCTTGATCAATGTTTACCTCATAGTCTAATGGTTGTAACCATGTTGTCCTTGGTATAGCAGGATTGATGTATGTGTGGTCTATGTCAACCATGAAATATATATCATCTTTGAATTTCTCAATTTGTTATTCCAAGATTCTTACTATTTTCTGCATTCTCTCCTTGAATCCAGTAAAGTACTCATCCATGATTGTCTGAAAATTGTCTCCTAGTGATGTTATTTACTCATTGATCTGTATGGTGAAAGGTCTAGTGGTATCCCATTTTACATCTCCTACTGATGGAAAAGATTCTTGGAAGTAAAATAAAATGCACATGATAAGTGAGCCAAACTTACATGAATTTGTCTTTTCATTTCTGATTATCTTTAAGTTTTCTTCCAATTAGTTGAGTAGGAGTTTATATAAATCCAACTAAGTTCCTTTCTTTACAATCTTGTATGTAGTATCCACTTCTCTAGATTCTATGTTGTTCATCCTACTATCTTGAAATAATTTGTAGCCTAGGACACATGCTCCAAATTTCAATTCATCATCTGTGATAGTGGATACCTTAAGTCCTCTTCCATCACACTTAGCTCCTGTATTATTTTCTATCTCAACCTTGGGTGGGTGCTTCAATAATTTTACCTTATTGGTGATTGGATAACCGGTGACTACATGAATAACATCTCAGGTTATTGTTTTAGGCTCATCCATCCATAGCTAGTGATTATGAATTCTGCTCAGTACTAACTGAATCCACTCAGTCTTGAATACCTTTGGGAACAGTAGGGCATTAGTTAGCCCTTTCACCTCTATGTTCTTGTGTTCCTCTTTGATAGATATATCATCATTACATAGCTTATTGTAAGCTTGATCAACCTCCAAGTCTCCAATTTATGCAATCTTGCAATAAATGTATGCTCGCACGTCTTCAACAAGCAAAACCCTAGCTGGTGTAATATAGAAAAATGGGTATGGTGTTTGATTTTAGGGTTTGTTATTATCCTATGTTACATTTGAAAGATTTGATTTAATTTATTGAAATGTAGGGGGTAAATAACATGCTTCCCTTGTATCCTTAGATGTACAAATGAAAGATCCAAATTGATTAATCCAAAATGGAAGGATCAATGCATAAATGAATCAACCATTTGGAATAAGGACAAAAAAGAAGATCTTAGGTACCCATTTATTTATTTGAATGTGAAATAGATGTAGAAAGATTAATAACCTTAATTGAAATGGATAGAAGAAATTTACTAACCTTGAAATATTGCAGATCTGAAGAATGTTGTTTTCTGAAGCCTGTGTTGAGTTTCTGGAAAATATGAGACCAGATCTGGAATAGAAACGTAGAGATGAACAAAACTCAAAAATATTTTTCCATTCTAAGATAGTTATAATTTGTACCCTCAAGTCAATTTCACCATTGACCTAGAGTTTCCAACTGCGCCCTAGGGCAAAATCAACCTAAAAAGTCTCAGACTAAAATTCTATTTTTGGATCTTGAAAGTTTGTCGAAAAGGGTATCTAAATCTTTGTCTCGGTCTACTATCCCAAAACTGTACTTACAAGAAAAATGGTTTGTTTTTTTGGGGAGGGGTTTTCCTTGGTCAAACCTCGATTTTAGAATTAACCTCAAATATGTAATTGAAATTGTAGAAATAAACAAAGTAAATGAAACAATTCACCTTGCTCATGTAAAAGGCCCTTGTGGAGGATTTGAATCTATGAGTCCACAAGTATGGATGCACCAAATGGATGTAGAATGTAGAATTTAGAATGTAGGATGTATCCAATAAATTTCTTTTAGATCTTCAAAACCAATCTTGAATGGGTTCTTGAATTGGAAGAGGCTTGGAGGAATCTTCAACAAGAGGGCTCCGTGGAGCTTGAATCCTTCAACGGCCACCAATGGATCTCCTTGATGAAAATGAGTGCTTGAGAAGTGCTTGAGAATGGATGAATGCTTCAATGGATACTTGGCTTGATTCAAATATTTCTTCTTCACCTTTGGGATTCACTCTTCAAGTCTTTGAAAGTTCTTGCAATTATTCTTGATGATCATAGTTCATGGTTCATGTGGTTAGAGAAAATGAGAGGAGAAAGCTTCCTTTTATATGAAACTAGGGAACAATCTTCTAGAGAGGCCGACATAGGAGAATTAAATTCCAATTGGACCCATGCCCCTAGAAGAGGACCTATATTAAATATAATTTAGAATTTGTTGTTCCGAAGACCGAAATAGCTGACCCGGAAGCAGGAATTAACTTTTTCCAAAGACCGACATCCAGAAACCCTGAGATTCTAAAATTTGAACCCCGAGCATGGAAAAGGTCAATTGTGACCTAGGTCAAGGTCGAGGTCAAAATTGACCCAAAAAGGTCGACCTTGAACTTGAGGTCAAAGTCCTAGTTTCTCAGTCTGGGGTGCCAGAAATAAATTGGAAAAAGTGGAAATGGGGCAGAACAGGGGGAAAAAGCCAGATCAAAGTGAGGAACCCATTCAAGGCACTTGACATGACCCCAAACCACTTACTTGGAAGGCTAAACTAGTCTACCATGGAAGTGCTTCCATTTTCTGACTATACATTTAGCCCCCACTTTAGCAAGAGTATGGACTCAATAAAAACTCTTGGTAAAGGAGATCATAAAGAATATATAATCTTATTGGAATCACAAGGGACAAAGAAATCCTTAATCCCACAAGGGACTTAAGTCTTTATCAACCGTAAGTTCACAATAAGAGAGACATCACCAGTTAAGGAGAAAGAGAGAGAGGGTATGGTTACCTTGCCCCATGAGAACTTATGTTCCATTGTGAACCACACAAGGAAATAGTGTAACTGGAAAGATGGATTTGAACTGCCTAGTGAATGTGGCTACTCACTAGTCAACCCATCAGAGAGATCTATTCTTAAGGACACCTTCTAACCTTAAGGGATCAAAACATTGTAATTGAAACTGGAGGGATCAAGAGATCAGTGTAAAAATTTAAATTGGAGGGATCAAGAGATCCTAAAAAGTAAAATGTCCATGCTTTAAGGATTAGTCTTTAATCCATAAAGGGAAAAAATTTTAAGTTTTGAAATATTTTGAACATGTGTGTGTACAAAAAGTGAGTAGAGAATATGCCCCCATGTTAAAGTCATTTCTAACACTTTAAAAAGAGAAATGGATTGAACGAAAACATAAACAACTCTACTGATTACGTTTTCACTACGAGATGCCCCCAAACGAAGACAACTCAAGGGAAATATCACATAAACATACAAAGAACATAGAAGGGATCTACCTACTATGGGGTCAGTATGATCATAAGATAACATGTAAATATAGATATGATATTATTGCAAATGAATTGACATCATTCCCCAAAGAAAGTAGAACTACAATCACAATGGAGGAAAGAAAACTCAAGAGTTACAAAGAAGAGTCTTTTTGGACCACAACATGGAGATAAAAAATAATCAGTGCTACCACATCGCAGATCCAAGAAGACTACACAAGGAAAACATTTATGAACAATAACACAAGTACACAATTACATAAAAACTACATATAGAAGAATAGAGATACATATAGAGGAATTATACAATAGGTTTGATTCCTTTATCACCTTGTACCAACAAAGTAACAAGGGTTGTATAAAAGAGTCTAACAAACATTTAGCAAACACAGTATGGGAGAAGCATAGTACAACATGCAAACACAAAAAATGCTACCATGAAGGATAAGCCAATTAGGCGAATCACCTACTCTCCCCATCTCAGTCTATATCATTTAGGGAAGGTGGGAAACTCGCAAGAGGGACTATATCCAATACAGTAGGAATAATAGCCAGTTCCAAACAAGGATCCTCTTGAGAATCGCGTTGCTCAATTCTA
The DNA here is from genome assembly GCA_018584345.1 of Thuja plicata. Lineage (NCBI taxonomy): Eukaryota > Viridiplantae > Streptophyta > Pinopsida > Cupressales > Cupressaceae > Thuja > Thuja plicata. Next base: position 25,439 of record MU228415.1, on the reverse strand, counting down.
GGTGTAATTGTCAATTGAGTTAAAATCATATGAGGTAAGTCAGTATCAAGATCAATGGTCTCATATTCATCACTAAGATCAATAGGATCATCTAAAGTATCCTCCTCATCAAGATTAATTAAAATAGGATCTAAGATGTGAATAGGATCATCATACTCATTCATCTTAACATCATTATGAATATTAACTTCTTCCAACACATCAGGCATAGGTTGATTGAAAGAAGGTAAATAATTTCAAAGAACAGAAGTGCAGGCCCTAGCATTAGCTCTATGCTTCTTACAACATTCATTAGCAGATTTATCACGTTTTGATTTGTTTGACATATGTGGAGAACTAGGAGGAATAACAACTAGTTCCTTCACAGGTTCAATAGGAGGATTGGTAGGATTCATAGTAGGCTAAGAAACGACACTGGGAGGTTGAGAAATAGAGTTAGCAGTAATGGATAAAGGAGGTATAGAAGGAGTGGGAAAAAGACCATGGTTAAGATCTATTTGAGGAATGCTTAACTAGACTATCTTGCATTGTTTATAGGCTTGATATGAACAAAAAAGGTTTTTAGGGTGAGGAGGACAAGAATTAGGTGATGAAGGCCAAAAGAAATCAAGAGTAGAAAAATCTCTAGGCCTAGAAGGTTGATATAAACTATGATTAATCATTTTTACTTCTCCATTATGAATGAACTTAAGACATTTATGAATAGGAGAAGCAATAGCACGCATAACAGTTATCCAAGGCAAACCAAATTTGACTTGAAATTGATCAGAAGTAGGGAAAAAAATGAAAGTAGTATCTACAACCTTGCCACAGAGTTCAATAGGAAAGTTAATAGAACCAAGTGCAGGATAGAGAAAACCATTACAAGTTTGGATCCATGCATCTGATGAATCATAACAGTCACGTTGTAGGTTTTTCATAAAAATATTTTCTTCAGTAATAACATTTATTAAAGATGTGGGATCAACCAGACAACCATGTGTAGGTATCATAACAATCCTAGCATAAATATAAAGGGGACCGTCGGGAGCCTTAATAGTCTCAGAGTCATCAAAGGTAATTGAAAGTTCCTGAGGTCGTTTATCCTTAATTTGTTTCTGAGGTTCAGATGGAACTTGAAGTTGAGGTGGAGGTGAAGGATCTTGAACAATAGGTTGAGATGCAACAATTCTCTCCACATGATTAACAATGTGATTAAGATCATCCATCTTTGAATCGTAAATGATATCTATAGAAGATGGTTGAGCGATGGTATTAGTATCATGTGTAGGTAGAGGATTTGTATAGATTTGAAGATTTTGTTTAGGAGGACAGATAGACTTGTTCCCATTACCATCAAAATTATCAATAGATAAGGCATTAGAATCGATTGAGTCTTGAACTTTATGCTTTAGAGAATAACATTTTTCAGTATCATGGCCATTCTAGCGATGGTATTGGAAAACAACTTTATAATCAAAGGATTTTGAAGCTATGGGTGTAGGAAGGAGAGGTCGAATAGGAGGAAAGGTAATCATATTAGCACTTAAAAACCTACTCATAATGGAATGTAAAGATTCAGAGAGAGGAGTAAATGTACGATTCATACGGAAAGCAGTGGATGCAGAAGTGGCATTGTGAGATGCAACAACAACTTGATCAGCAACCACATTCGTCTGTTTATTAGTCTTGATATAGTTGTTAGGTTTTTGAAATTTATTAGGATTATGAGCATTGTCACTCTTATCAATTGGAACAAGAGCCATTGGAGTGTTTCTCTCAAATTGACTCACTTGTAATTAATAATGATGAAGTGCTACACAAAGTTGTTGGAAAGAGGTAAATTTAGTAAGCATAATCTTATCTCTAATATCCTTTTGTAAATTTAAAATAAACATATGTTGAATATCAATATCAGGAACAAGATAAGAAATCTGAGCATACAAATTCTTAAATCTACCAATGAAATCAGTCAATTTTTCCTTAATGTTTTGTTTATAATGCATTAAATGAGTTAAGGAAACTTGTGGACCAACGCTGTTTTGAAATTGTTGAATGAAGGTATTAGAAAGTTTAGGAAAATAATCAATATAATAAGGAGGTAAAGAACAATAGCATTGCAAAGCCTTATCATGAAAAGTTATAGAAAACAATTTATCTAAAATCCTATGGTCATGAGCATAATCATTACAAAGGATTTTAAATTTTTTAACATGAGTAACAGGATCTCCTTTACCATTGTAATTCTCAAGATGAGGCATATCGTCTTGTTGAGGAATAGTAGCATGAATAATGTCTAAGGATAAAGGAATACCCATGTCACATGTAGGAATGCTAAATGTGGATTGAGTTAAGGATGCAAGTTGTTGTTGTAAAGATGATACAGTTTGAGCCAAACTAATAATTGTGGAATCATCAGAAGACATAAGTGGTATAGAAACATTAGGAACACTAGGAAAAGTGTAGAAAGCTGAAGGAATGAAAGACACAACCGGTGGAACATTTGGAACCACAGATGGAAGATGATTAGTATAAGTAAAAGGTACACTATGATATGAAGGTTGTGAAGTAGGTAGAGATACCGGTGGAACACTCACATGAATAGATGAAATTGGGAGAGATGTAGTCATCAAAGGAGGAGTGTAAGTAGGAATGCTAGGTAAAGGAACAAAAGAAGGTCCCTTACTAGTGATAGGATGAGTAAATCCTAAATCTTGAGCCTTTTGTGATAAAGATTTAATATTCAATTGCACAAGATGAGTGATACCACGCAAGAGATTAACACCTTGATCACTATCACAAAGGAATTAATTAAGAGCCTCTATAGATTGAATGGAATATTGATTATGGTTTTCTTGAATAAGCCAATTTCCCATTTTATCAAGTTCTGTTGAAAGTTTTTGCACTTGTTCAGGAGGAACTCTTAAAGTATCATCCTCATCATGAGATGAGCGAGAAGAGTTATGCTCCATAGAAGGATTGGAATCATGAGTGATCAAATTGTCATCCAGCATCCTAAGGAAAGGAGAGGAAGATTCAGGATCAAAGGAACCCATAAGTCTATGGCTTCTTCTAACCGGGATACTATAAGTAGGACTAGAGGTGGTAAATCTCATACACCAATGCAATGTAAATGAACTAATTTAGAAAACACAAGATTTTTATTTTTATTTTTGAAATGTAAATGAAAGAAAATAAAAGAAAGATAATCTAATATGCATGCAAGATATAACATAAAAGATGTAAATCTAACACCAAAAAGAAAGATTTGTCTCACGTCGGGTTCACCAAAATGTAATATAAGAAAATGGATATTGATTTTCGGGTTTGTTATTATCCTATGTTACATTTGAAAGATTTGATTTGATTTATTGAAATGTAGGGGGTAAATAACATGCTCCCCATCTATCCTTAGATGTACAAATGAAAGATCCAAATTGATTGATCCAAAATGGAAGGATCAATGCATAAATGAATCAACCATTTCAAAATAAGGACAAAAAGGAAGATCTTAAGTACCCATTTATTTATTTGAATGTGCAATAGATGTAGAAAGATTAAGAACCTTAATTGAAATGGATAGGAGAAATGTACTAACCTTGAAATATTGCAGATCTAAAGAATGCTATTTTTTGAAGCCTGTGTTGAGTTTCTGGAAAATCTGAGACCAGATCTAGAATAGAAATGTAGCGACGAACAAAACCTAGAAATCTTTTTCCATTCTGAAACAGTTCTAATTTGTACCCTCAAGTCAATGTCACCATTGACCCAGAATTTTTGATTGTGACCTAGGGAAGAATCAACCTAAAATGTCTAAGACTGAAATTCTATTTTTGGATCTTGAAAGTTATCCAAAAAGGGTATCCGAATCTCCGTCCCAATCTGTTGTTCCAAACCTGTACCTACAAGAAAAAATAGGTTGTTTGTTGGGGGGGAGGGGTTTTCCTTGGTGAAACCTCAATTTTGGAATTAACCTCAAATATGTAATTGAAATTGCAGAAAAAAAAAAGTAAATGAAACAATTCACCTTGCTCATGTAAAAGGCCCTTATGGAGGATTCAAATTCGTGAATCCACAAGTATGGATGCACCAAATGGATGTAGAATGTAGAATGTAGGATGTCTCCAATAAATTTCTTGTAGATCTTCAACACCAATCTTGACTGGGTTCTTGAATTGGAAGAGGCTTGGAGGAATGTGGATGGAGAAATCTTCAACAAGAGGGCTCCATGGAGCTTGAATCCTTCAATGGCCACCAATGGATCTCCTTGATGAAAATGAGTGCTTGAGAAGTACTTGAGAATGGATAAATGCTTCAATGGATACTTGTCTTAATTCAAATATTTCTTCTTCACCTTTGGGATTCACTCTTCAAGTCTTTGAAAGTTCTTGCAATTATGCTTGACGATCATAGTTCATGGTTCATGTGGTTAGAGAAAATGAGAGGAGAAAGCTTCCTTTTATATGAAACTAGGGCACAATATTCTAGAGAGGTCGACATAGGAGAATTAAATTCTAATTGGAACCATGCCCCTAGAAGAGGACCTATATTAAATATAATTTAGAATTTGTTGTTTCAAAGACCAAAACAGCCGACCCGGAAGCATAAATTAACTTTTTCCAAAGATCGACATCTAGAAACCCTGAGATTCTGAAATTTGAACCCTGGGCCTAGAAAAGGTCAATTGTGACCTAGGTCAAGGTTGAGGTTGACCTTGACCCAAAAAGGTCAACCTTGACCTTGAGGTCAAAGTCCCATTTTCTCAGTCTGGGGTGCCAGAAATAGGTTGGAAAAAGTGGAAATGAGGCAGAACATGGGGAAAAAGCCAGATCAAAATCAAGAACCCATTCAAGGCACTTGAAATGACCCCAAACCACTTACTCGAAAGGCTAACCCAGTCTACCATGCCATGGAAGTGCTTCCATTTTCTGACTATACAGTTGGTATTCGCGAGAATGCTCTAGCATTGTCGGGTTGTGATGCAACCTCAAGGAATATTTTGTAATGGGGTTCCTCACATATAGAATTATTGATAAGTTTAACCTTATCCTTCTTGATGTTGTTCATTTTGGTGGTTCTTGAAGTCATGGCGATTGTTTTAGACATTTAGGGCTTTCTATAAATGTGTAAAATAGAGTTCTCGGTTAATGTAGGAACTTACTGTTTACTTCTGTAGTGGTCACTGATCTGTTGGAGTGTTGTGGGTCAAGTTGAAGTCACTCTATGATGCTTCTTTTGTGTGCTCAAATTTCACTTTCGTCACTGTGCTCTGCTCGCTAGTGAATAATGAAACCCTTCCATCGCCTTTTTATAGACCTTTTCCCTAAAAAAAGTCATTAATACTCAACCACTCCTCAGTGTGTGAAGATAGATTCATCAGTTTAAACACTAACTTCTCTCTTCAGTGACAACGTGATGCTTTGCAGAAGTCATCTAACTTCTTTCTTTTACTGACGGGTTTTAGTGTATTGCGAGAACAAATTTTTTAACTTTCTTTGATTACTGATGATTCTCGGTGTATACTAGCAACTTTTTCTTTTACATGTTAACCGACGGGTTTCAGTAAATGCAGACAATTCAGCTTTGAGTGTATACCGATGGATTTTAGTATGTATTACCTGATAGAATAGTTTTCACAGATTTTAACAAGTAATATCATGATGCATCTTTACTTATGCTAATTTGGAATTTCATCAACATATTATGGAACTAATGTAAAATACTACTTAGAGTAATGTAGTTGCATACTTACTTGTTCTTCTTAGGTGGGGGTGGTGATGTCACCAAATCCATTGGATAGGGTGTCACCAATTGCATTGCTTTGTCAAGCTTCATCAGTGTTAGTAGCTTTCCTCCACATTTTGTTTCTCATCTTCCAGATGTCTTCAATGGTATTCCCATTGGGAAATGTGCTGGTATTTGTCATTCGGTCTTTGTAGTCTTTTTTGAGGTGACCAACTTTATGATAGTATAATCATGCCATTCTAAGGTTAGTCTAGCCTCTAGACTTTCTTGTCCAATGTCTCATATAGTTTGCAACAATGTGACCCAATCTTCCACATGGTGCACAATTTGTCCATGTGTTGTAATCCCATATATACTAGTTACCGACTCTTTTTGGTTGATAGGCAGTTTCTTGACCTTTTGGCTTCCATGCTTACTTTTTCTTTTTCCAGCATTCAAGAGTAGTGTGCCCATTCATTTTGCAAGTAGGAAAGTATTTTTCCATGTTGGTTTCCTTTTTTGGTTGTTTCATCTCAGACTTACATTCATGTGCTTTATGTCCTTTCTTGTTACATTTATAACAAAATCCTATGATTGAAGATGTGGATTTAGGAATACCTTTCATTTTTCTCCTGCATACATTTGATGTGTGGCCTTGCTTTCCATAGTGATTGCATGTTAGCTTTCTTGGTCTTAGATTTGCATAGACATTCTTTGGATTAGCTTGATTGGCTGATTATCCAATTTTGGTATAGCCTAGACTGGTGTTGTTATTTACTCTTCATTGTCCATCAAGAAAATTATCCATTCTTTTATTGCTTTCTTTAGCTTTCTCGATAATTTCATTGTGTTGTTACTGAATTCTTATTTCTTGTTTCAAATTTTCATTTTCTTCCCTTAGTTCACCGATAGCTTCTATTCTTTCAATGAGCTCAACATTCATTCTATTTTTTTCTTGACTTAGAAGAATAATCTGATTTGTGATCTCATGGTGATGCTCTATAAGTATTTGTATTTCTGACTCTTTCTCTTGAAGCTTTTTAGTAATCTTCCTTCTATCATCAATTGCTAGTGTTCTTTCTTGCCCAACTTGTCTAGCATTGTTCATGTCATCAATCATTCTTACCATCTATATCTCTTGACCAATTTGGAGAGATTTCACTTGTCCAGCCAGATGTTGATTGATTTCATTTAAACTTGTGATGCTTTCTTCTGATGTATCTGATGCTTTGCTTGCAGTAGATTCTGATGACTCAAAAAAATCTGGTATCTCTTCCTCATGGTAATATTGTTCATTACAGTGAGATGCCATAATCTTTCTTTCATCTAGTAGTTATCTCATCTTGATTCTAGCTTCTTTATATTGCTCATAGAAGATTTGAATTTCTAGCTTCTTATTCTCAATACTCTTGTCAAGTCTGTACTTCTCCATTGTATGATATTTTCTCTTAAGCCTTCAAGCTTTCCAAATAAGATACTAGGCTCTGATATCAATTGTTGGAATTAATCAGAAGTATGTATTGAGAGGGGAGGGGTGAATCAGTACCTCTAAAATTTTTATATCCTTTTACTCAATTAACCTTTGTATAATCAGTTGTATATCCAGCCATCTGATCTATACTAACTTTGTGTAAGATTTATCAATTATTCAACTTAACAAACATGTGAACATTCATAGAAAAATTCATGAAAGTAATTGACACATAACACACGATATGATATCACAAAAAACTCCTGTTAGGAAGTAAAAACTTCGGTGGGGATGACACCCACAAATTCTTCACTATCTGTAGATTGGAAGGGGCCGATTAAGGCTTACAATTTGATCACTTTTTGATGATCTACCTTGTTAAGAGTATCTGTGGAGACTTGTTAAATTATACTCTATTAAGAGCTTTAGCAACACTATTTAGTGTGCACTCGGTTAAGAGATTTATATTTGGATGGTAAAATCCACCTTCCTTGAAAGGATTTTTACACTTTGCTTCACTTGTTAGAATGAGAGAAAATTACACTTTGACCTGAGTGTATGCAATCTCCTATTGTTGATTTTAGATCCATTTAAGATTACATGAATAATTATATCACCTAATGTGATTGAATAATACCTCTGTTGTTTGGTAGCCTCTATTCTTGGTTCTTGATAACCAAATTCACATTTTGTTGTTCTGGTTCTTGAAACTTTTAGTCTGATCCATAGATGTGCTCGTAGGCTACATTCATCCTCTCATCCATCATAATGAATGATTACAACATCTATTTATAAGATAGATTGACCTAATTAAGTTTCACATTAAATAATATTAACTCTAAGATCACAGGTTTACAATCTTTACCTTGATCTCCTAGTCTATGTGTTTTAAATTAGTTAGGCTGATTAAAACACTTACATTAATGTTCCTTGTCCCTCAAGTAATGGTTTTAAAACAAATCAAGACTCTATAAATAGAATATGACTATTTTATCTGACGTGGAAGTTAAATCCAATTTTTGCAGGCTTCAACTGACTTTTGATTTCTGTTTGTCAGTTATTCTCTAAAATTAGTTGACTGTCTCTCAGGTTCCTTGCTTGAACTATTCTCTTGGGTTTCACTATAACCTACTTTTCAGGTTCCTCTTTATCCTCCCGACTTTGCATTTTTGGTTTACACACAAAACTATGTGTTCGGTGATCTCTGATATCTGTGCTTTCGGTGTTCTTGAAAGTGTGTCTTTTGGTTTGCTCTTGTCCTGTCTTTCAGTTTGTGTTTACCAAAGATGTTCTTTGAATACCAATAAAAAAATAATGTTATCAATCTTGAATAATGAAACCTTTCTGTACTCCTCCTACTCCATGGATAGCATTCACAACTTCTTTGATTTTGTCACTGTACAGAGTGATGTTCTCTCCTTCTTTCATTCTCAAGTCATCAAAATTTCCTCTTAGGCTTTCAGCTTTATCTCTCAACACATTGACATCTCCTCCATGTACTAACTTGAGTTTTTCCCACATTTTATTTGCAGAGGTGCATGATTTCACATCTTCAAATTCAACATTGGTTAGTGAAGAAGCAAGTTCTATCATCATAGAATTGTGTTCATGTTTCTCTCTCAATTGATCAATAGTCAGAGTTCCAGTAGGTACAACATATTCAATATCCAAGTGTTATGTAACATCATTTCCAATACTAGATAGATGAAGTCTTATCTTGCTTTTCCATGATGCAAAGTTGTCCTTTTTCAACTTAGGCACATCCATTTTACTCATCTTGTGATCTTTAGCTTAAGTCCCTTTAAAATTTTCTTCCAAGCACCAATGCTCTGATACCAATTGTTAGAATAATTGAGAGGGGGGCGAGGGTGAATCAGTGGCCTTAACAATAATTCCAAAAGATCCAACCAAAAACTTATCTCTGAAATATAATACCTCCACTTATCTTACAGTCTCAATTTCATCAAGATGTATGCCATATATAATCTTAATAAATATAAATTTCTCGTTAAGATATACTATTTATATTTTCTATACTTTACCAAGTAGCAACAAACAAACTTAGTGTTAACCGACCAATCCAGTCTCAATAATGTGTAAAACAAAATAGAAATGTAATGAAACATATACACATTTGACACATATATTTTAACATGGAAAAGCAATATGGGAAAAACCACCTAGGACCGGTAACCCAAAATATTTTCACTCTTCTGAAGTGATCTCAGTGAAGAGCGAACCCTGTTAAAGGTTACAATACACATTGTTAAGTGCAACCTTGTTAGAGGATTTAAAACCAACAGTTTGTCTTTTGACCTAGCACTCACTATGCTGTCAACGAGAAAACCTTTTGATACTCTTGAGTATCTCAATAAAATAAGCACTGTTAAATTCCACTCAGTTAAAATATTTTCTGAATCAATGGTTAAACTGATATAATAAATGATATGTTCAAAATACAACTTTGATTTGCAAATATTCAGATCTATTATTAGTCCAATAATACCTCTTTGATCAATATATACTTTAGTTCCTTTTCTTTCTTTCTTTATTCTCCTCGGTGAATGCTCTGTCCTTTGTTGCTCGGTGTCTACAGAATTCCTTGGCTCTGTTCTTCAACCTGTATTATTAGATCAACATGAACAGTTCTATCTTCATGCAAAATATACTCATCATTCCTCTCTTTGATAATGAATTCCTTGTCTCTTGATATAGACATGATTAGCCGCTCAATCTCCTTGTTTTTGTCATAGATCTCTCCTTGATCCATAAAAATCACCATGATTTTCTTTATCTCGTAAAGCTATCCTTTAGTTTTATTCCATAAATCTCTCCTTGATAACTATGAATAAAATGTGCTTGTAATCTCCTTCCTTGATTTGCCTTAACTGATCGTTGATAATAAAAAAATCGATCAATCAATCCCTAAATTATAGCTTTGCCATCTAAGCAATTTTTTCATTCTTTAACTTTAGTTATGCTCGGTCATCAACTTCAGTTATTCTCAGTCATTAAATTATTTCTCGGTAACACTTTCTCGGTCATCAACTTCAGTTATGCTCAGTCATTAAATTATTTCTCGGTAACACTTGCTCGGTTACTGTTGTGCTCAGTATACACTGTGAACTGCTCGGTGTTCACTATCACTCGGTGTATATAGACCTTTTATGTTTTACCGACCACATATATTTTGTCTCTTTAGATCTTCAAGGTTATAACAATATGTGTATGAATAATCAAACCATATCAAGTTGACATCAATGACAATACAATACATTAATTGATTTAATGTCTTACATTCACTTTTGCAGCTTGGTGATCATCAAATTATCATCTTCAAACATTCAATCAGTTATAGTTCATCATGAAGGAGATTCATCTTGAGATTTATGGATATGTGTGGTATAAAGAGGAATAGAAGGAGAAATATCTTCTTTAGGAGGGAAATTCCTACCATGATTCCCATCTTGTTTATAACGAAAAGAAGTAGAAGGTTTATCAAGATCTTCATGTTTACTTAATGTCACTCCTTGAGAGAAGTCATCAAGAAAGTTCTTAACATCAGGATCATGAATAATACTTTGATAAAAGGAAGATTGTTTAAGGTCATCTATAAAATTACATTAACTAAATTCCCTAATTTTATCCATTAAAGTTGGTTGAGGAGGAGAGGACCTAGGTCTCACTAAGATGGGATCACTAGAAGCTATATCTCTATCATAATGATGAATAGGAACCATAGGAGTAGTATTAGGAAGGTCATCTTTAGGATCATCAAAAAAGACTCTTATATGATCAATACATTCCATATATTTTGTTAAAATTTGAATCAGAAAAGTTAAAACCACATGAAATATTTATAAAAGTCTTGAAATATACCTTATAAGGAAGAAATATATTGAGAATATCATAATTCCATATGAAAGAATACCATGAAGGAACACAAACACCATATAATTTAAAAAAGTATGATTCAATCCAATTGATTGATAAAGAGAAGTAAGGAGAAAGGTAACAACATGGGTTATCACACACCAATCTAATTTAGTCAACTCCATGAAAGCTAAATCAAATTAGATCCAAGAATGCAATGAAGAATATCTAATACCAAAATTATAACTACAATAAGCATGCCTGGATATCCTAATGCATATAATATATAAAGGAGGTAAAGATTGACTAATGCAATACAAACAAAGGAGATTTAGATACCAAATCAGAATGGAAATTTTATGCATCAGGTTCACCAAAATGTACAATAGGAAAAGGGAAGCAATGCAAAGTGTAATATCACTTATCCTTTTCCAAGTTGTACATTTAGAAGGAAGATGTCCCAATAGGCTAGGAAGGTCCCCAACGATAATTGGGTAAATGATCCTTCATTTCTATATGTAAGGTTGAAATGAGAAGATTGTAATGAGATGACAAGATAAACAAACAACTAAAAAACTGGAAATAACAAACTAAAATGAACTACTAGAAAACTATAATATATAGAGATAGAAACCAGAAAATATAGTTGAACTTCTGGTAAAATATGAGCCCAATTTGCAAGGAACATGCCGAAAAAGACATCCTATTCCTAGGAACAGACCAAAAAAGACGTCCTATTCCAGGTGTTTTTTTTTCTGAAACTTTCAAGGATCCTCCAATGGGTTCTAATATTTCTAGATTTTGTCTAACAACTTTGTAACATGTTCCTGTACACAAAAGTTGGGGAAGAAGGTTGAATAGAGGGGTCAAACCCTTATTTAGGAATCATCCTTGAAATAAATGAAATAAAAGGAAAGTGTGTTGTCATGTAGAATAAGCTAGATCTAGAAAATGAATTAAATCATACCTTGGCAATGCAAATTCTTCTTTGAATGTGTTCAAGTAATTAACACAAAAAGCCAAAAATAAATCATGAAAGAAAAAACCTCATGGATTGGAGGTTGTAATTTTCCACAATGTTTGATTGAGGAGAAGAGAGAGAAGAATTGAATGGATGTGGATGAATACAGACCTCCTTCCTTGATAGAAAAATCCTTTGCTTGGCCTCCAATGGGGAAAGAAGCTAGATCTATGGAAAAAACACCTTGAATGCTTAACATGAATGTTAAATCTTTAATGCTTCGACTTGATATCTTGATTGAAATTGATTTTCTTCCTTGCACTTTATAGCTCAATTATGAATGCTTGATAACGTTGATTAAGGTTGGTTTCCAAAATGAGGAGAGATAGGGTGTTTATATAAATCTCACAATATTTTGGGGGTTAAAACTCAAGCATGCTTACTTTAAATCAAAATCCCCTGCTCAAACACTAACATAGGCCCCTAGTTCAAATTTGAGCCAAAATTTTGGGGAACAATACGTTAATAACATCCCCTTCTTGAGAACAAGATGCTAATAACATCCTATTCCGCCCAATCAAGGCCCAAATCAAAACCAAAATTCCCAGACAATGAGGGGATGTGGGATTTTAACCGACAACCAATTTTGACATTGGGAGAGAATGAAAAAGGCCACTAATGGTAACATAAGGCCTAGGTGATGAAATTAATTATCTGATTAGAGGAAAAATAAGGAAACACACTTAGAAATAAGGGATAACCTCAACCTTTCAAAAGATTGAAATGAAAGGAAGGACCATATTTGAATTTAGGTGTCCATTAAGTGTCATATGAGGTCCTACTATAGAAAACACACTAAGGTGAGCACACAATAGTCCTTAACTTGTACACTAAGTAGGTTATTAGAATTTAGGATGGTACAATACCTCTCTAACTAACCATCTGCTCCAAATTTATTCTTAAATACCCACTTGCATTGAATGGAATTTATTCCTTAGGGTAAACTAACAAGATCCTAAGTATCACAACTATCAAAGCTTTCATCTCCTCCTACATGGCCTACATCCAATACTCACTTTATTCGGAGGAGAGTGTCTCCCTATAAGATCTAGGTTCATCATTAGTATAAATTAAATCAAATTTAAAACATAAATATGGTGGGCTATACTTTTCAAATATATTTTGTTGTCTTGTGGACCTTCTAAAAGGTGGAGTAAGAGGTTCTTCCTCATTATGATCAACTTATTCTTTTACAATTGAAACTTTTGAACTTTCACTTGAACTCTCTTCTTCTTCTCCATATTCTTTTTCATCCCCTTGTTCTTCCACATGTGCATCTTCTTGATTGGTTTCAAAATACATCGTCTTTGAATTTTCCTTTGTTGTTCTTCACATGAGTCAGCTCTAAATTCCCTAAAATTGAAATCTCTAGAAAAAAACATTTTCTAGGCTAGAGGATTCCAAAGCTTATAACCTTTTACATTCTCACCATATTCTACAAAGATGCATTTTTGAGCTTTTGGATCCAATTCAGATGGCTTCTCTTGAGGCACATGAAAAAAATCATCAGAACCAAAGACCCTCAAATGTGAAACTGAAGGATTTTTACAAAACCACATTTCATAAGGATTTTTATCAACAAGAGCTTTACAAGTAGATCTATTAATCAAATAAAAAGTAGCACCAAAAACTTCTACCTAGAAACATTTATCTAGCTTAATACTACTTAACATGCACTTAGCTCTTTCCATTAATGTACAGTTTGATTCTTTCAACTAGCCCATGTTGTTGGGGAATGCAAGGTGTAGTCTTTTGCCTAACAATTCTTGCATTTTTACAAAAATCATCAGATTCCCTAGAGCAATATTCACTCCCATTTTCATATCTCAATACTTTTATCTTATAATTTGATTGTTTTTCAACCATTTCCTTAAATTCCTTAAACTTAGTGAAAACTTCATATTTTGAACTCATAAAATAAATCTAAGTATATCTTGAGACATCATCAATGAAGGAAACATAATACCATGATCTATTCAAAGATTCAACATCCACTAGACCACATACATTTGAATGAATAATATCTAAACCTCTCTTAGATTCGTTAAATCCTTTAGGAAATGAAGATATATTTTGTTTACCAAACAAATAGTGCTCACTAAAATCAATCTTACTAATAGAATAATTAGAAATCCCCTCAACTAGTTTCTTATCTAGAATAGTCTTGAGACCTTTTTCACCAATTTGACCTAATATGTGGTGCCACAACATACATCTGTTAGTGTGTGTGTGTGTAAATGGGTACTTGTCAGAATCAACACAAACACTCAATAGATCATTATATTAGTCCAAAAGGGTTAGTAAAGCATGTAAACCCACTAAAACTGACCTATTTCCTGCTAACTAGGAGGAGTGTGATTAACAACATATTAGCCCTCAGAATATGCTATGAATCATTGATGAATACAACCTAGCATGAAGGATTTTATATTTAAAAACAAGCTAAAAGACAATAAAACATGCAATCTAGCTCTAAAAGATGAAATAAGAACTATAAACTAGCATGAGATAATAGGTGAAATAT
>MU228414.1:1128977-1151803 GCA_018584345.1 Thuja plicata | reverse complement strand
AATAAAATTAATCAATATTTTGTATTTCAACAATCTAAATTAAAATAACAAATATTTCATTTACAGTTTTAGCTAATCTTGCTCAAGTTTGAAAGAATTCACATTGATTATTTTCTGGGTTTTTAATCTGTGTTTTTTCCCTCGCGGTATTTGACATTATTTTCACATTTGACTTTTAACTATTTATATTGTGTTTATTGTTCCATATTAATGTTTGAAAATTAAAAATTAATATATAAATATAAGTAGAAATATAAAGATAAAGGTATGAGTAGAAAGTAATAGAGAGAAGTAGAAAGGGGGAGACATATAGGCATAGAGAGTGATAGAGAGATTACAAGATAGATATACATATAGAGGGAAAGATGGGAGAAGAAATATAAAGATGTAAAGATTAAAAGGTATAGGAAGTGGGTGATGGAGAAGGATGGTTGGATAGAGATATAGATGAATATAAAGTGGGAGGATGGGGAAAAACAGATAGAGAGTTACAGATAGATCAAGAGGTAAAGATAGAAAGAGGTCTAAGGAGATACAGAGGGAGACATAGAAAGGGAGAGATAGAGATGAAGAGGTGTATAGATATATAGATGGTGAGATATATTGATACAAAGATAAGGAGATCTAGAGAGGATGAGAAGGAGTGATAAACAAAAGGACAAATACTTAAATGACCTTTCCATAACTCTACGGCGTTCCCATTGCACACTAAAGTGTGATTGCTAGTTTTAATGTTTCTTCTTGCAACTAGGGTTAGGGTTTTTTGTATTGCTATTTGATGGCCACATTTGAGCAAGCTAGAAAAAATTATTTTATGCAAAATGCAAAGGGATCGATACTGGTGTTGAACTGTTTTGACAGAATGCCTCAAAGAGACGTCTCAAGCAGTCAAATGTCTACAGCCTACACACAAAGGTGAATTTGCAAGGAAGCCCTAAATTTTTGCAAGCGACAATTTAGTTTTGGAGCGGCTCCAATTTGATTTGCCAAGGCAAACAACTATGAGGGCACAGACCAGGCAATGTTTCATTAAACTTCCTTAAAGAGATCATTTAATGTAACATGATGATTACAAGAGTTTCTGATGGTGGATTTTTCTGAAAATGGCTTTAGAAGCCTTCAAGAAAATGTATTTGGCAGGTGTTAAGCCGAATACCACAACCTTTGCTAGTGCCCTCTCTACGTGTGCCAATATGGGAGCTTTGGATCAAGGTATTGGCATCCATCAAGGCATACATTATTTTTATCAGATGCTGCAAACGAAGAGTGCCCTTCTAGATGTAAATGTGAAATGTGATGCGTACACAAGACGAGTGAACCTTTTGATAGGATTCCTCAAAGAAACGGCCTCAGAAAAGACAAATTGCAGAATGTGCACATAATGAATTTGTTGAAGAGAAGATTTAATGCCTTAGCGTCCGCGTGCAAATACGAAGCCATGGATACGCACCTGCATTGTTCATGAGAAGATGTCGTGAAAAGATGAGAATTATTAAGAAGAAATCGCAAAGGGGGGTATTTTTGTTTCAGACAGAAAAAGGGATAGCCCGTGACAGCAGATCAAAATCATTGTATACCAAATGATAAACAAATCTGCTAGATGCCAGCAAGATTAGTATTATGCACATTTCAAAAGAAACTCGTAGGTTATTTCAAAGAAGGGTAGAATATTTTCACTATGCATAGTTTGTATTCCATGGGTTCCAATATTTTTGGGGAACCATTATTCTTGCCTCGTCCATTTCCAAAGTAGATTATCATGTTAGGATTAAGTAATCTTAAGAGGGGGTGAATCAGTATTATAGCACTTTAAGCATGAACTTAATAATTTCCAACTAAATCGTATAATTACTGAAATGAAAAGAACATAAGCACACAACAAAACTCATAACACCATGAATTGGTGTTGAGGAAACTTTGGCCAAGGGAAAACCCCGGTGGGGATGACCTACTCACAAATATGTACTAAAAGTATAGTGTCCCTATTAGGAGACCTAGCCCTGTTAGGAGATGGATATTACATTAGCACATTTCCCAGTTAGGGGAATACAAAACCCTATTAAAGGTATACTGAGCACACTACTCTTACAATCAAGAATATTATTTTGTTACAATCAATCTCAGAAGTGAATAATACAAGTATCTACTTATGCTTAGATAGTTTGAGTTGTAGCTCGCATCAACATCTGTCTGACATCACAATGCATCCATTCCATCTATCTATCATATCATCTCACACCATATCCACACTTTTCTTTACAAAAAGCTCTTCATATATATGTTATTACATTACGAGTCGGCTCTCAAATACATTACAAAAAAGAATTAATACTTGTGCAAAGAGTAAATACAAAGTCGGCGACCTTATACAACCAAAGTATAGGTTATCCACAAACTCAATCCAACTTAGCACGATTAGATTTCATGTCATACTCCCTTAATCATCGTGATTGTTCATCTACCCTGTATCACTGTTACTTTGTCTTTACATGTCTTCAACTATATGTAACTCACTGCAATCAACACCAAAACTCAAGAGACCTTAACTGAAGGTCATACATACCCCCAAAATGTCTTTTCCTAAGCACGCAAGTCTTCATTTGCCATATACTAACTTTGATGTCCAAAATTGTACTGCTATACTATGTATTCGTGTTTATTGTACTTAATCATTTTATAATCTGCATCTCCAAAACTGTAACCAACTCCAAGCGATCATCATACCAAATGTGTTGCCATAAATAACAACCCTTAAGTGTACCATATCACTCCAAAATGAATCACTTGCAAACAATCTCTCCCTTTGGAATTGATGGCAACACTTAATGAAAAATAACTAAGTGTCAATACCAAAAAGATGTATGTATATATATTTTATATATCTCCTTTATTCTATACAATTTCCATACATTTTTTATCTCTTCTCTTCTCCCCCTTTGAAATCAATGGCAAAGATAAACAAAAATGTAGAATACATCAAAATTGGACCACAACTTACTAGAAAATTTAGATCATCTTTAGTACATCTCAAAAAGAGTTTTCCAAGATCTTCACTTCCTCTGTCTAGGTCTTTACCAGTATCTTACTCAAATGAATTAGCTCATGATTCATTGCAAACAAAGAAGTCTATGTTGCCTTTAGCTCAGTAGACATATGTGTTGCAAGGGCCTACGTTGTCTTCTCCATGTCAGAGATATGGACCTCAAGAATTGATATCTTGGGAGTGATTAGACTCTTCAACATACCAAACCTTTCCATAACTCTCCCTCTTTTTGTATCTAGTGCACTCAGTTTGTCCAAAATATTGGACACCTCTATGTCTGTCTCCAATACAGATTGTGAGGGGATCTCACAACTTTCCATCAACTTGTCTAGAGCAGTTCTATCGTTCGCTATTATATCCTCAATGTTTTTGATATGGCTGATAGGATTTATACAGTAACTGTATAACTTCCTTCCATGTGCGACACAAATTTTAGCCTCAGATGTAGTATTGTTCAGTATGCCCAAGTCCCATGAAATAGACTTGCACACTTCTTCCAGTTTCTTCATGAGATATTTATTCTCAGTCTTCTCTTCAGAAATCTTCTCTAATGACTCATAGTGACTGTCAAAGTCATATAGTGCCTTGTTCAAGTTCTTTGCATCATCTTTTCCTTGAAAAATAATAGGTGCTGGAAGGGGTTTGTTAAGAGTGTCAAATTCTCTTGTCATTACCTTAGTCTTCTTCTCTCCTTTTTGCTCATATCTTTCTTTAGCTTTAGCAAATGCGATGTAGGATAACTTCATCAACTTATCCACATCCATGTTCTCAACGTTAGTGCTCAAAGTCTTGTCTCCACTTGCCAACAATAAAGGTGAAGAATCAAATGTAAAATTTTCTTGTTTCACTTCAACTTTATTCATTGTATCTTCCACTGTTTCATCTCTATTTTCTTTCTTTTTTTCTTTCGCTGTCAAATCCTTGTCATTGTTTCCTTCAATGTTTGTATCCTGCACAAAAGGGTCATTCACATCCTACAAAGTGTCCAATGACACAGGCACACCAGCAACATAGAAATATGGTTGCTTCACAATACTCACATACTGCCTATTATCTTCGCTTATTGATTTATCAAGGTTTGTTTCAGCTTTCCTTGATGATTCACCTTTCTCAATAGATTTGGGCTTAGGAGCCTTAGGTGGTGAGGTGTTCTCAGTTTCAGATCCCATCAAGACCTTTTCCACAGCTTGATGTGTCTCCTCAATTAATTCATCATATCTTCTTCCCATTATTTTTATTAATTTTGTCTTAGTTCTCAGTAAGGGTTTTAGTTCGCTCAATATTCTCTCCATCTCCTTAACAAATACAGTAGGTAACATATCTTCAATTATTTTTTCTCTAATCACTCCATCTTCTTTCTGTGCTAATTACTTCCTTATCTTCAATTTCTCATATAACTCCTCAGGTATACTACCTCCAATTTCTAACAAATTCTTCTTAAAAGCAAGAAAATGATTAATTACTATGTCTCAATCAGAAGTTTGTCAGATGCCTCATACCTGTCATAATATTTAGCCAATAAAACAAGCTTCCCTTTCTTAATTACCCTCTTCTCCAACATTTTCATGTTTGGATTCCATATTTGTCTCACATTAGTGGCCTTTTCTTCAACTTTCTTCTCTTCTCTTTTTGCCCTATGTTTCTTAGGAGGTGAGTCCGGTTTAGTGGACCTTGTGTTTCCTCTAGGCAATTGCTTTGTTATCTCTTCCTGTGATGTATACTATGGTGGTGAAGGTGTAGATACATCAATTAAAATAGAAAGTGGTTTGATTATCTTTGCATCTTTTGGAGGTGGAAGGGCTACAGCAGCAATTCTTACCAACCCAGAAGCTCTCTATGTCATCTTCCTTCTAACTTCTTTCATTTCTTCTTTTGATATGTCGGCCTTGGCTGCTAAGTCACAACTACGTTCTCTAATTTCCTTTTCCTTGATCCTCTAGTATGTTCCTCCCTAATCTTTGCAGAATTTTCCTCATAAGTACCCCATCTTTCCTCAAATGAATCAACTTTTGAAGATAGAATGTGTTCCACTTGCATAATCAAAACTTCAGAACTAACCTCATGACCCAGTAGATAACACAACTTCTTTCTAGGTAGAACTACCTCAAATCGCACACCATCAATTTCAACCATGAAAAATATTGAGTCCTTGTATTTCTCTACTACTGCCACAGGAATCCTCTCCCTTTCCTTCATCTCTCTCTGTAATATTTTCATCATAGCAAACAATTCACCATCTACCCATGTGTTGTTCTGTCTCCTATAACTCTGAGAAATCTGAATACCAGTAGGTACATTGTCTGTCCAAGCTCTAGGGTGCATGCCAGAAAATTTGTGAACAATGTGGATGTACATATGTATCAACAAAGATCTAGATCTGAATCCCTTCGACTTATCCTTCTTCATTTGTCTTACATTCTCCAAGAATTGTTGTGTAAGTACTTCACAAAGGTTATACTTGATATTTTCCTTAACCATTTTGTAAGCCATTAAGATTACTCATGTCGATACTGAATTGAGTCGGCTGATATAATGGAGTTTATAGCCTAAAATCATAGTAATCAATCTGACATCTTGTTAGAATATATCATTTACTGTCATCACTCTTATGTCCCACTACGAATGTGTTAGGGTTTCCACCATCTTCTATGCACATTTCAAAAGAAATGCTTGGGCAATTCCAAATAAGGGTAGAATATTTTCACTATGCATAGTTTGTATTCCGTGGGTTCCAATATTTTTGGGGAACCATTGTTCTTGCCTCATCCACTTCCAAAGAAGATTATCCACCTTGTGTAAGAAGGTGATTACAACAAACTTGTTGATGGATTTAATTCTCTGATGTCCTTTCATGGAAGGGAATGATTTCAATATTTGCAAAAATAAATTTGGTGAAATGCCATAGAAACTTCAAGTAAATGCAATTTGCAGGTGTAAAGTCATATTCAACAACCTTTGTGAGCACCCTTCCATCCCACGCCAAAGATGAGAAGTTTGAAACAGGGTATGTGCATTCACAAGATCATAAATGGTAGTGAATTATCAATCTAACTTTGTTTTCAATATGCAAATTCAAATGGCATTGGCAGTGTCCATTAGCAGGGAGTGCACTGAGGAGAATTTTATTAATTTTGCAATAATAAGGAGGCTCAAAGAACTATGCATATGATGGAGATTTTAAAATATCAAAATGATTTACATAATGATGTGCTGCAGATATTAGTCACAACATTTGAAATTTATTTCATGAGAGGTGTCAAGGGGACATTGTAAAACTGAGAACATGGGAAGTAAAAAAATTCAGTAAGAATGTTCTACATTTGAGGAAGAAAAATGCAAATAGTGTTAAATCTTTCCACCCCTAAAAGTGAAGGTATTGTTGCACAGAGTATGCAAAGGATAGGGAAAATGGACAAAATTTTCATTTATAAGGGATATGTTGGTGTTTAAAAATGTTTATACTTTACAAAGCTACCAATATACCTTAGATTGATTTTAAGAGTGGTTAGCTCCAAATACGGAAGATCTTAAAATAACTGGACCAACTATAGGGACAAGAGTGTCCTCTATACTTCTTGATCTACAAAACCAAGGTGGTACACATAATCCAGATAGATATTCAACTCTTCCCAACTCTTTACAACTCTGGATTTTAACAACAGATAATGGTAAGAAAGTATTAAATGGTAACCACTCATTCATTGACTCTCCGCTACCATGCAGGACAACAATAAACAACCACAAAACTCAAAGGAACTGAGATGGTTTTGATGTTTAAAAGGGATAGAATATAGCCAATTCCAACTAGACATATCTCAATGTAGAATATACTAGTTCCTGATCAGTTTTTTATCCATTGGGCAACAGAGTCTACTGCCATTTATGATACTAGTTCCCGATGAAGATTAATATGACAGTCCCTGAACCTCCTTACGTCTTCAATCTCAGAGGGACACTTATCAACACTGCGTAATGCCTTAATAGATAATCGTTAGTCAGCTTTTCTTTGAGGGAACACGATGCCCGTCAAATGAAATATAACTGCTCGATGCTTATCTGCCTATAGCGCTGACAAATTTTTATGTGTTGCATGGTCATAATACCTTGAAGGATATCCTCTGATCATCTTTCAATCAAGGATTTGCATCAACCATTGGATGAAAATAATCTGATGGTTCACGAACCTACCGCTACATACATTTGAAGATACTGACCTCACAATCTCATGATAGACAGGTGGCAACATGATCTGATGCCTCAATAATTAAACAAACCGCATCTTGTGTTTGAGGCTTTAAATGCCCTCCATTGGATGAAGATTAACCTGCATGCTACTTGGGAGAAATAAAATCTTGCGGGGACTATAGAACTTTAGGAAAAATTAATACATCCCACTAGGAATAGGAAACATTAAAGTGATGGCCCCGCCTGACGACTTAAAAGACACGGGTTTAAGCGATTTTAAGTGGTTCAAAAAGGTAATGACATTTTATAACATGCCAAAGGATTAGGGTTTTTTGTCAAGAGGGAAACAAAACCTTAAGGACCAAAGACCTAAGGCGTAAAGAACCAAACTTTAAACACTTGAAAAAACCTTGGAACCATGAGAAATTTTACAGTGCTAACAAAAAATTCCTTCATCAAGTTAAAATGCTCAGGGAAATATTAGATGAGAGAAAATATTCTCATCAAAAATTTGCAAATGGTGAAAATGCACATGCACACTGGAGATATTTGCAATAAATCATTGATAAAATGATGTGTGAGTTACAGGGGTGAAAAGGTTTTCACTACAAGACATCAAAATGGGTGAATGTTGTGGGGAAATTTTACTATTGGAAAGAATTGTTCTCCACCTATTGGGTGAAACTTATCACATGAACACAAAAAGGGGAAAAAGATATCACTAAGGAATGTGTATTTTCACCCTTTTGAAAATATACAACATAAAGGGGAAAAGGAGTGAAAATATAATTGTTTCAAAGGAATAGAAAATTTGTCTTTTCCAAAGATAAAGATTATTTCACAAAGTGTGAAGAAAGATGAATTGAAAATAAATTCTATATGGAAGGAATATTATTTTAAAGGAAAATAATATAGTCGCAAAGAAATATTTTCAGCTTGACGTTAAAATGTCTTTAGAGAAGTGAAAAGAGCAGTAAAAGGTTAGTTGTAAGTAAAAAGGATGCTAATATTTCTAATTGGAGAGCAAGGGGAAAATAATGAACAGTTGTGATGACATTATTTTTCCATTAGTATGCAAAGAACACTTTCGGTAAACATACACTGAAAGACAGGACAAAGAGAAAACCGAAAATGAAGATATAAAAGATCACCGAAAACTACTAAGTACAAAGAAAATTGACGACACAGTTTTGTGTGTAAACCAAAAATACAAAGTGGAAAGGATAAAGAGGAACCCAACAGTGGAACCTGACAAGCAGGAAAAAGTACAAACTGAGAGAATAGTCAAAGAGGAACCTGAGAGACAGTTCAAGCAAGGAACACCAAGAGACAGTCTAACTGACTTCAGAGCATAACCGACCGACAAAAACTGAAAGTCAGTTGAAGCCCGCAAAAAGTGGATCTGACTTCCACTTAAGATAAAACAGTCTTATTCTATTTATAGAGTCTTGCTTTGTTTTTAAATCCATTTCTTTAGGGACAAGAAATATTAATGTAAGTGTTTTAATCAGTCTAACTGATTTAAAACACGTAGACTAGGAGATTAAGGTCAAGTTGTAAACCTGTGATCTTAGAGTTAATATTGTTTTACGTGAAACTTGATTAGGTCAATCTATCTTATAAATAGATGTTGTAATCATTCATTATGTAATTATGTGAGAATGGATGAGAGGATGAATGAATCCTATGAGCACATCTATGGATCAGACTGAAAGTTTCAAGAACCAAAATAGCAAAGGGTGAATTTGGTTATCAAGAACCAAGAACAGAGGCTACCGAGCAATAGAGGTAGTATTCAATCACATTAGATGATATACTTATACATGTAATCTTAAATGGATCTATAATCAGAAATAGGAGATTTCATACACCAGGTCAAATTGTAATTTGCTTACATTCTAACAAGTGAAGCAAAGTGTAAAAATCCTTTCAAGGAAGGTGGATTTAACCATCCAATTGTAAATCTCTTAACCGAGTGCACACTAAACAGTGTTGCTAAAGCTCTTAAAAGAGTAGACTTTAACAGGTCTCCATAGATAATCCTAATAGGGTAGATCATCAGAAGTGATCAAATTGTAAGCCTTAACCGGCCCCTTCCAATCTACAGATAGTGAAGAATTTGTGGGTGCCAACTCCACCGCAGGTTTTACTTCCTAACAGGAGTTTTCTGCGTTATCATATCTTGTGTTATGTGTCAATTACTTTTATGAATGTTTCTATGAATGTTCACATGTATGGTTAAGTTTATGAATTGATATATCTTACATCAATATAGTATAGAACAGATGGTTGGATATATAAATTTGATAACTCTAAAGGATAAAGGTTAAAAGATACAAAATTTTTAGAGGTACTGATTCACCACTCCCCTCTCAGTACACACTTTCCATTAATTCCAACAATTGGTATCACAACTAATTCTCTTATTTGAAAAGCTTAAAGGCTTAAGAGAAAAGATCATACAATGGAGAAGTACAAACTTGACAAGAGTATTGAGAATCAGAAGCTACAAATTCAGATCTTCTATGAGCGGTATAAAGAAGCTAGAATCAAGATGAGATAGTTTTTAGATGAAAGAAATATTATGGAATCTCGTTGTAATGAAACATATTACCATGAGGAAGAGATACCAAATTTCTTTGAGTCTTTGGGATCAAATACATGCAAAGCATCAGACACGTCAGAAGAAAGCATCACAAGCCTAAATGAAATCAATCAACATCTAGATAGACAAGTGAAATCTCTACAAATCGGTCAAGAGACACAGATGAAAAGAATGATTGATGGCATAAACAGTGCTAGACAAGCTGAGCAAGAAAGAACACTAGCTATTGATGATAGAAGGAAGATTACTGAAAAGCTACAAGAGAAGGAATCTGACATACAAAGACTTACAGAGCATCACCATGAGATTACAAATCAAATTATTCTTATGAGTCAAGAGGAAAACATAATGAATGTTGAACTCATTGAAAGAATAGAAGCTATCAGTGAGCTAAGGGAAGAAAATGAAAAGCTGAAACAAGAAAATAGAATTCAGCAGCAGCATAATGAAATAATCAAGAAAGTTGAAGAAAGCAATAGAAGAATGGATGATTTTCTTGATGGACAACGGAGATTCAACAACAACACCGGTCTAGGCTATACTAAGAATGGAGAATCACCCAATCAAGCTGATCCAAAGAATTTCTATGCAAATCCAAGACCAAGAAAGTTGACATGCAATCACTGTGGAAAGCAAGGCCATACATCAAATGTATGCAAGAGCAAAATGAAAGGTATTCCTAAATCCATATCTTCATTCATAGGATTTTGTTATAATTGTAACAAGAAAAGACATAAAGCATATGAATGTAAGTCTGAGATGAAACAACCAAAGAAGGAAACCTGCATGGAAAAATACTGTCATACTTGCAAAATAAATGGGCACACAACTCTTTAATGATGGAAGAAGAAAAAGCAAACATGGAAGCCTAAAGGTCAATAAACTTCCTATCAACTGAAAAGAGTCGGTAACCAGTATGTATGGGATTACAACACATGGACAAATTGTATAGCATGTGGAATATATGGTCACATTGTTGAAAACTATATGAGACAGTGGACAAGAAATTCTAGAGGCTAGACTAACCCCGGAATGGCATGCTTACACTATCATAAAGTTGGTCATCTCAAGAAAGACTACAGAGACCGAATGACAGAGACTAGCACATTTCCCTTGATGGAAATACCATTGAAGACATCCAAAGGATGAGAGACAAAATGTGGAGGAAAGATTCAAACAATGATGAAGCTGGACCGAGCAATACAATTGGTGACACCCTATCCAATGGATCTGGTGACATCACCACCACCACCTAAGAAGAACAAGTATGGAATTGCATTACACTAAGTAGTATTTTACATCAGTTTCATAATATGTTGATGAAATGAAAAATTAGCATAAGTAAAGATGCATCATGATATTACTTGTTAAAATTTGTGATAACTATTCCATCAGGCAATACATACCAAAATCCATCGGTATACGCTCAAATCTGAAACTGCCTATACTTACCAAGAATCGTCGGTTAACATGTAAAAGAAAAGTTGCTAGTGTAAACTAAGACGTGTCGGTAATCAAGCAAGTTGAATAAGTTATGTTCGCAAAACACTGAAACCCGTTGGTAAAAGAAAAGAGTTAGATGACTGCCCCGAAGCATTGCATTATCACCGAAGAGAGAAGTTAATGTTTAACCCAACGACTTCGTCTTTACACACCAAGGAGTGGTTGAGCATTAATGACTCACTTTTAGGGCAAATGTCTATAAAAGGGTGACAGAAGGGTTTCATTATTCACCAGCGAGTAAAGTAGAGCGACGAGAGCAAAATTTGAGCACATAGTGATAGTATCACAGAGAGACTTCAACTCGATCAAGAGCACTCCAAACATATCAGTGACCACTACAAGATTAAACAATAATTTCCTATGATAACCAAGAACTTTGTTTTACGCATTCACAGAAAGCCCTAAATATCTAAAACAATGACCATGACTTCAAGAACCACCAAACTGAAGAGCATCAAGAAGGATGAGGTTAAAATTATCAAGAATTCTACCTGTGAGGAACCCCACTACAATATTTTCCCTGAGGTTGCATCACAACCCGACAATGCTGGGGCATTCTCGTGAATACCAGCTATGGTTTTTCTCGTCGAAGACGTGCGAACATACATCCACTGCAAGATTGCATAAATTAGTGACTTAGAGGTGGAACAAGATTTCAAGAAACTATGTAATGAGGATGGATCCATAAAAGATGAGCACAAACACATAGAGGTGAAAGGGCTCACTAATTCCCTATTGTTCCCAAAGGTATTCAAAACCGAGTGGATTTGGTTAGTATTGAGTCAAATTCACAACCACAAGCTATGGTTGGATGAGCCTAAAATGATAACCTGAGATGTTATTCATGCAGTCACCAGTTACCCTATAACTGATAAGGTAAAGGCATTGAAATGCCCACCCAAGGCTAAGATTGAAAAGAACACAGGAGCCAAGTGTGATGGCAGAGGACTGAAGGCATCCACTATTACCGATGATGAACTAAAATTCGGAGCATGTGTCCTAGGCTACAAATTCTTCCAAGCTAGCAAGATGAATAGCATAGCATTCAGAGCAGTGGCTACAGCTTATAAAATTGTAAAGAAAGGAACTCAGTTGGATCTGTCTGAACTTCTACTTAACCAGTTAAAAGAAAATTTGAGAACAATCAAAAATGCAAAGACAAACACATGTAAGTTTGGCTCACTTATCATGTGCATTTTCTTTTACTTCCAAGAATCATTTCCATCAGTAGGAGCTATAAAATGGGATACCACAAGACCAGTCACCATACAGATCAGTGAATACATAACATCACTAGGAGACAACTTTGAAACTGTTATGGATGAGTAATTTACTGGATTCAAGGACAGAATGCAGAAAAGAGTAAGGATCCTTGAACAACTTATTGAGAAATTCAAGAATGATATATGTTTCATGGTTGACACTGACCACACATACATCAAGCCTATTGTACCAAGGACAACATGCTTACAACCTTTGGAATATGAGGTAAACATTGATCAAGCATCCAATGTAATCGATGCATTAATAAATGAACCCTTAGATAAAACTCGACCAAAGTTCAGCACTTATGAAGAGGGGTAAAAGTACGAAGCTGTGTCGCACTTGAGGACCATTCTCGTAGTTCCGGCCGAAATTGTTTTGGCCAAAAAATTTTCAGCCAAAATATTTTTGGTCACACATATGTGGCACAAACGTCGCACCATGTGGCGTCGATGTGGCAAATGAGTTTCGGCCGAAACTGGTTCGGCCGGACTAGTTTCAGCCGAAAATTCATGAGTAAATATAAGCCAACTATGTTCTATCGATGAAGAATTGGCACATATTTATATTGGGGGGTTCGGCCGAAACTAGTTCAGTTAAACCACTTCCGGCCGAAACTATCTATGTGGCATCCTATGTGGCAGCCAAATAGGCACAAATTTCAAAATTCCAGAACTTCTCACTTAGACAACTGATTTCTTCATCAAAACCCAACCATTTTAAAAATCTAAATATACCCTTTTGTAGAGCTCGGAGTCTAGATTACGGTCATATAATTTTTATTGTGTTTTGATTATATATAATATTATAATTTGAAAAAACTCCAAGTAGGTATTTTAACATTTAAGAACACGCTCGTTCGAAAAAATAAAAAAAATAGAAAATCATGTCAAAAAAATTTACAACTTATATTTAACACTAGAGGAGAGTGTCCTCTTCAATAATATGTAATTATTTTTGTATTTGGTTTAGATTTTCTAGGGAAAATATGGAGGGAGAAAAAAATTGTTAATTTCGGGTAACTCTGACTTTGAATAGTTATAACAGACAAAATATATACCGAAAACCAATCTTTCTTTTTTTATGCACTAGCTGTACATGTCATCTAAAACATATTCTAAAATCAAAGGAAAAAAATATTATTTCCATATATTTAGTTGGAGGGAACAAGACCCTACATTTTCAACATTTTTTGCGCAATTAAAAAATGGACTTCAAAAATTTTAAAAATAGGTCAATGATTATTCAAAAAAAATTTAAAAAATTATAGGCATAAACTACATCTAATTTTACACATTTCATTAGTTTACATCATTTTCAAATTCTAAACACAAATGTCACTTTTATGTCATTAAATTTTAACAGTTTTGCATGTCGTGGTCCTCTTCCTTTGTAAAAGCCTATAAACTACATCTAATTTTACACATTTCATTAGTTTACATCATTTTCAAATTCTAAACACAAATGTCACTTTTATGTCATTAAATTTTAACAATTTTGCATGTCGTGGTCCTCTTCCTTTGTAAAAGTGTGACACAGGTTTGTACTTTTACTCAGAGGCCAAGTCAAGAATCAAAATTGGCTTCGTTGTAAAGTAAATTGACAGGAAAAAATATAAAATGGTTAAGAATTTGAAGAAAATAATGTCAGTTACAGAGGAGGAAACTGAACAAAAGGAAGAAACCAAAGGATAGTCACACGTTGGTGAGGCTGAGTAGGTAAGTGACTCTGAGTCTACAGAGTCAGATACTCCATTACCAACAACAGCTAAGAAGCCAAGAACCACAGCTACTTCAAGGATAAGAAGTCAAACAGTTAAGGACTCAAGTCCTTCACCCTTGAAGAAAGGAAAAGCAAGAACCTACAAGAGGAAACTGCCTACACAGAAAAGAGGGCCAAAAAAGAGAAGAAAGTTCATTAGAAACAGGGAAGATATTGAGGACACGGAACAAGATGAAGGTGTTCAAGAGGAAAAGAACAAGATACCTGAAATAGTTGATGAAATATGTGCCTTATTTATCAAAACAAGCAATGAAAATTGTAGGAAGGTTAAGCAATGGTTAACATTGGATCCCTTGGATCAAAATAAAATTGAGGAGGCAATCATTGAAATGATATGCATATACAATTACCTCCCAATGCAACTGGCAAACAAAATGCCCAAAGAACTTCAAGACAGGCTATCATTAAGATGGAATTTTTCCTTGCACTCCGAGAAAGAAATTAGGGAAAGAGCCCTAGTATCAGTCATGCCTCCTGAATCCAAAATGGAGGAAATCAAATCAATGATGAAGGCTCATTCCAAAAGGTTCTCACAGAAGATGAGAGCCTACCAAGTGCTAAAAGGACGTCTACTAAAGTTAGACCAAAAAAGTGAAGCCGAATGGAGGAAAATACTTAATATTCCTGAAAAGGAATCAAGTCCCAAGCCACAGAGAGCTCCAACCGAGAATCAGGAAATCAAGAATGATCAAGCTACTAAGAGCATAGAACCAATCATCATCACAGATGTTGAATTGGACAACGAGGAACTGGACACCAAAGGCAACAAGGATATGGATGTTGCAGATGAGATATGGTCGGACACCACTATGGACAACCTAGTCATTGACATAACCGATGATCCAGCAAAAGAAATACAAAAATATGAAGACGTCATTGTTATCAAGGACAAGACCGACAAATAGGGAACAACATTTGACACTTCATAAGTGAACATATCAATCAACATGCCAATATTGATGCAAGTCATCAATATACTTCAAGAAAAAGACAAATCACCTGACAAAGATTCAAGCATTCCTGAGGATGCAAGGGGATGAAGGAAAGAAAGACAACACTGATGAACAGAATGTCATCGGAGACACTCATATTGTAACCGAAACTAACAAGGTTACAGAAGGATATTTAAAGAAAATAGATTGAGACACTATTGAGAAGGATGCACAGACAAAGGAAGATGAAGTACATAAGGATACCGATGAAGGAGAAAAAATAAAAGATGACATTCCTGAGGTAACCGAACAAGTTGCTACAGAAAATGTAAAGGTTGATGTGGAGACGAACACTCAAAACTGACAAGCTGACACCGAAGCATAGTAGTAAAAAGAGGCAACACCACAAATCACTTCATCTAGCACAACAGACAAAGCCGAGAAGATGGCTATGGTTCTACATTCAAGTGAAACTCACAAGAAGAAGAAGAAATCCAAAAAGAGTAAGTTGGAAGTCACTCTAGACAAAATCATTGAGATACCCAAATGTGACCCAAATACACTTGACTATGAAGCACTTAAAGAGTACGGTGAAATATGCCAAAGGAAGGCACTACAAGAGAAGCTGAGAAAGAAGCACTGAGACTCCATGGTACTAGAAACAACTAGGGACATCTTGCATCAGATTGTACCCGATGTTGATGTTGATCACAATAAACCTATCCTTGATCAACTAGCCACTCTCACCGAAGTCATTACAACACAGAACATTGATGCAGATAAGGCAATTGAGGAGAGAGCGGAGCAAAAATATCAACACAAACTTGTTGAGAAAATCAGCCAAGAAGTGGCAGCAAACAAGGTAAATCTTTCAGAATTCATAAGTGAATTAGATCCAATAATTGTTGAAGCTATTTCCTTGATCCAAAAACTAAGCACACTTGACAAATTCACTAAGGAGAATAGTAATAAAATAGAAAAGTTAGATTCTAATCTAGCTACTAGCGCTAAAGGCTTAACCACCGAGGACAATGCAATAAAATTACATTATGAAAATATTGTTGAGATAAAAAGGTTAAGACAGGAACTATGGGAAGCAGAAACACAATTCAGGGAAGAGGTCACCGAGCTCCAACCTCAACTTCTACCAAATCTAACACTGCTTCAATAGCATATCAGTTCAGCAAGACAACTGATAGCAACCTTTGAGATGTCTGTAGCAGACAGCATCTATGATATGCAATCAAGGATCACACTCGAGCACATGGCTCAAAACAACCTGAAGGACCAATGGGAGAAGATGAAGGAAGACATGAAGTCTTCACACTCTCACATTTTTTATAAGCTATGAGGTATACACCTTTGCCCTTAATATCAAAAAAGGGGGAAAATAATGATATATACAGATAGGAAACTATATAGTATAGAAAAATAACAAAAAAAGGGGAGTATAATGATATACCAGCATATACATAGGGCGAGTCATGAAATGACTAAGAAATATATATGATGTACATACTAAAAAATTTTCTTAGTATTTTGCACATATCAGTTTTTAATACTAATGTCAAAGGGGGAGATTGATGACATTATTTTTCCATTAGTATGTAAAGAACACTTTCGGTAAACATACATCGAAAGACAGGACAAAGAGAAAACCAAAAATGTTGATATCAGAGATCACCAAAAACTGCTAAGTACAAAGAAAACCGATGACACAGTTTTGTGTGTAAACCAAAAATACAAAGTGGAAAGGATAAAGAGGAACAAGACAGTGGAACCCGACAAGTAGGACAAAGTGCAAACTGAGAGAACAGACAAAGAGGAACCCGAGAGACAGTTCAAGCAAGGAATGTTGAGAGACAGTCTAACTGACTTCAGAGCATAATCGGATGACAGAAACCAAAATTCAATTGAAACCCGTAAAAAGTGGATCTGACTTCCACGTTAGATAAAATAGTCTTATTCTATTTATAGAGTCTTGAATTTTTTTTAAATCCATTTCTTTAGGGACAAGAAACATTAATATAAGTGTTTTAATCAGTCTAACTGGTTTAAAACACATAGACTAGGAGATCAAGGTCAAGTTGTAAACCTGTGATCTTAGAGTTAATATTGTTTTACGTGAAACTTGATTATGTCAATCTATCTTATAAATAGATGTTGTAATCATTCATTATGTAATTATGTGAGAATGGATGAGAGGATGAATGAATCCTACGAGCACATCTATGGATCAGACTGAAAGTTTCAAGAACTAGAAATAGCAAAAGGTGAATTTGGTTATCAAGAACCAAGAACAGAGGCTCCCAAGAAACAGAGGTATAATTCAATCACATTGGGCGATATACTTATACATGTAATCTTAAATGGATCTGTAATCAGCAATAGGAGATTGCATACATCAAGTCAAATTATAATTTTCTTACATTCTAACAAGTGAAGCAAAGTGTAAAAATCATTTTAAGGAAGGTGGATTTAACCATCCAATTGTAAATCTCTTAACCGAGTGCACACTAAATAGTGTTGCTAAAGCTCTTAAAAGAGTAAACTTTAATAGGAATCCACAAATACTCCTAACAGGGTAGATCATCATAAGTGATCAAATTGTAAGCCTTAACCGGCCCCTTCCAATCTGCAGATAGTGAAGAATTTGTGGGTACCATCCCCAACGCAGTTTTTACTTCCTAACGGGAGTTTTCTGCATTATCATATCTTGTGTTATGTGTCAATTACTTTCATGATTGTTTCTATGAATGTTCACATGTATGGTTAAGTTTATGAATTGATATATATTACATCAACATAATATAGAACAAATGGTTGGATATACATTTGATAACTCTAAAGGATAAAGGTTAAAAGATACAAAAATTTTAGAGGTACAGATTCACCCCTCCCCTCTCATTACACACTTCTCATTAATTCCAACAGAGTTGGACATCATGTTTTCTTCAAAAATATTTGATTTTCACAAGGAGGATAAGGTGAGAATAAAGGCAAATTTCTATTAAAGATGAAACTTGATGAGATGAATATTTGTATGTTTTAATATTTTCATGTCTTCATTATATTGAGTTTGTTTTCAGGGGAGAGTGCAAAGGATTAAAAAGAGAATCAAATATTTTTCAGTTACAAACCAAAAAAGAAGCAGAGTGCAAATCAGGCAAAATATTTTCACTTTGGAATGAGAAGGATCAGTGTGCAAATCAAATTTTGGAGAAGAGGGAACTGAGTCAACAAAAAGACAAATCTAGGTTTTTTCTCATCTTCCATAAATTTTTCTTTCTTCTCTATTCTAAGGGTTCCAATTTTATGATATCTACAGAGGCAAATAGAATACTTGTGTATATTGTAAAGTGCTTTAGGTTTTGGTGAAGCATGTAGATGGCAGTCATTAGTTTTCAGCTTTAGTGTATTTTGAACTGATTTTTATGAATGAATTATATTTGATAGTTGTCTCCATGGCTCAGATGTAGTATTTTTCAAGTTTAAATGATCAAGTATTATTCAGACTTATCAAGCACACCTGTTGTTTTTAATTGTATTTGTGATTGCTTACTACTCAAGGAGTACTAGTGTAAATGCTTTTTCTAAATGTAATGAGAGTGCTATGTTTTAGGTGGGTTATAATGTATGGCTATCTGATGTGTTGTAGTAACCTTGTTCTTACATAGTACTAACAGTTGCAGAATTTCAAAAGCATGCTAGTGTTGCAGCATACAATGTTTTCTATGACTCTGTTGCCCTTTTCTAGTAACTTGTCAATCTTATACATGTTCTATTTCAGTTTGGTCCCATCAAAATCAAAATCATTTTTTATTTATTTTATAGAAGTAGGTTTATTATAGGTTTATTCTCAATAATATTTGAAGTCATGATGGGATTATGCATTGTAATGGTGAAACGGGAACACCCATTACATTAAATCTGAGAATTATCCACTTGTGAAATGTGTAGTTTGTTGTCAAAATTGCATTTATTATGTATGCAGATCGGTAAAATAGGAATACCCTCCTAAGTTTAGTTGAGCTCAAATTGAAGAAGGCTTGTATATCCTTGTTACGTTATATTTTCTTATCCTCGATATGTGAAAAGTGTTGAATATGTGGTCCAAATTCTAAATCTCATGGTTTAGGTTTTATGTTTTCTTTAAGGATTGAAGGTACCAAGAAAATTTTCTAACAATATGTGTGTATGTGTATATATTGTTTCATCAATATTAATTTTTCTAGCTTTAGGTCTTTTCTCTTCTTCTTTTTTTTTTAAATTTTAGTTTTTTTTTGTTTTTTTTGCTTATTTCATTTATGTGGATGTGCATATGATGTGTGTGGTTGTGAGTGTATGGTTGTGTGCATGTATTTTATTTTTATCAATTTATTAATTCTTACTATTCCTTTCATTAATTTTTATTTCTTTTATTTATTTTTTAATTTGACACCCTCTTACCTCATCCCTTATGCCACCTTTGTTTTTTCCTCCTTTTTAAGATAGCCTAGTGTACTACTCACTCACTTTACTACTCACTCACTTTACTCTCTACTAGCACTCTTCCATCCTAATGATGGATTAGGGAGTATGATTTGAAATGTTGATGAAAAAAAACTATTACATAATTTGATCTAAAAACAACTATTCCAAATCTTGTGGATTGTGGAAATTTGGTCTTTTAAGATATTTGAAATTGGCATCCCACTCTTTTATAGTGTGAAGTTGACTGATGTGTATCTACAATTGGACTATCTTCTTCTCTGCCTCTAAAAATGTATTTGGTATTCGAATGGTCTTACGGAAATTTTGCCTCCTAAAGTATTCTGATAATGTGGACTATTTGCAGGCTAACAAATTCTCTAAGTTTTTGGAGTATTTTTCGTGATTTGTCATTTTGCTCCTAGACCTTTTGGAATTGATCATGGAAATCTTCTATTGTTTTTCTCTCCCTTCCATCCATATATTTTAAGCCATCATAAGTTTGTGTTTCCTGTAGAATCTGAAATTACAACTGATCCATCTGATTCTTTAGGGTGCCTATTATGGTTGATCAATGCAAATACTATTGGTATAGTTGGTTAATCTCTACCTCTATATTCTTTGTAATGCTAAATTTTACTTCTAGGTTAGACTAGGTTGTGGCGCATTGGTTCCTCTCTTCATCCAATTTGGCTTTGTGAGACTCTATATACACCTCTTTTTTGAGTTTTTCCTTCTACCAAACTGGATCTTGTAGTATTCCATCCACCAATATTCTCAATTATGTCAGAGTCAATTAACAAGGATCCCCTTTCAAGTAAGGGTACTTGCTCTATATCTCCTTTATGATTTCCTCTATCAACTTTGAATTTTGTACATGTTGTTTGAGTATTCATCCTGCATTGTTTGGTGGAAGATATCTCCTAGTTGAAACTTTTGTGACAAAGGTATCCTCCCAATATCAACTTGATTCTAGGTTACTGGTATCTTAAGAAAATAAGGGGATTCTACTAGTTGTAGTTGTTTTGAGTATGGGTAAAAACAGGTTTTGAAGGGACCCAAAACCCTGTACAAAGAAAAATTTAAAGATAAAGCAATAGGAGTACACTAAACACAACATAACAACCCAAACAAAAGGCCACCAAGCCCCAAAGACATACAAAATAACTCAGCCGAAGAAACACCCATCCCGCTGCAAAAATTAAATCTTTGGATAACCAAAACAAAGAAAGAACTATCATTTTATCCCCTTCATATGGGATTGCAAGGTCATGTCAAAAGACAGAGAGGATTTCTTACAAAGTTTGCCTTTAACTATAATTCAACCATCTTCAACACTAGCAGCCTTATCCTGCCAGCACAACAAATCCAGAGTTGGAGATCCAACACCCATAAGTGGGTTTAAATCTCCCATAGAAATAGATAGCGCATGATCGACATAAGATCCAGCTCTGGCATCTATTAAATTACCATTAGTTCCAACAGAGCTAGCAGTCATCGAAACATCAGCAATGATACAGTTTGAATCAACCAGCGAAGAAAGAATAGGTTCAGGTCCAGTAACTGGGACAAGAGCAAATCCAGCAGCCCGTTAGACCCATCAGGAGCAAAAATAGGACCTAAACCAGCCTTCTCAATAGCATGCAAAGGATTGAAAATATCAAGAGCAACCTCCATCTCAGAGTGAGAAGATATTTTCCAGACAGTGTAGTGTTTATTAGAAGCACCCTTCCACCAAGAAGGAGAAGATTTCTTCTTTTTGGTAATAAAGCCACATTAAGAAGAAATATGACCCGTCTTAAAACAATTATGACATCTACAAGAATACCTTCGAAGTCAAGCTGTTGGATCCAAGATCTCAAAGATGATTCAATTTTAATATTAGCTAGAAGGCCCTTTGAGGTATCAATATCTACCAGGATGCGTGCATAGGTAGAGTGATACATGTTATTTGACTCATTATCAATCATCAAAATGTCCCCCAAAGCCCCACCCACTTTCGTTAGGATAGATTTGTTACATAGATGAAGGGGTAGATTGGGGAGCCTGACCCATATAGGGATAGTACTGAAGACTTATGTGGAAGGGTTGAAATCAGTGTGCTGCGGCTTTACCATAAGCAGAAAATTTTCATCCTCACTGCAAAATAAATAATCACATAGGATTGTAGCTCTATCCTTAACATTATCAAACTTTGCAGAAAAAAACCTTTTTTCATTAGGTAAATGTTAACGGTACCTGATAATTTTGGTTCTCATCTTCGAGAAATCCATTCATGCAGTTGGGGAAGGCTGGCCCAAACACCCCGAAATTGGCAAATCAGTCCATGAGATTTGAATATTTCATTATTGTTCATCAAATATTTATCAGCAACATAGCAAAGGTTGACAGATAAAGACATCTCAAATTCTTTGCTCATCTCTTCAGCAAACGATTTGCATAGCATATTATTGCCTCCAAATATGATGTCATCAAAAAATATTTCAGCAATCAAAGTGTTAGCATTAGTATCTTCT
The DNA here is from genome assembly GCA_018584345.1 of Thuja plicata. NCBI lineage: Eukaryota > Viridiplantae > Streptophyta > Pinopsida > Cupressales > Cupressaceae > Thuja > Thuja plicata. Next base: position 1,129,504 of record MU228414.1, on the reverse strand, counting down.
TTCAATTAAAGATTATTGTTTTCACTAGTCCTTATGAATCCAATACTTATTAGATAGGAATGAAGTTGTTCATACCAAGCTCTAGGAGCTTGTTTTAATCCATACAAGGCTTTGTGAAGTCTACATACCATGTTCCTCTTGTTTGGATCCACAAACCCTTCTGGTTGCTCAATGTATACCTCTTCTTCAAGTATTCCATTTAGGAATGCTGACTTGACGTCCATTTGATATACTTTGAATCCTTTGTATGCAGCATAAGCAAGTAGAATTCTTACTCCTTCTAGCCTAGAAATGGGTGCAAAGGTTTCTCCATAGTCTATGCCTTCCTCTTGTGCATACCCTTTGCATACTAGTCTTGCTTTGTTCCTTGTGACTTCTCCATTCTCGTTCAGTTTATTCATGAATATCCATTTTGTACCGATGACATTCTTGTCATCTGGTCTTGGCACAAGTGACCATGTCTTGTTCTTTTCAATCTATTCAATCTCATCATTCATAGCACTTATCCATTCTTCATTATCTAGTGC
>MU228414.1:1099147-1109426 GCA_018584345.1 Thuja plicata | reverse complement strand
CTACAGATGAAGAGGCTAGGTCCATGTAAGATACTTGCAAAGTATGGAAACAATGCATACAAGGTGGAGCTTCCTGAAGACATTGGGTTGTCACTGGTTTTCAACATTGTAGATTTGATAGCATACAAAGGACCAATTCAAGATTCTAATCAAAACCTTCAAGAGGTAATATAAGAGATAAAAGATCTGAAATTAACCCCTACTACATCTATGACAGCTGAAAAGATACTAGACTTAAGGGTCTACAAGAAGACTAGGAACAAAGACTATATGGAGCACCTTGTCAAATGGCATGGAAAAGAAGATGTTGATGCTACTTGGATCAGATAAATAGACTTCAAGAGGTTGGGCAATGATCCAAACATGCTCAATCCAAGGATGGATTAACCTTTCTTTTGTCTGGAGGAGTATGGTGCAGGAGCACACCTAGTTGAAACCCCTAGCTCTTTATTTTTGGCATGTACTGACTCTAGCCAAGTCAGGAGAGTGTGTGTGGACCTTAGAAGGTCATTTGTTTTATTTCCCTAAGATGGATATGACTAGGTCAATCCATGTCTAGATAGGTTGCTTAGTTGGTTTTCTTTAGTTGTGTGTGTGTGAGAGGTAGTTGTTAAGCCTCTAGAAATCCAACCAAGGCATCGGGAACCTTGGATAAGCTTCTTAGTATCACTGGTACTCGGCCTACACTGGTGCCTAGCAGCTCGGCCTACATTGCCTGGCAACTTGGCCTACATTTCCTAGCAACTTGGCCTACACTGCCTAGCTGCTCGGCCTACATTGCCTAGCAACTCAGCCTACACTGCCTAGCAGCTCCGCCTACAATGCCTAGCAACTCGGCCTACACTACCTAGCAGCTCAGCCTACATTTGTGCCTAGCAGCTCAGCCTACACTGGTGCCTAGCAGCTTGGCCTACACTGGTGCTCGGCTTGTTTTACTATTGCTCAGAAATTTTTACTTGTAACGGCCCGTGAAAATTGGATCTTGTCTTTTATGGATAGTATGGTTAGTGTAACGGTTCCTGAAGAGATTCTTGCAAATGAGTGGACCGTTAGGGTTGTTTCCTATAAGAGGATGGTTACTAATAACATCAAAAGCCTTCATTGTTAGAGATCTAGAAGAGGGTAGAGATTGTAGAAGAAGAGAAGCTACAGGAAAGTTAGAGATTTGCATATTACTGTACTGTTTTGTTTTGTTTCCAGTAATGAGAAGTTGCAGATTGTGTGTTTAGTAGATATCAAGTCTCTTTGTGGTTCCTTTTTCATGCAATTAGATTAGTTACTTTATTTTCTATTTTTCAAGTCGTTATTTCTTCACCCGTTCTAGGTTGTAAGTAGTAATGGCCCCTCGAGATTCCTGAATCCATGGTGAGAATCATGTGTTGGGATGGAACTCAAGAGGAGCCCTTGTACATACTTTCCTTTTTGTTTTCTATAGGAGAAGCCACAACAAAGAGTCTGGAGATCTTACCCTAGGTGAGCTTGGTAATAGTCTGGCTAGGGAAGAGAATGAAAGCAATGTTCAGAAAACATTGAAAAAGCAAGTAGAATGAATCTATTTTTGTAGGTTCAGCAAGAAGAAGATGAAAAGCATTTTGATGGGGACTGAGTCTTGAAGAGGAGGTAAAGTTGAGAGTGACTTACCTTAGTTTAGGGTTGTGAACACCCTAAGAGATCTAGGAGAAAGATCTCAGAACAGAGCCAAGCTGGTTCTGTAGCAGCAATGAGACTCCCATCCACATCACCTTTATTATCCTATAAGGGAACATTTTGTACTATGGTTCAGGCTTCTCAATCTTATGAACAAAGCATATGGGTAGTCATTGTTATGAGTTGAAATTTAGATTTGGGGTATAGTGGCTAGGTTTAGAATTGAAAGATAATTTTGCAAGAGCATGATCATAGTGAGAGTGCAAGAGACCTAAGAGTAAGTGAGAGGATAGGGACATGAAGATTTTATAGACTTTTCTAGGTACCAACATTTATTAGTATAGTTGTTTATTGCCTTTTATTGTCCTTTTTTGTTTGTTGCGTTTCCACGACTAACTTTAATGGCTTTTATTTCTATCTACTTTTCTAGTTATTTTATAATACAACTCTTTTCCATATGGATGAGCTTATGTCAAATCATGTTAATCATATTTCTTCTTTATGTCATGCCAAACTTGTCTAGGTTTTGTAATCAATTTTAGGGTTTCAATGCTTACGTGATTGATTTCCATTTGGAATAGTTTACTTCTAATTCTATGTTGATAAATTTTGTATTTCCTTATTATTAGCTCCCTTATATTCATTTTATACCTTATCTAGAACTGCCAAGGTTTGCTCTATTTTGGCTTTGTAATTCTGCATTTGTGTGTTACATGTAGCATAAAGATTTTAGACTTTCGGTCCTTGGTTTGTGTCGTAAGATGTTTCATTCTATTTTAGTATTTTTGTGTATCTAGAAGGCTCTCTATAATCCATAAACTCTCTAGCATGTTAGTTTTGGTTCACTTTACATTCATGTTTCTAGGACCTCATCACTATCAATGTTGTAATTGTCACTAACCAATTCAAGTTCTCCTTCACTATTCAATTTTTCTTCTTCTATATCTGGAAGTTTAGAAATTGAGTAGAGATTTATTACATCCTTCCTTCAATGTCTTGTGTTACTTCTTCCACATATGCTCTTTCATCTAGCTCTCCTAATGGGATATGCACAATTCTGCTATCGTCTACATATTAAATCTCCACTTTCTAGGAGTCTACAATGTCATTGGAATTAACAAAACACCTTAGTCCTAATGGGGCTCTAAATGTATTGAAAGGTTCCTTTATTTCAACTAATTCAAAATCAAAACATTATCTTTTACTTCCACATTCTTCCATGTCCCTAAAGTCTCCATTTTGAAACTGTTTGCAAGACTTATGTCCATTGATGTTTTGACCAGTTTAGGCATTTGCAACTTCTCCTAGGTAGTTTATGGAATGATATTAAAATCTCCTCCCAATTCTACCAAAACATATTTGACTTGTTTATCATTTTAATACACATTGATCAAAAAAGTAGCATTTTCCCAGTTTTGGTCTTCTGGTAGCTGGTTAATATACTTTTGTTTGTTCTAATACTTTCTCCATTATTTTAGTTTAACCACCAGATCTTTTTGTATGGAAAGGGATGCTAAGTCTTTTGGTATCCTAATAAAACACTCAACTTCTTGTTGATATTGTAAGATTGCTTTTGTTTCAAGATCCACAACTCTTGAATGTTGGTTCTTATAGGGTTGGAAGTATTTTGGTTCTTCTTCTTCCTCTGAACTATCTCCCTCATACCCATCTTCTACTAGTTATTTTTTTTTGTTTCAACTGGTATCAGTGCCTTGTCTAGCCATCACATTTGCTTCTTCCCTCTAGATTTTTTATTTTTCTTGTTTTGAGTTGTAAATTGTGTACCTTTACAATTTCACACTATTTGGCACCTACCTTTAGTATGTTTTCTATTAGATCATTTAAGTCATAGATTCTATCTATCGCAGCCTTCATCCAAGGTATTCTAAAGGAGACCTAAGGCAATGTAGAAGTGATGGTGTAAGCAGAGATGAGAAAATTCAAAAATCCACTTTTTTGTTATTTTCAATGTTTTAGCAATTTTGCATTTCCATAGGCCTTCGAAGCAAAATTTGGGGTCAAAACTGTTGTCGGTCCCTTAACTTGATTTGTAAAAGGCATTGTGTTAAGGGATTAAAATTATATCTTTCGAAGGCCTCTCAAATGATTTAAGTGGTTTGGAATTTCAAGCACTAAGTAGAAATTTATGCCCCCGCCAAGTTGGGATCACCAAGTGCCAAAGTGGCACGATTTCTACCAAATCCTCAAGCTCTTTTCCTTCAAAGGATTTTACTTTTTAAGAGAGCTCAATTTAGAGAGTGCCATGTGTGGGCACCGTAGAGGCTTTAAAGGTTCAAAGGAAGGCAAAATTAACAAAGCCTGTCAGTGTGCCACATGTCATCACTGCGCATCCTCAGCCCAACTTCAAGTGAAAATCTCCAAAGACACTCGTCTAAACTACAAACGTCCAAGTCAAAGTCACATCATTTAAAATATGATGGGGCCCACATCCTCCAATTTAAAGTGCATCATGTTGATTAGGTGGAGTGTCTCAAGGAAAATTTCATCCAAAAGAAATCACCTTCGTGCACCAAAAGTGAGTAATCATTGCAAGTGGAATTGGAAAAGTTATTTTCTCGTGATGGCGAGGAAGTTGAAAAGATATAGGCAGTGTCCATACTGCATGCATGAAACGACAGTAATGATGCAGAGATTGACACACCCAAGGAAATTGTAAAAACTACCATCATGAGATCTACCCGTGGCGAATTTGCAGAGGCCCTTCTTAGTTGCATTTACGAGGTTCGGTTCAAGGAAACCTTTCTATATAAGCCTTCGAGCACATAGTAATAAGGGGGAGTTTTTTTAAAGTCTTTTATTCACCAATTCAAAAGGGAAGAACACATAGAAATAGTTACAGTTTCATTCTCAGACCTTAGCTTTGTATTCAGTTAATCAATGAAAGGAGACATATCAAATTGTGCCTAGTTTGCATCTATTGTGTGTTTACTTTGGTTTTTTGGATGACTTTAAGCTTTATGTCACTTTAAATGAACCTAGCTATTAATTATTTTCGGCTTTATAATTACATCATAGATGTGCAGGTCATTGAACCATGTTTTATACTTTTTCAATCATATGTAATGTTTGTGATTTGGAGTTATACTGTGTCATTTGGTGAACAAGATTCACATCGAATGACTATTTTAGTGAGATAATAAGAACATCTCTTGCAGGCCTTAATGGGTGCTTCTCATGAAAAGATATGAATATTTTTCCCTATGTCAATCTAAATTTTGCATTATGTTCTCTTTCCAACAATGAAGAGTCTATGGCGTTTTGTGTTCAATATTTTGGGCTTTCTTGTTCCTGATATTTCTAAAGGAAAATTTAAAGGGTTGTAAAAGCTTCGGTGCATCGCCTTGGTTTAGATATTTTTATTTTCTTCCTTCCCCTTTTCCCAAAAACAATAGTATGAAGAGTTGGCTTCTAAAATCCTGAAGGTCATTTCATAGGGTGCATTTGGTCTCAATCCTATGAAACTTCCTGATTGCCCTTATTTAGGCATGAGCCTCTTAGAAATCAGCAGTGCCTATTTGGGCCCTATTAGACTTTAAATCTACATTATTAATCCCAACACTTAATTATCATCAAAAAGAAAAATTAGGATCAGATCGAATATCACAAATCATAGAACTCGTATTTCCCTTTCAAAGGCCCTATTTTGGTGGGACATGGGCACCTAGCACACTTGTCTTGCCAAAATCCTTTTAAATTTTAAAAAAATTAAGTGCCAACCTTAATATTATAGGATCTAGTCTCAATGTTTGTATTTGACTATTGGTTTCTAGCCATTTTATAAAAAATATCTTGTGATCCCTAAATAATGATCATCTTCTATCATTCATAAGGACTAAGTTAAAATTCAATTGAGCAAGCACTACAAATCTGAATTTTCAATATATTGAGTAGCAAACTATATTACTCTACATTCAAGTATAATTTCATGTTTGTTAACATGTTAGTGCGTTAACATTTGTAAGACTTCCATAAAGAGCATTGCATCATCGCCTTTATGTGAAACTCCATGAGAAGGTTTCATACCTAAGGTATAATCATTTCATTTACCCATTTTCTTTATTATTTACCTTCTATCCTTCCTAGGACAAGCTTTCTTTTACATCAATTGTAGCTACTGCGGAGGTGGGAACACTAACATAGGGTTTTACTTAGGCAAGCCCCAATATAGCACAACCATTTTCCCATGTGCAGGTTCAAATCAAACTGCAAGGAAGTTGCATACGAGCAAAGCAGGCAATGACAAATATTCTCATATTTTGAACAAGATGAAATACCATTACTAGGGTGCTCAATACCAATGCCTGCCACATTTTAGTTGTATTTTTTGGAGATGGACCTATAGGACCTCTTGACTGCAATTTTTGCCCCTTTCTATCAATTTAGATCCCCTTAGACTAGTGCAAGCACACACCAATTTGGCACTTTTTGTCTCAGTTTGCATATCCACATTCCTTTGTGTCTTCTTTCAAGATCTAGCTTATTGGGTTGGTTTTCTATTTTGTAACTTGTTATTTGTGTAAAGGTGTCATTTTTTTATCATTTAACCTAGATCTTAAACACACACTTCACAATCTCAATTTTATTGCAACAAAGTATTGTGTACTCAAGTGTACAAACTCTCATATTAGGACTATATATAACTAAACCTATTTGTGTTCCAATATTATGTAATGGAGATTTGCGATCTTGTTAGAATTTAATCTTTCCTTGGTTGAAACTATGTAATTAAAGGATAAACCAAGGTATCCTTATTTGTATTTGTCCTCTAGTCCAAGTAGGAGGACATGTCACTATTTTGTTATTCCTTTAATAAGGAAATTAAATATTCCTCCTTAAGAGGAATCTCACATTTGTCACACACACAATATGAATGTGGCATTCATAGAAGATGGAAGTTACATGCAAACTCCTCCACTCATCTCTATTTAAGAGATGCCTCTCACACACTTGTCTAATAATCTTCTCTCTTTTCTCACTTCTCCTCACATTCTCATCTTGCTCTCAATATTGCATTGAGCTTATTGCTCACATTATTTAGGCCTTGTGCCATATTTATATTCTTCACAAGGGATTTTTCTTGTTTTTCCCCTTTCAAATCCTTGTATTCTTGTCTTGGTTCTTGAAGAATTTTGGTGATCTTTTGGCTTGATACTTTGTAGCAATTCCTCTCTATCTCTCTTGGTGAACTTGGTAAATTCCTTTCATGCACTCACACTTGGATTCTTTCATTTTCTCTACTTCCTTTTTATAATTTCTAATATGGTATCAGAGCTAGTTTAATCCTTGTTTGTTGAGTGTTGCATGTAGGGAAATTTGAAGGATATTTTGGTTGTGAAGGAGAAAGCATTTTTTGTTATCTAACCATTTTTTGCAGGTTTTACTTCATTTTTTTTGCAAATCTAACATCCTACTTCATTATTTCTTTTATATCTAACATTTTATGGATGGTTTGCCGCCAGATAAGTTTTTCATCCCTTTTTCAATTTTTTTTAAAAGCTCTAGCTTACCCTCTGTCGAGCAACCGCAAGGGATTTATAGTTTGCATTTTCAATATTTCAGCATTCTAACTTTAAGCTCTAGATTTATATATTTAATATGTATATCTAACATCTTTTTATTGCAGGTCTAACATTATATCTCACTCAAATCTTTTTTTTTTAATCTTTGTTGCATTACCCCTACTAACGTTTTGCAGCATCAATTTTGTATCTTATCTCTTTTTTATCAACTTTGTATTCAATTTATAACTTTCATATACATTTTAGCACTGCTCCTTATCTCTTTTTTCATCTCTAATTCTTATATATCTCTGATTTTGTTTTCTGTTATATATTTTGTTTATTGTTATATCATATTGTTTTGTGCAGCATTTCTCCATTTTCTCAGCATTGAGATTGGCCTTCCTTTCATATATTTGCATAACATCCTTTCTTAGGCTATTCTTTCCGTCAAATCTTTGCGCAGCAGCCTTCCATTACATTTGTTAGCACAGCCCATCTCCCTTCATTGCGCAATCTAGCCTTGCTACTCTTCTCCACTTGCAGATTCTTCTCCTTGCGCAGCTTAATACTTTTGTCTTATACTTACTCCTTGCGCAACTTTATACTTTTGTCTTTCACATTTCCTTATACTATTCCTTATTATATACTTTGTGCAGGAGTTGTTATTTATTCATTGCATAGTTTAAACCTCCAAGCGCAGCTCTCAAATCTTTAAATATAGCTTTTATTCTTTACCATATTCTCAGCATATTGTGAGTCTTGTTTACATTGTGCAGCATATTCTGTAACTTGCACAGTATTTATATTCCTTAACGTAGTGGTGTCAGAGTAGCTTTCCCATACATTCTTAAGCACAGCTTAACCATTCTTTGCACGATTTGGTTTTTTTGTATCTTAACTCCTTCCGCGGGTTTGTTTATTTGCGCACCCTTCCTCTTCCAGCGCAGTCTACATTGGTCAGCATATTATATCTTCCAAGCACAGCTTGTTGTCTTCCAAGCGCAGCTTGTTGTCTTATGCAGCTTGTTGTTTCACCTTTGTCTCATTGCATATTTCACCAGCATACATTGCACATCATTTCATTATATTTAGTCCATCTTAAATTTATATAAAACTAAAGGTTGCGCAGGCTATAAGATTGATATTGAAGTTGAATAAGCATTTAAATTTTTATTTCAGTCAAACCATTCTGTATTCTAACCAAATCTCTCTTGCATGGCAGTTTAATTTCAGTTATCTTGTATGATTATTATTCTTTACTGATTTTAGTTTTCTGGCAAAGAATATTAATTATTGTTTTGAGATTACTTTCAGCAATTTGTGGTTTTTCTAATCTTAGTTGTAGTTTGAATATTCTCTTTGACTCATTTTATATCTCACTTTTATTATTTATATAAAATTGTTCAAATCCTTAATTACATAAAAAAGTTTAATTTCTCAAACATTTTTTCTCCTCAATTTTATCTCAAATCATTTCATTCTTAAGTTCTTTGGATAAATTCTAACATATTTCCATTGTTATTTCGTTATTTAGTGATAATTAAAATTTGTTGCTCAATTTAAATTTTTTTAATATCATTATTTAACCATTCTATTGTAAGTTTCATTAAAGTTAAATTTATATTTCTTGATCTTGATCAATATCTTTTCATTGTAATTCACTTTGTTTAAGATAATTTGATCATTTTATCATGTCTACTTTAATTCTAGAAATTAAACTCAATAGCTTTAATTATCATCAATGGAAAACTCATGTTTCATTTCTATTTCATTTTAAACATCTACTTGAAGTTGCTATAGATGCTTCCATTGAGCCAGCTACCTTTGCTTCACAAGCAGAAAAATATGCATGGAAAACAAAAAATGAAGAAGCTCTTGGTTTGATTGGTCTCTCCATCATTCCTGACCTTTATGTCTTAATTGGACATTGCACCAAAGCTCATGAAGCGTGGGTTATTTTACAACAAACGTATGACATCTCATCTGAATCCCGTAAGATTCAACTCCAAGACAACTTGGAGGACTTAAGGTATAATGATTTTAAAAATATGGATAAATTTTTACTTAGATTTGATGTAGTTAAAACTCAACTAAGTGGTGTTAATGTTACTTTGACTAACATTAAATTAATTACTATTATCTTAAAGAAATGTCTTCCTAAGGAATTTCAGCAATTCATTACTAATATTCATTCTTAGCTTGCTATTCCTACTTTAGCTCCTCATTTAACTTATGCTATCTTTCAAAATTTGTTACATCAAATGGAGGCTAAATTATTGCAATTTGGTATTATTAAGTATTTTGAACATGCTTTTGTTTCTAAAACTCAAAATCAAAGTAATAAATCTCATACTTCTAATAGTAATCATCATAATAATAATCATCATAATAATAATTATTCCAATAACAACAATAACTATGGAAACAATAATCATCATAATAATGGTTATTCAAATAACTATAATCAAAATAACAGGTCTAGTTCAAGGCCATCATACAATAATAATTACAATAATCAACAAAATAAAATAAAAACCATATTGTACTTATTGTTGTAAAGATGGTCACCTAACTAATGTTTGTTTTAAAAACTAAAATGATAAGAAGCCCATCAATAAAAATAATCAAAATAACTTCAAATCTCAAGGTAATCAATCTCGTCGTGATTTTACTACTTGTTATAAAGCTTCTCATGCTTTAGAATGGATTATTGATAGTGGCGCTTCTCATCATGTTACATCTCATAGAGAAGTATTTGATCCTTTTCAGCCTGATACTACTAATATTCCTATTCAATTAGCTAATGATCATAGTTGCAAAGTTGATGGATTTGGTGATGTAAATGTTCCAAATGGAAAGTTACACAATGTTCTTTATGTTCCTGAATTGAAATCTAATCTGCTTTCAGTTGCTCAATTATGCCAAGATTACAAAGTTGAATTTCATAAGGATATGTGCTATATTATTGATCCTAACACTGATTATGTTGTTGCTAATGCTAAGATGGATCATGATAACTTGTTTAAATTTTATGAGTTTGCCTCTTCAAGGTACTCTTTGAAAGTTAATATTGATTTCAATGTATGGCATGAAAGGCTTGGCCATTTGAA
>MU228414.1:1066385-1081470 GCA_018584345.1 Thuja plicata | reverse complement strand
CCTTTGGGCATAGCCGCTACGTCCACTTGACCTTTCAGTTTCCATTTCTTTTCCACAAAAGACCTAACAATGTCTATATTTGGTCTAGGACCCAGAAATTTTCCCACCAGGGAAGACGCCATAAGAGCAACCGTATGGTCCATTAGCTCATCAGGGATATCTATCCCAAAGGATCCTTTGTTAGGATCATTTAGGGTATTAACTTTAGGGAAAAAGGATTTCCCTACAGGTTTGATACCAAAAAGACACGCCCATTTCCTAGGTTTCAAAGGCTGACCATTTACCTTACCTTCCACTGAGTCAGACTCATTCTTTGAGTCTATTTTCTTCTTTTCCTCCGATCCCAGATCTGATTCGACATTCTTTGTGGAGCCCAAGCCTAGCCCACCCTCATTCTTTTTCTGCGCACAGCAGTCCTTATTCCGTAGTCTCTACTTCCCCCGACAAGATTCCCTCTGCTGGCTCAGGACCTTCCGCAGGTGTCTACTATTAAAGTTGTTCTTTCTTTAGCTGCTAAAATGAATTAGCCTATTCACCAAATGGATGTTAAAAGTGTATTTTTAAATGGTGATTTGCATGAAGAAATCTATATGTCTCAACCTCCTGGTTTTATTAAAGAAGGTAATGAACATCTTGTATGTAAACTTAAGAAATCTATGTATGGTTTAAAACAATCTCTTAGAGAATGGTATTCTAAAATTAATGCTTTCTTTATTTCTCAAGGATTTTCTAGAAGTAAAAATGATCCTAACTTGTATATCAAGCATAGTGAAAATGACATTATTATTATAATTCTTTATGTTGATGATTTGATTCTTACTTCAAGTTCTAACCATTTAATTTCTGATATTAAGTCTCAACTTAACCAAAAATTTCAAATGACTGATTTAGGACTTCTACATTATTTCTTAGGAATGCAAATTTGGCAAACCCCTAAAGGTATTTTTATTTCTCAAAGTAAATATGTTAAAGATCTTCTTGATAGATTTCATATGAATGATGCTAATCATGTTTCAATTCCATGTGAATTAGGAACTAAGTTAATGATAGACATGGACACTCCATTTATAGATGCTACTCCTTATAGGCAACTTGTAGGAAGTTTAAATTATCTAACTCTCACTAGACCTGATATATCTTTTAGTGTTGGTTTAGTTTCAAGATTTGTGTCCAAACCTCAACAAACTCACTTCAAAATTGCTAAGAGAATATTAAGATATATTAAAGGTACTCTTGATATAGGTTTATTTTATGATGCAAATTCTAATGTTACATTAAAAGGCTTTACTGATTCAGATTTAGGTGGAGACCCCAATGATGGGAAATCTACTTTTGGGTATTGTTTCTTTCTTGGTTCAAGTGCTATATCTAAGAAAAGTAAAAAAGATCATTCTATTTCACTATGTTCTACTGAAGCTGAATACAAAAGTTGTACTAATGCCTCCAAAGAATCCTTATGGCTTAGAAGAATTCTTGAAGATTTGGGTCTACCTCAACAAGAACCTACACCTTTATATTGTCACAATCAAAGTGCAATAGCCTTGGCAAAGAATCCGGTCTACCATGCAAAGTCAAAGCACATCTCTCTCCACCATCACTTCATTAGAGAGAAAATTGAAGAAATTTGAATTTCATTGTAAAAATTTGGGTTTGATACCCCTTGATGTAAATCCCCCAAGTAAAGATTAAACGGGGGTGTTAGAATTTAATCTTTCCTTGGTTGAAACTATGTAATTAAAGGATAAACCAAGGTATCCCTATTTGTATTTGTCCTCTAGTCCAAGTAGGAGGACATGTCACTATTTTGTAATTCCCTTAATAAAGAAATTATATATTCCTCCTTAAGAGGAATCTCACATTTGTCACACACACAATATGAATGTGGCATTCATAGAAGATGGGAGTTATATGCAAACTCCTCCACTCATCTCTATTTAAGATCCGACCAACCTTGGGCTTCAGCGTACCTCAGAATACTACAGCGGGTTGTTATCCACTTATGGTCACCACCTCCTCCAGTTTTGTGAGTCTTTCGATCTGATCATTTTGAACGGCCTTTCTTGCTTTCCCGGTTCTGAGCTTTTCACATGCTAGCCTCATGGTGGTGGTGCTAGTGTGGTCGATTATGTTCTCACTGCTGCCTCCTTTTTCCCCTCCATACGTCGCTTCACCATCTCTCGCCTTCCTTTGGCTGATCATGCTCTTTTGAGCCTCGTGCTTCGTTTCTCCCCCCCCTCNCGCCCGCCCCACCCACCCAGCCTCCCGACTGTTTTGGGACACGCCCACAACCATGTCCACTTCCACTATACTAAGGGGGATTGTGACCTTTTCACCTTCCACCTACATCGAATCCTCTCCCACATGAGCTTCTCTGAGTGTAGCCATGTCACCTCCATGTTTGATCTACTGACCAAGGCCATTTGGGAGTCAGCTTTCCTTTCCATCCCCCATCACCCTATCTCCAGATCTAAATGTGGGAACACTTGCCCCATGAATCGTTGGTTCGACGATGACTGTAAAGCTTTCCATTGCAAATTACGTTCGGCCTTTGAGTCCCTCCCTTCAGATTATGTTGATCTCTGTTACTCCTACCACTGTTTTCTTCATGCAAAGAAACATTCTTTCATTGCTTCACAGTGCAGAGCCTTGTGTAACACACTTACCCAGGATCCTAAGCTCTTTTGGCGTACCTTACTCCCGCGGCACCCCCCTCTGCCCTCAACCATCAACCTTGCCTCCCTCATCTCCCACACCTCCACTCTCTATGACATCCCGGGCCAACCATCTCTCCACCTCATCTCACCCCCTCACTGCCATATCTTCACCGTATCCAGCATTTATGAGGTCATCAGATCTATGAGATGTAGTAGGGCGGCCGACGAAGATGGTTTTCAGGCGGAGCTCCTCAATCTCGGTATCACGATACTTGGCTCTTATCTTCCCACACTCTTTAATAGAGTGGTTTGCATCGGCTTCCCTGAGGCTTGGTCGAGTCATGTGATCCATCTGATCCATAAGACTGGATCTTTATCAGACCCCGACAACTACAGAACCATCATGATTGGGCATATTTACCAAACTCCATGCCACGGCATTGAAGACTATCCTTTCTTCGCAGCTTGACAGGTTGGACTGCAGGGCTAGAGGTCAGGCCGGTTTTCGTGCAATTTACCAGACCATGGACCACATCTTGACACTATGGGCGATCATTGAGGAGGATCGCTATCGCTCTATGAAAGTCTATTGCTGCTTCATTGACTTTCATAAGGCGTTTGATTTCGTACCTCGGGTGGCCCTTTTTCAGAGACCTAGAGACATTGGGATATCTTAGATTCTTTTGACTGCTATTATGAGACTTTACGAACATGTTGTGGGCAGATTCAGGACCCTGGAGGGCTTCTCATATCCTATTCAAAGAACTATTGGGGTGAAACAAGGATGGGCTCTTTCCCCCACCTTATTTGGCATCTACATTGACAAGCTCGAGGGTTTCATCAGAGATTCATCTCTCCCTGGTGATGGCTGCTATTTACACTAGGTCTTAGTTTCCATTCCTCTTTTTGTTGATGACATGATTCTCTTAGCCTCCTCACCAGAGGGCCTCCAGAGAATTCTTGATATCTTGGCCTCCTTTTGTGACTTGAGACAGCTCGTGGTTAATCTAGGGAAGACACAGGTCATGGTCTTCAACTGCTTGAAGACCTCGCATTTACACTTCTACTTCCAGGGACAGGAGATCAAGATTGCCTCCGCATACACATACCTCAGGGTTAATTTTTCCGGTCCTCGCTTTAGTTTGAGACCTGCTATTCGGCCTAGGATCAGCAAAGGGATGGATTCCCTCACCTTGATTTAGAGATAGTGCTTTAGACACCACTTTCAGGACACCTCATCCAAGTTATCCCTACTGGATTCACTGGTTAGGCCTACTGTATTATATGGCTCTATTTTTTGGGGATCATCCCTCCTTGATTCCGATTGGGCCTCTATTGAGCATATAAAAACTCTCCTCCTTCGGCGTATCATCAGATGTCATCGTAACACCTCCCATAGCATCATCCTGGTTGAGTTTAGGGCTCATCCCTTTAGGTTGGGAGCCATCTTCGACCTGGTTTGGTTTCTTCACCACCCACATTGCTTCACAGACTCTTCGGATGGCTGGAGTAGATACTCTTACCTTGCCTATTGCTCTTATGTTGAGATGGCTAGATCTGACACCTCCTCTAGAGCTTGTTGTTGGTATGCTCAGGCCACTTCCCTTTTGGGTTCCATCGGGATTGATATTGATCGCCTACCCCCCTTCCAGTTTTCTTTGGACGCTCTGGCTCATCTTCTCCCCTCCAGAAAGGAGTTGAATGAGCATGTCAGACTTGACATCTACAAGCAGTACATCATCTTGACTTGGACCAACCCTAGTGGGGGTTTGCGTCCGAGGATGGATTTTTATGCTGAGCACTTCTTACACATCCAGGATGGGATCATCATTCGACCCAGATATTTATCATAGTGTTGGTGTCATGCTCTCCGGATCGTGCTTGGATCTTTCAGAGTTGGCTCTCACCGCCTGCGTGCACAGACTGATCATCACATTGACATAGAGGATCATATTTGCAGTATATGCACATTGTCTGAGATTGAGACCGAGGCACATTTCATTTTCCCCTACCCTATATACTATGAGTTCAGATGGAGATTCTATTGCTTATTCAGAGATTGCAACTCCTTGACTTCCTTCTTTTGCTACTCTGACCAAAAATGTCTGGCACTCTATTTACGGGAGACGGTTCAGCTCTGTGACCATATCCTACAGCTTCTATTTCCCAGAAGCTGGTCACCAAGCAGCTCATTACGGATTTCTTCTCGCCCTCACCCCTGGCTCAGGGTGTGAAGCGGCCCTCATGTGCCTCCACCATCAATCACTCCAGATCTGTGAGACCTCGCAGTGCTTCTACTCATCAGCGACAGACCACCAACAGATCACGGCAACGACTCCGTACCCTTATTCTTTCGGGTCACTATCCTTCTGTGTTGGACTTCTTTCCGCTCGGGAAGGACCCCTGGTCCTTGCCCTAGTGGTTCTTTGTTCTATGCTTCTTGTCTGGTTCCTTGTTCTTTTTTTTTCTCCCCCGACCACTATTTGGTGGTCTGCTGGTTTCTTATTTTTTGGCTGTTTGTTTCCTATCCCATAGACCTTTGTTGGTCTTTCATTGGACATTAATAGATTTATCTTATCTTATCTTATCTTATCTCACACTTATCTAATAATCTTCTCTCTTTTCTCACTTCTCCTCACATTCTCATCTTGCTCTCAATATTGTATTGAGCTTATTGCTCTCATTCTTTAGGCCTTGTGCCATATTCATATTCTTCACAAGAGGTTTTTCTTGTTTTTCCCCTTTCAAATCCTTGTGTTCTTGTCTTGGTTCTTGGAGCATTGATCTTTTGGCTTGATACTTTGTAGCAATTCCACTCTATCTCTCTTGGTGAACTTGGTAAATTCCTTTCATGCACTCACACTTGGATTCTTTCATTTGCTCTACTTCTTTTTTATAATTCCTAAGAGATCTTAAATCGCATCCATAGGCCCAGGATCTCATTGCCATACATATCACTCACAAAGCTAACTAGCATGTAACATGTCTAAGAGAGATGCAATAGTCACCATAGAAAATCTACCGCTCTATTATTAGGATGAGAAACTTGTTCAAAATGGATGTTTGTGTAACACTATTTGAGACTATCAACCATACGTTTGTAAGGGATTAAATTTTTATCTTTTGCTTGGTATTCATCTTTTACTTGTTTGATTATCAAACGTGAATCCTTGTAGACAAGAAGATGTTGGATTTGACATTAAATGGCCATTTTAAGTCCAAGGAGGGTCACATATTCAATGATATTATTTGTACATGGGAAGCCTAATCTAAATACTTTTTAAATGAAATATCTTATGGTGTAACAAATAGGACATCAATACATATTCCATGATTAGTGCAAGAACCATCAAAATACAATTTAAATTTAGAAGGCTACTCAATTGTGAATATAGCTTCATTAGGGAAATCAACAACCCATGATGGTCATTTATAAAAGGTACATTAGCTAGTTGATTTGCAATAACTTGTCCCTTAATTTTTCTTTTGTCTTCATATTCAATGTCGATTCACTCAAGATCATGACCCACTTAGTCATTCATCATCGAAGAGCATCTCTAGATAATAGATATTTTAAGGTGGATTAATCATGGAGATGAAAAATGTTTTGTGAATGAGCATGTAATGTCTCAACTTTTGGGAACAAAAGACAATTATTATACACGTTTTTTATCTTATTGTATTCTTAATCTCATACCCAACTAAGCTAATAGATATCTCTTTCACAAATTTTTGTATCGTACTATACCAAAGTGCCCTCAAAGAGAAAGGTATAGCTGATATATACAAAAAAAAAAAAAAAAAATTTCTAGTATGGTATCCATAAGAATAGGTGGGGGTGCTATATTCTTTGATCTTATCAAAATCTTGTTGACAAGATTTATCCATTGAAAATTGGCATTCTCTTTTAGCAAATGGGAGAATGGATGAAATTTATCATATATTTGTGCTATAAACCTTCTAATAGCCTATAACTTTCCTTGTAAACTATGAAGTTTTTTCAAGTTTTAAGGTGGCTCATTCAACCTTAACAAGATCTACTTAATACCTCATGAAGAGACTATGTATTTGAGGATTTTTACGGATGCTACACTAGAAGCACATTTCTTGGGATTCAATCGAACATTTTATTTTCTTAGACAATCAAATATTTGTTCAAGCACATGAGGGTGTTCTTCTCTTCTTTCATACTTTCCTAGAAGGTTATCAACATAATCTTCAACAATGTCATGGATCATATCATGGAAGACGATGGCCATGGCTCTTTGATAGGTAGTTTCAAAATTCTTAAGGCCAAAAGGAATTAATTGATAACAAAAAATACCCTAAGGCACTATGAATGTAGTTTAATATTGATCTTCGGGTGTTATACGAATATAATTGTATCCAACAAACTGTTCACAAGTGATAACATTTGATGTCTTGTAAAATCGACCAAGGCATTAATGTTGGGGATGAGAAATGTTTTATGAGTGACCATGTAATGTCTTAGTTTTGGGGAACAAAGACAACTACAATGCTTGTCATATCATTGTTTTCTTGATCTCATACCCTACTAATATTTGACTAATGTAATAGGTATAGTTGATATGTACAAAAGAAAAGGCTTTTTGGGCATAGGATCCATAAGAAATGGTGGGGATACTAGATATTCTTTGATCTTATCAAAATCTTGTTGATGAGATTTATCCCACTAAAAAGTGTTACTCTTTTTTAGTCAATGGATGATATTTACCAAAAATATATGTTATAAACCTTCTAATAGACTATAATTTTCATTGTAAACTAAGAAGTTTTTTCAGGTTTTGACAAGGTAGCCCATGCAACCTTAGTAGGATGTACTTCAATACCTCGTTGAGAGACTATGTATCCAAGAATCTTTTGATATTCACCAAAATAATATTTCTTGGGATTCAATCAAACATTTTATTTTCTTAAACAATCAAATATTTGTTAAGCACGTGAGGGTGTTCTCTTATTTTAGAATTTCCTAGAAGGTCATCAATATAATCCTCAACAATGTCATGGATCATATCATTGAAGATGATGGTCATGGCTCTTTTATAGGTAGCTCTAAAATTATTTAGGCCGAGAGGAATTACTTGATATCAAAAGATATTGTAAGCCACTATGAATGCAGTTTTA
The DNA here is from genome assembly GCA_018584345.1 of Thuja plicata. NCBI lineage: Eukaryota > Viridiplantae > Streptophyta > Pinopsida > Cupressales > Cupressaceae > Thuja > Thuja plicata. The sequence continues at coordinate 1,073,671 of MU228414.1, read as the reverse complement.
TATTTTACTTTAGCTTGCTTGATAAGGAACAAAAGAAGTTGGAGTTGAATATTACATTTTTTAAAATATTTACAAAGTGTAGTATGGTTAGTCATTTACATACAGATTAGCCCTAAAGACATCTAATGACTATCAAATATTTGTTAAGCACGTGAGGGTGTTCTCTTATTTTAGAATTTCCGAGAAGGTCATCAATATAATCCTCAACAATGTCATGGATCATATCATTGAAGATGATGGTCATGGCTCTTTTATAGGTAGCTTTAAAAAAATTTAGGCTGAAAGGAATTACTTGATAACAAAAGATATTGTAAGCCACTATGAATGCAGTTTTATATTTTACTTTATCAACTATGAATGCAGTTTTATATTTTACTTTATCTTGCTTGATAAGGAACAACAGAAGTTAGAGTTGAATATTACATTTTTTTAAATATTTACAAAGTGTAGTATGGTTAGCCATTTACATACAGATTAGCCCTAAAGACATCTAATGACTATCATGAGAAAGAAACCAAAAACTAATAGAGAACAGAGACCCAAAAATAGAGAGGAGACGGGGCCTCCAATTGAGATAGATAGACCAATAGACTCGCTCCAAGCAAAAAACGTTGCTCCGAAAGCCCATCACAGACATTGGTAGTGGCAAACAAGGGTCGACAAAATATCAAAAAACAAGTCCACCCCTACCTTATTTTTTTCGTAAAAAACCTCGGAACTAAATACCTTAGCAAATTGTGGTAGCCAAGGAATTTTGTCCTCAGTTTCTATGCCCACTGATAAATGTAGTTTTATATTGATCTTCATTTGCAATATGAATATAATTGCATCTAACAAAACCATTCATATGTGATAACATTTGATGTCCTGCTATAGGATCGACAATGGCGTTGATATTGGAGAGCAGAATATCATCTTTGGGACCCACACTATTAGATCTCTGGAATTAGCGCAAACATGGATTCCTTTCAGTTTCTTGCCTGATAGGTACTAGATTCGAGATCCACTCAAGATAATCAATTGTATAAATAAATTTAACATCTAGCATCTTCTATTGTTCCTCTTTGACTAGTAGGGCAATCTTAAGATGCATCTTACGTAATTTCTTAGAATCGAGACAACCAAAGATATTAGATGCTTTTCAAGGATTTCTAGTAATATTGTTTCTTCCTAATGTGTTAATGGAGTGGCCAATTATGCAAATTTTGGATTATCTTTTATTTCCAAATTTATTTCCCCTGTATTTTCAATCAACATTGAAGGTTATTCTTTTTGACATACCAAGGGAAGGTCAAATTTCTCATCTAATGATGCCTCAAAGAAGTTTTCATCATTATTTTTACTTTTTCTACATTCGATAGCACCTCAAAGAGGGTTTTGATTTTCTTTTTTACATTTTTGTGAATAAGGAACTCTTCTCGTTCTTCAAAATAGGCAAAAGCATCAAGATCAATATCAAATCCCTTTTTTGATCTCCCTCAGGAATATCGTGACAAGCTCCCAAGATCTCAATAATTACTGTCATTCTCAAATAAATATAAAGATATAGAGTCTTGCTGGTCCCAATAGATTAATTCAGGATATTGGAGTCGTAGATCAATGGTATAAATGGTGATAAAATGGTGCCAAATGCTGGGGTTAGGTCAACCTGGACATATCTTCTTCTATATCTTCAATTTTTCTAGGTATTGTTAAGGTTGGTCTTTGTTGTATCTCAAACTATTGCTGAAGCCTCTGGACCAATCTAGACTCAATTTTCTATAATTAGCTTTGTAATTAGGTGCAACAATCAGAATCAAAAGTCTGATAATTAATGGATTCTCTTTCTGAATTTTATCTTAGCATTTGTTACTGTTTTTCTTCTTTGTAGAATCAAGCCAAGGAGACAGAAGGTCAAAGGAAGACATTTAAAACAAGATTTTCTTGATCAATTTCCTGATGAGACCAATTTATTTTTCTATATTTCTTGTCTCCAATTTTTTTGTTAAGCATTTTAAGGAATCTGACAGATTTTTGCATACACATTTGTTATACTCACATATAAGATCAACTAGTTTGCACCCAAGCAGTACTGTAAATCTTTATATTACGAGTATTTGAATGGAGAATCTTTCTGATTTGATCTATAGGATGTTTGGTCTGAAGCTGGATTACTAAGTATGAATATAATTTCTTGAAACTGGAAGGCAATTGAAGACCTAAGCTTTGCAAGATAGATGATCTTTCCTTCCCTGTGGATTGTTGTGACCTTTGTTTCGTTTAGTTCATTTTTTTGACTGTTATAATGGATTAGGCACCAGTTGCTATTACTTACAGCTGATCCAATCTTTATAATCAAATGAAAATCGCACAGCTCTAGTTAATAATGTGCCAATTATGTTGTATCAATATCCATTGATCTAGTGGTATAAAGTATAAACCTTTGTCAAATGTTTTCTGTACCTGCAATTTAAGAGTTACTTTGTGGGAATTGTGCATATTGTTAGATTTCAGGTTATTGATGATGTAAATGACATGAGTAGTCTCATCCACGGAGATATAAATTTCTTCTACATCTAATGTTCAATCATAACCTGTCATAAGTTTGCCTTGTTGAGGGATGTACAACCTGCAAGCCAGTAAACTAGTATAAAGACATGAAAAGATAGCCATTATTAGGAATGCCTATGCGCAGGCTGGGCTTAACCAGCACACTCTAAGCGCGGTCGGCTTTGGTGGCCCCCAGCCATAATCCGTCTGTTTTGCATTTGTCGTTAGCAAAACCGTTCGGTGGTTGTAACATATGTATCGATGGTTTTATGCCTTATTCCAAATCGACATACATCTCATCCTGCACCACGTTTCCATCAATTGTCAGTACGCTGATGCTAGTCTCATCAATCGGTACTCAGTTTTTTCAAATTTGTCTCCTACCACTCAATAATTCAAGCATCCACCCAAATCATAACGAGAAACACATGAATTTTTCACTGTTCACAGGCGGTGCAGGTGAACTGCGAAGCGTCTCCAAAGCAAATCTGCAGTGAGTTTAAGGACGTTTGCAAACAGGCAAATAGAAGATAAAACTCTTCCCAGTCAAGTTCCTTCCTATGCAGTATTATGCTCTTGCCCTTCATTTTATTTTTGCATGAACCATTCTATTGTTTGCTCTTATTTTGTAGCTTCTTTTCTTTTCATAATATGTATACTGTAATGGAGGAGCACAATAAATTAGATGAGTAATTTCTCTAAAATTTGGGTCCATTTGTTTCCTGGAATATGACAGGAATTGGCATTATTTAATTCTGGATAATGCCAAATTCCATGTTTGGGTCCTTGGAAAAAAATGGAATTGGGATTCCGAAATTCTCATTTGGCCCCCAAAATGGGAATATCATCTTCCACGTAAATAGGTGGATTTGGAATTTCAAATTCCAATTCCAATTTTTACAAAAGCAAATTTAATATTTCGTGGGCTCTGTGACTATAAAGATGTATATTATATTGCTATAAGGATGTATATATATACATGTGTATATATACACATGTGTATATATGCATGTGTGTATATACACATGTGTATATATACATACATGTATGTGTGTATATACACGTGTATTTATATACATACATGTATGTGTGTATATATACACACATGTATGGTGTGTGTATGTGTGTATATACACACATGTGTATATATCTATATATACACACATGTATGGTGTGTATATGTGTGTATATACACACGTGTGTATATGTGTGTATATATACACAAATGTGTGTATGTGTGTATATGTATATACATTGATACACACTTATATGTATTTATGTATGGTGTGTATATAATGTGTGTATATATACACACATGTGTATGTGTGTATATATACATAAATGTGTGTATATACACACATGTGTGTATACACACACATGTATATGTGTATAAACATGTGTGTATGTGTGTATATGTACACAAATGTGTGTGTATGTGTGTGTATATATACACATGTATACACATATACACGTGTGTATATATATATACATGTGTATATACACACATGTATGTATGTATGTATATATACACATGTGTGCATGTGTGTATATATACACACATATATACACACCATATTCAAAGAAATTAAAAAATAAAGAATTAAAATTCCTTATGCATCTTCTCATTCATCTTCCGGGTGAACCAAACGGGTCAGCCCATATTCCGGATTTAATTTTGAGGATAAGCATCTTCCTGAATATGCAACATCTTCCTGAATTGACCATATCCAGGATATGGTATTCCAGTACCCAAACGGGCCCTTAACCGTGGTTCTGAGCATAATCGCATTTTCAATGTAACTCATCAAGCTTTTGATATTTACATATTTTCTAGTCTCCAAGACCTCTAAAATAGAAAGAGGCGGATATAATGAATTTTCAAAGAGTAATAATCTATTTTTGAATGTCGTAGCATTCCATTCTATTAAATTTTCTTCTCTATAACCTTTGTCCATGCTAATTATGTTGAGAGGCATTCAACAGTTACATACTGATGCAAAAAAAAATCTATGTAAATAAATAAGTGATGCAAAAAAAAAACATGTGTAAATAAATAAGTGATTAATTTAATTTCACGTGAATGCAATTGTGACAATTAAATGTATGGAAGTAGTGGAAGAGTAACACTTGGAAGAGAAAGAGTCGCCAACGCACGTTATGATAAGGTGGAAGACAAGAACAATTAAATAATACTGCGTACCACCCATGTTCCTCCATTTGGGTTCACGATGGGAGTGCTTTCGGTTTCATGGTTTTTATTGCATCACAGCTCGGTTTGAATCCACTTATGCACCACAACAAACCGCACAGGAAAAGGAGCGTGCACAAAAAACTAATGGGGGGATAATTTTTACAAGACAGGCAAATGAGTCATGATCTTTGTCTTTTAAGGGACTGGGGGATAATGATTGGAAGGAGAACTGCACATCAGAGGAGCAAAAAGTTAACTGAACTAAATAGAACTACAAAAAAAAAAATTATCATCCTACTAACAAAAATGCGTTGTACCTATTGGTTCTTTATTCTTTATTTTTAAATATGTATGGTGTCCACCAATTCTCTTATGTCCACTTCTTTTAAATATGTATGGTGTCCACCAATTCTCTTATGTCCACTTCTTTGAATTCTTTGATTATCTAACAAATGTTTTTTCTATTCTCACTTCAAAAAGTCGTCACCATAAAGGTAGTTAATTCTCATGAGATTGAAGTGTTCTCTCTAGCATTCTTCTGATGTTTATTTTATTTTATTTTTTTTCAAAAAAATTCCACGCATAAGACTCACTTGTAAACATATTTTTATTAATTAAAAAGTTTAAATTAATTTTACCTTTTTTTTTATAGTTTGAACAAAATTATAATTCAAACACTTTTTCAAGTACTTTATAATATTATTTATTATAAATAATATGTATTCATTTGTTTCTACTTTAAGAGTCAAATTTCTATGGTTTAAATATTAAAAAAGGATATTATGTACTTGTATATATCTATATATCTATTTCATTGAGCTTGAATTTAGGAATTTATATTGGTAATGTCTTAGTAACCACTCTATTTAGTTTTCTACATTTCAATCACAAGAAAACACAAATAAACCAATTTGTAGTAAATTTATCTAAGATCCCTTTTTCTGATTTCTTCTATTCATTGTAAAAGTTATCTCTACATTGATATCTCTTGGTGTATTTTCTATAGATTTTTTAAAATATAGGTATCCTAGTAGTAGTTTAGGAGGATATTTGAGTGGGGAAAAGACAAATAGAATATTTTTCGCTATAATTAGTAGTATCATGCTAGTCTATGGCAATATGTACTTATTTTGACCTTTTGGGGCTCATAGTAGGCTAGATTGTCTTATAACTAATAAGTTTTTTCTTTTTTACTTTTGAAACCCATGTCATATTTAGAGGATACTTAGCTTTGTTAGCTATTGGATCAGTTAGTTTATATACTATGCATAATTGGTATATTTGGGTTAAATTTTGATTTTTTTTTATTTCAATGACATGCTAGGTTTTTTTGCTTTCTATCTTTTTTTAATGGTTCCTCTACATTATTTTTAAATATGTCTAAAATTTTCTTGTAAAAAATTTACCAAAATGCACAAATAATGTTTATAATTTTACAATTTTACTTTCCAATCTCTTCCAAAAATTCTTTCTTCAAGCTCTAGACTTTTCCAGTTTTCTTGACTCATATTGTTAATCTTGAGCAAGGAAATATAATGTACTTTTCACAAGGACAAATAGAGTAACATCAGCAACCACAACCTTATAGACTAGAGGTTAATTCAATTAACTGCATCTATTAGTAAATAGAAAATACCCTTATGCTTTTTCTTCAATTAGTTGTTACAAACTATCTCGCCACTACCCGTATATACATGCATGCATCTTAGAAGATACACTCATTTTCTCACCTTTAAAGAGACAAAATGAAAAACAGTACATACTAAATATTATTTTCATTAAATTTTCCAATTGAGAATTTTTTTGTTCAATTTAGATTCCCTATGAAGGGTATACAGTTGAGTCCATAATAGTGATAGACAACTATAGCTTGGACTCTAGGTCGAATTTAATGATGGATAAATTCTCAACTACTTATGGAGAATATATAGGCTCCTTATGCTAACATTGAATAACTCTACATATCTTCAACATTTCCACCTTAATATTTGACTAAAGAGGAGTACCCATATAGTTTTGTTGGTTGTCTAATCCATCATCTAATTGTAACCTTGACAATGGTCCTAGACTCATGTATGAATGAGACATCAAAATGGCCATTAATTGTATCCTATAGATTTTAACTTTTTGTATAGATGTTGAAGATTGACTAGTAAAAAGTAAGTTATTAGCTAGCACATAGAGGATAGGCTCTTATATCACATAGAAAAAATATTTGTTTCTATTGAGGAGTATTCAAAGATGAGATATAATATTTCATTATAGTTGAGTGTCAAGGCACTTGGGATAGAGAAGAATTTGTGGTTTTCTATGTATTTTTAATGCATAATATTATTTCATGATTTTGTTGTTATATTGCATCTTGCACAAATTATATCATTAAAATTTTAAGCAATAAAAAATATGATATTCCCTTCAACCTCCCCTCATAAACTTTCATCGGTATAAAGAAGGGTCTTATTGGTCAATTAATATGACAGAACTTATTAAGAACCATAGGCATAATGGAATCATTACGTTCCTACTATTTTCATATAAACAAACATAATATATATATATATATATA
>MU228414.1:1055099-1066316 GCA_018584345.1 Thuja plicata | reverse complement strand
TGTATGAAGTCTTTTAAACTTTCCATTATAGCTACAGACATGTTTTTATAAATATATGACAATATAACATAATATTATGTGACAATTATAGTCTTTCATTATATCAGAGCATCAATAATCACAATTTTTACTTATTATCAACCCTAGACTAAGACCAAATGGCACAACTTATTCAAAGTGTGGAAAATTGGTAAATCTGAGGAATCACCAAATTTGAAATAGGTGCACGTTGCTTCATAATCTTTATATAAACATCATTAAATATAGTCACCTCTCGGATATAGGGCCTCTGATGACACGTTACCTGCCTTCCATTACAATTTATGATTGCTTAATCATACACCTAGAGATTTATGGAAGGATCTACTTCAACCTAGTATCCTCTCAGGGTTTATAGCCACGGTTTCTTGTTTCCCCTATTCTAGTCACGGTTTCTTGTCTTCCCTGTTTTGGCCTACAAGAAACCTCATTGTCGAATTCTTTCATACCTCTATTCTCATTATCATGGAGACATCTATCTCTCTATATCACATATATGAAGAGAGAACTATGGCTTTCGTTGGGCACGTAAAGCCAAAACGTTGGGGGGGCATACTTAAGAAGACCGGTGATATAACTAGGCTTGCGGTCAAGAAAATTACAGGGGAAAGAGAATTGGATTACAGAAAAAGATGGCGTACCAATGGTGATGTGATAGGCATTTTCATTGCAGTTGCATTTCAGGCGAGGATCAAACATTGGCATATCAACAATTTATGCATTACTCTCTTTGATGATATATGGTTGAAAGGACTTGATAATGTGGTGGAGAACATTAATAACCGAATGGAAATTCCTCATCATGAGGATTATATGACATGGCCAGTGGGAAGTCTTGGATTCAGTAAGGTTCGAAAAAGACCAATACTATACATTAAGGATGAAGAGGCTTTCGACAAGATGTGGCCAGAGATGGTAAAGTACTTGCATTTCCTTCTGAGGTGGCATAATATAATTGAAGACAACAACAACTGAGCTGAGGTATTTTTCACTTCGATGGGGGCAGAGGTGCATCCTACTGTGGAACTTCAGGATCGCAAACGATATGTGGTTCATCTTCCCTTCCTTCGCAAAACTACTAGACCAAAGCACGTTGAGCGCTCCAGACTGGAAACAGAGGAATCCCTCATGGATCTCGATGAAGAATCAGATGAAGACATTATTGTTATCAAGCCCTGCTTCATGAAGCTTTGAATATTCGTTGTCTGTAGTTTTTGGGACCATTAGTCTGGTTGGTTATATCAACTCAGGGTCTCTGGTTAGTATGTTATAGCATCCTTAATCTTGTGGTTTAAAATTGTAAGCTACATTATATATGTTATAGTCAGATCCAAACTCTATTAAGCATTCAGTAGCAGCTGTAGTACTAGAGGTTAGCCTCCAGCCTAGAATACAATATAACCCCTGTTAGATTCTTGGTAGCTTGTGGATAGTATAGAAGGCTTTTCTAGTAACTGGAATATATCAATGGTATATAAATACCTCACTAGATAATATAAATAAAAGGTTACTATAAAATGGTCTTATAATTTATCAGTCATAATTTTAATTGTATGGCTATAAGACAGGCTAAAATATAAAACCTTCCAGACTTCTAGGTCCTACTTCTACGATTGATATGGGATAACGTACATCTTGTATAAGCTCCTTCTACATATATTGATATATATATCTATATAGAGTCATATATAGATATATATATCTATATAGAGTCATATATAGATATATATACCAATATATATAAGGCATCTATGTATTCTTTCTGCACTTAAAAATCAGAAATGGCATTATATAAGCCCATTACAGTAGAGTTTTTGTATCTACAATAAGAGAATGACAGGTAAGCTACATAGTAACCTCTCAGATATGAACAATGGCCCAAGTAAACAAATATAGGTAAGATGGGAAATACCCTTCTTCAAAAGAATATGCAATTTCTAACCACTTTTTTTAAGTGTATATATATATATATACATGGGTATATAAGTGTTTCTTTTCTTTATATGGAGTGTTTCTAACCACATCTAGATCATCTTCGGAAATTATAATCAATTCTAAGAATATCGTTACCTTTCTAATTGATTTTGTTATACCAGTGGTTGTAGCATGTAAATAGTAAGACTCAAGGATAAAACCTTCACAATATATATTTAGCCTTACTATCTAGATAAAGTATTACTCCCTCATTCCAACATGGTTTGTTAATATCTAAACACGAAAACAAAAGACCAAACATCACCAGAAAGTCTGCTGCACACAAATGGATTCAATATTAAGAAGCAGATCATCAGTAAAATCCATCTCTATAGCAATGATCTTTTATTCTATAATCAGACAATTGGTAGGGTTGATGGTGCTATTATTAACAGGCTTCAATTGTACAAGTCCGGCTATGGAATTAAGTCCTATAAGAACCTCCTTTTTATAGCCTCACTATAAGATTTCTGATGAATATTAAGTTAGAGGCATCTTTCAAGCACGTTTCACCTTCCCCTCTTAGCAGAATATGTAAGGAATAACCTATTTTAGGGTTTAAGGTCATGTTTATAACATAATGGTCATTGGTGTAGTATTATTGCCAGACATCCCTCAAATCTAATGGTAACATCATTTTGTACCTCATTTTCTTCTTTTCGATGTCTGTTAAAATGTACATTATCACAGGAGTCGCTTATAAGTCCCCTAAAAAAATATAGTTTTCATATCTTCCAGTCACCTAGGTATCGTGAGAAGTTCCTCCTAGCAGGATTTTTAAAATTCTTTGCAAGGAATTTATTGATTATTATATGTAAGTTATGATAAAATAGAGGAGGTATGTTTATGGATCTCTCATCTTGAATTCAACACAGGAAAATGCTCAGTGATGACTTCAGGAGAGGAATCTACAAAATATCACTTATAATGCCTTTCTCCTCTCATTAGCCTCAGGCTAAGTAAGATATTCTCCTTCACAAATCCTTCTACTAGATTGCAAAAATGGTTATGGTAAAGCAACATATTGATATCCTTTTTATCTCGACAAAGTGAATTAGGATAAATATAGATAAATCAATTGCATATAGTTTGTATACACACACACACACACACACACACACACACACATATATGTACTTATATATTCCAATGTATATTTATTGTTAGAAATACTCTCACTTACACAAATTCCTATAGTTGTTACTCTGATCAAATTAGTTAGTAGAAGCAGAAATCATAAATGGATAACTTGATTCAAGTACGTGACAAATTACTCCTAATTTGATGAAATAAGTGAATGGTCTAGCTAATCTAATTTCTTCCTTCCTCTTTATTATGGATGCATGGGTTATGTGATAATAATAAGTTTAGTCTAAGGAAGGGAATAATAACAAGTATCTAGATAGTTTAAAGTTGGTATAAAATAAAGGCTTCCCTGAAATGGAATTATGAATACTAGGCTATTAAATTGACTAATCAAAGGCATATTAAGTCATTTGATTTTTTTGTAATATGACTAACTAAAATTGAATAACATTAGATATGGTTTCTTTAGTGGTAATATGTGTGCAAGAAATAGATAATGGAAACCAGATACAAAGTTTGAAATAAAGAATAAGGAACAATGGAATAGATCTAAAGCTCGCAATAAAGGGTTCTCACCAACACGTCTACTACATGTAATCCTGTGTAACAACACTCAAGAAAAGTAATTAAGGGATTGTCCTTAAATCTTGAAGCTATGTAAATGAAGGTATGCCTTCATAATTATCTGCAAATGAGGGAATGCCCTCATAAATTATACATTGTACTTAGTAATATGGACCTTGGGTCCCGGGCAATACTGGAGGTTTTCTTCTCCATTCTTTCCTACTAGTGCCCACAGTGAATGGAGACATTTGTAATTTTTATAAATTTTTAATATAATATGCGGGCTTCGGCCTTTTACCGATCAAAAAAAAAATGATACATACGCATCTTTGTTGATTGTTAATAAAATTTGGAAGTCTACTTCAATAGATTTATTATGCTATATATTCCTATGCGTAGACAAGGTCATGATAATGTATATGTTGATATATTCTCAATGATGACTAATCTAGTCTCCTTTACAAATGGGTCTCTTCAAAGAATAGTACTAAGAAATTTAGTTATGTGATTCATAGCTCCATTTTGGCACACCCCTAAATATTGTGTCAAAAGAGGTTAATAAAATTTTCATTTACTTTTGGTCATTGTTGAGGTCAATTACAAACATGAAACTAACAAATTCCACAACATTTCGTCCATAGAAAAATATGAAAATATATATTTTGAATCATTCTTGTGCACATTCTTTGAATGCATCACTAGATTTACCCTTTAATATAGAATGAAAACTTCCTCTACGTACAACAAAATTGGGATCTTGGCTCAATTATGATAGTTTGGATTTAAATTAAATACCTCAACTTTTAACCATTACAACCTAGTGGAGTAGCATTACATTTTTTGTTAGATAGACATCATCACATGTTGAAAAGGGCTTGGATAAGTTTTTCCTATTCTCTAAGACCATTTTACACATTCAATAATAGGTTCATGAGATTTCGTACACATACCATCGTATTTCATAAACTCTAGGTGGGAGATAAAGTATGGTTTTAAATTTTCTTAAAACTATTATGACACATAGAAAATTCAAACCTCTGTGATATAGTTCGTGCACCTTACCAAGAACATGGATGATAATAATCTTGAATTTAACTTGACATCCTATCTAAGGTTTTTTAGGAAAATACCATGCATGTACATCCAATACCAAACATTTTTTTAACATAAGCATGATGCACATGCAAGAAAACTATGACCCTAAAGTGGAAATAGGATGCATATTGAATTTCATCATTTATCATTGAACAATGATATCACAAGGATCAATTTTACAAAAAATTCAACAATATTCTATCATGTTAAAAACACTAAGAAAAAATGAGAATGAAAAAGGGATAATAACAAGAATGCCAAAGAAAGGAATGCATCCTAGATATAACTTGGGAAAATCCATACAAAAAAAAAAAATCCTTTAAATAATTCACAGCTAATGTATCATCAACAACGTCAGTGGCTACAATACATTCACTATATATAGATCTCAACTTCAATGATATCAATCCTCTCACTCCTTTGTTGGAAAAGTAATATGAAAATCCTATAAAATAATTTCCATACATTCTCTGTCACATGCCTCCAATATATAAACTCAAGGAGGCCCAGATACCAATAATATTTAATAAAGATTCAATCCTACATATTAAATTCTTCTTTGAGATCCTTATCATAACACTAAATATTCCAATGTTTTGTTTAGATTATTTAATTTTTTTACTTGAAATAAAGAGAAAACTAGAACATACACAAACAAACAAAAAAAGATGTAGTGATGAATTCAATGATTCTTGATTATTTATTTATGAAAGACATAGGTATACATCAAGGAGATAATTATAGTATCTCATTTTTTCATATAGCTCGATGTGAAATATCTATATAGAGCTTATCTAGAAATAAAACATTTTTATAAAAAAAACTATCTACTCTATGTTGTGACCTACCCTCTATTTAAAAGTTTCCAAAAAATTTGTATAAGGCTCAAAATTCCCTTTTATAGAAATAAGAGGGGGGGAACTAAAAGCCTTACACAAATGTCTAATTTTCATTTGACCATTACTACACAAAATAATATGCCAAAAGATATAACTAGTCCACAAAAGAATAAAAATATGCTTTTTGCTTGATGTAGAGACTACTAAGGCCAATAAATCTATTGGAGATATCTACACTTTCCTAGAGAAAGAATTGTACACATCATAATTGGTTCTGTCTTGAAACCCAAAACTATTGGAAGCATCTCTAGAAAATTCATTAATCTTTGAAGGATGATGTGGAAAAATGTCAGGTGACTTGGATTGATTGAAATGCAAATCAAAATTTTATCTTTTCACTTTGTTTTATTTCAAATTTCACTATCACCTTTATGGGAGAAATTGGGTTAATCATGCCATATGATCAATATATTCTTCTCCTACCCATTTCTCCTCCATTGATCAAATGTTGATCCATCCATATTTAGGGTTATCTACAACTTGAACACATATCTCAATATTGATTATCAACCTATCATTTAGGGATGACTTGAAATTATTATTCTAGGTGGTAGATTAGCCACTTATCTTATTTATTAGACATCGGGCATTGTATTGCTACCATCATCAGGTTATTCTACAAAGGGTTCTATCCTTGGAGACAACTTTTGAAAGGGCACAATATGTTGAGGGCTTTGTTGCATGACAATTTACTTTGGTGAGGAGCTAGGACTATCATCAAGTTTCTTTAGAACCCTTTATAATATTATATCAATAATATCTAACAACAATTTGATCCTTAAAATAGGATCCCTTATTTCTATATGGGACCCCTTGTACAATAGGTCAAGCCCTTTCCTTTTCTCATCTTCCATTTTACTCTTGGACCAAGATTCTCTTATAAAGTTTTCCTCTAAGGGGAGCCTTTTAATTAAATATTCAATTAAATCATACTCATGTACATATCTTGATAAACACCCACTAAGTGCTAACCACTGAGGCGGCTTTGGTGGGTCCTAACCATAAATGAATGCGGATTCAAATTTAGACATCCACACCTAAGACCTGACACAAAGAATAATATGTTTTGATGAAATGCCATAATTGAAGGGCTCAACATCAAGATTGTTAAATATACTTAGCTCTTTCTTGAAGGTGATGGTCTAAAATTGGGTAACCATTTCACTTTGTAGCTACCCTTCAATTTGTGCATACTCTTTTTTTAGTTCTTTAAAGTGTATGGGTACTTCCAAGGGGGTTAGGTAGAATTAGCAGATGTGGATGAACCATGTCATGAAGGGAAGGCTTGGCACATGTGGATATCCCACATCATCATGGCTATGCTTAGCACATGTGGATGACTCATATAATTATTTTTTCAGATTCACAACTTTGAAAACTATCAATTGAAAGGACTTGTGATAAAAAAAAATCATGTGGTATGAAGACAACATGGCGGCTTGTGGTGACAGAGCATGTAATTTGGAAAAAAACAATAATGTTATCATAGTATCACATGATGAAGATGTTCATTAGAAATTAATCTATGATAAGAGGTTCAAGTGATGTAAGTACAATTGTGCATGTGGTGCCAACTAAGCAAAAATGGGGAACATATCAAAGGGTCCAACATTGGATAACTTAAGTTATTCAAAATGCACATGCATCAATTGGGACAAATAGGACTTTGGAAAAATGGTGTTAGTTAAACAAAATACTAAATAGGATTACATGATACAACTTATGTACTAGGTGACCGGCTACTCAAGTCACAAAGAATTATAAAAAATGTGTTATAGCACCACACTAAGAATTAGGGTTTTAGGTAGAGATAACAAACTAAACTCTAAGGCAGTCAAAGAAGCCCTAAAATTTTGACAAAAGTAATACCAGTACTTATGACCCTGTTCAAGTTTCCACTTAAGAGTTCTAGACATAAAATCCCTTCAAAATCTTTTTCTCACTTACCTAAGATACCCAAAGTTGTGGGTTCATACTATGTACTCTATAAGACTGAACTTAAAGTCTTTATTTAGAGGCCTAGGGTATAAATATCCTAAAACAACTTTTTATCAAATAGTCTAAATGAGAATCCAACACTAAACAATGTACTACTCCTAAAAATATTAAATTCCTAACATGATTTTGATATATGTTAGAGATATCGATAAATCAACTTATTATTTACCTACTATCATATCACCACTTAACCTCAAAATGGAGCTAATACATAATTATTTGATCAATGTGAAATAGGAAAGTATGTTCAATAGGTACAACAATCTCATTGATGTTTCTTAAGAAATCATTATCCATTCTTGTATCTTGTTTGCCCCTTTGTGGACTTTTTTTTTAAAAAAGAGGGATAAATGCTTTGACCCAGATGAGATTTGAACCTTGATGGCAAGAACAATAACACAACTTAACCATCACATCATGTCACTATTGACACCCCTTTGTGGACCATTATTCTTTTATTGTAACTTAGATTTATTCAATATATAAAAAGGCACCATCCACATTTTTAAAAGTGATTCCTACCAAATCTGTCTATAATTTTATGAATAAATTAAAACTAAGAAATTCAACATCATTCATATTCACAAATTGTGGTATATTTCTATTTATTTGCATATGGTTATGATATATTTATATTTCACACCTAGTAAATAATTAAATTGGGTCAACATTGAATTCAATGTTGATACAATAATTGTTGGTTATGTTAAAATTGTGTGCAAAGAAATTATAACCATAAAATATTAGTATGAGTTAAGTTGGTTTGCATTTTTTGGTATGGGTAGGTTGCCTATCTTTTATTAATAGTGTTAAAAGTAAATTAATTGTTTCTTTGTACTTTAAGAGTAATATTTTAGAAAGTGGTGAAATTTAAAATTGTAAAACTTTATGTTCTTAAGATTTTTCAGTAATTGTTTATTTCAAAATTAGTTTTATGCTTAAAAATATATATAAAAAAAATTAATCAACATAATGTTAAAATTATTTTTCAAAACAATACTAATTATTTTCTTAAGAAGAATATTAGAGTAGAATGCCCATTCTCAAAAATTGAAGTTCAATTTAAAAACTTCCTTTATATCTATATATATAATAGATTTCATATTTCTTGTTATAATATGGACATAACTTATTTCTCAACAATTTTGCAGTGAACAATATTAAATTTTAATTAATAATTATAAATTATCATATTTTAATCTTTTTAATTAAAATTATATATATATATATATATATATATATATATATATATATATATATATATATATATCTACAAAAAGAATTTTTAAATAACTATTAAATGTTACATAAAATTATAATACAAAATAAACTGTTTATTCTATTCAATTATATTTAAATCAAAATAATATTAATTATATTAAACATTGAAATCAGTTATAATCATTACCATTTGTTAGTTGGGATCCAAGACTGACACAAATTTGAATCAGTCTAAAAATCTAACTGGACTCCTTGTAGTTGCATTAATGTTCAAAGAACTATTCTTAAATTTAAAATTAAAACACTGTTATGAATGGAAATGAAAGTTTTAAAAAGTTTTATTTTTTTTACCGTCTCTTTGTTTTTTATTATTATTTTCTTCCTTCTACATGGGGATATTATTACGTTGTTGAAAAATGGGGACCTTATGCAATGAGGGCATGAGTCTACATAGATTTATTCAGAAATAAAAGAAAACGGAAAACTCAAGAAATCATAATTGATTTGAAGCCAAAATATTTTAAAAAAACTTTTGACTATATAGCCTGTGATCAGTGAAAAAGTATGTGTTTCTCGTTATGATTTGGGCGGATGTTTGAATTATTGAGCAGGAGGAGACAAATTTGAAAGACTAAGTACCGATTGATGAGACCAGCATCAGCGTACTAACAATTGATGGAAACGTGGTGCAGGATGAGATGTATGTCGATTTGGCATAAGGCATAAAACCATCGATACATATGTTACAACCACCGAATGGTTTTGCTAACGGCAAATGCAAAATAGACTGATTATGGCTGGGGCCCACCAAAGCCACCTAAGCGCAGTCAGCGCTTAGAGTGTGGTGGTTAAGCCCAGCCCTGTGCGCATAGTGTTTGGTCAAGCGGTGTGTCCAATGACGGTGTGGGCATCTACAAAGAATCAAGGACAAGGAAATAAGTGTTTGTTTTGTAATCAGAAAAGGAGGAATCAAAAGTACAGATCTGATTTAAATAAAAAAGTGTAGATCTGATTGTGAAAGGTTGTGTCCTTTTCAAAGGGAGAAATAATAAAGGGTTGCACTCTTTCAAGGGTTCTAATGGTGAAAGGTTTTGTCTCTTGCCAAAGGGCATTTATGATAAAAAGGTGTCACCTCTCCCTCACATTGAGAGATATGAAGGGAAGAAGGCTCATTTGAGGAAAGGGTGATATTGGATTCAATAAGAAATGCAAATATACACCAAATTCAAATACACACATTATGGTCTTGGAATATATGTATAATATTGGAATTCGAATTTATATGACAGTTATGTGTAATTTCACTTGTATGCATATACATTTGTAATCCATGAAAGACCAACATAATTAATGGCCTAATCCTTAGTCTTTTGTTAATGCCTTCGTAAGGATAGGGGGTTTGTGTAGGGAGAGACGGAGTAATTCCTCACAAGATGGGGTAAGGACATTTATTTCAAAAGCCTTGAGGGAGAAGTCCTGAGATGGGAATGAATATGTGTTCCTAAGACATTGAGGGAGCTTGCTTGTAAATGGTTTCAAAGCACCCAAGCACAGTAATTCCACCGTCATTGTCATTGTCTCAATCCATGTCATTGTCTGTATTGTCTTCTTTATATATGTATATGCACATGTATACTCGTTCTGTGATGTAGGCTTGCAAGTAGCAGGCATTGACTTCACCTGGCTCCACAAATCTGAGTGTGCCCTCAAAATCCTCGATGGTTGTTGTTTACTAGAGATAGTCTTCCCTTGACATTGTACTAATTGTCGAGGTGGCAAACCCTGGCTCACCTCACCTGTTTGAGCATGGTTGTGGTCCTCCATGTTTATGTGGTCTTATGATTTGATTAATTATTTTATTGATTTATCCATATCTAGGGATGTTCATGTTTGTCCTTTGTTATGTTGGCTTTTAGGGAATCATGCTTGGTCAAGAGTGAGGCTTGAATTGCTATGTTGATTACAGTTGGCCTTATTTGACTATGTGGTCAATTTGAGGTATTATATTATTGGTTGTTATGACTCTTTTTGGATCATGGTTTATATTAAGACATGTGATTTATATTCTATCATGGTAATATATATATAGAGAGAGAGAGGGAGAGAGATAGAGAGAGAGAGAGAGAGAGCAATATTATATTGTGGTTAAAATTACCTTATAATAGAATAAATTGTTAAGTGATTTGTGTATAATTGTATTTATTAAGTCATGAATATTAAGAATAATATGTAATATATTTATGGAGTGGATAAAGTATAATAATGTTAGTATATATATATAATTCTCAATATTCATGACTTAATAAATACAATTATATACACACCCATATATATATATATA
>MU228414.1:1017361-1054970 GCA_018584345.1 Thuja plicata | reverse complement strand
TGTGTGTGTGTATAATTGTATTTATTAAGTCATGAATATTGAGAATAATATGTAACATCTTTATGGAGTGGATAAAGTATAATAATGTTAGTATTTATTAATTAATACTATTAATTAATAAATAATCTAAAAGGGAATAAGAAATTAAAATAAATAATAAGTGGGAGAGTTAATGTTATAACTTTGGTGTTAATTAAACCAACAGTTATAACTTTTGGTTGGGAATTAATTGATTCTCGTGTAACTCCTCTCGAAGGAATGATATGGGAAAAATGAACCATTTTACCATATGGTTCCCAAGGAGAAGTTATAGGAAGGGAGAGAGTAAATTGCAAAGATTATTGTTGTGATTGTTTGAGGACTCTTGGAAGGATTTGAGGAGGATTGTGAGTTGAGAGGAAGATATATTGGAGTGCTTTTGGGATTGCTCTGGACTTCTGGATAGATTTGGAGGATCTTGCTGGTTGGATTGGGACTTCCTTTCGCTTCCTTATTGTGAGCTCTACGTAGGACCCGAGGTTGGATCCAAACCAGAGTGTTGAACTATGATTTCTTTTGTGTGTGTGATTGTATATTGAGTATGCTATTATTGCTTTTAGTTTGATGTATGGATATAGGTCTATTTTGTCAATAAGAATTGTTTAGATGCGTATATTGGATGTTCTTATGTTATAAATTGAATTCCTTGTATTCTGGAAAATAAAGTAGGTCAAATGGAAGATTTTGTATGTGTTTTCCTTCTTGTCTTCATAGACTTGTTTCTATAAATGTACAATTGCATATGTTAATGTTATGCTTTGGGGTTTGTTTATCTAGGTTCCTGAAAGAGAATCTGGAAGATCTCAAATGGGTCTTCCTTAGATTCCACTTCCTATGCCCAAATAATGCCTAGTTTTGGTCATAAAGTCAATCTGGAAAATGCTTATTTTTTACATTTTTACCAGTCAAGTGCGTTGAATGCTTGTTATAAGTGTGTAGCTTTAGACTGCAAGTGCATTGCTTTATCTTGCAAGTGCGTAGCTTGCCTAAACAAGTGCATTGAAGCATCAGGCAGATGCGTAGTTCCCCAATTTGGTGAAAAGTTAGGTCAAAATGATGTCTTAGGGTTTTGAGATGGTACCCGAGGCATTTAGGACCTGATATTTGTTGGTTTTGGTTTATGTTTACTTTGTTTGGTAGAGATTATTCATGTTTGATGCATTTTGATGCTTCCTTATGCATTTGAGTCCATCTGAATGCCTCATTAGGGTTTAGGGTTGCCAAGTGGATTAGGGGCAACAAGTGGTTTCCTAAACTTGGAAATGTGACTCATGGCAAGTTATCATGATGTGATGTGATTCTTTAATGTATTTTTTATGCTTTATTTCATGGATAAATAGCCTACGTATAGTAGGTGAGTGGCTCTCAATGGGGGTCGAGGCCCTAAGTGGCTAGCCAGGATAACCCATTGGTGAGTTAGTTAATCAATTGATAACCTTATAAAATTAACTTGGAAAGAGGGGATACATATTAATCAAGATTAAGTGATGCCCCACCCATGCCACTAGTGCTTGTACAGGCTAGGGATGGGAGTGGAGAAGGTGCCTATTGTGATGGCACAATCAAACAGCCTTGTCCTCAAGAAAGATGTTCGGTTCCACATGTGCCTACTTGAGGGTCGGGGCCCAAAGCGGATAGCTAGGATAACCAAAGGGGTGAGGGCTATGCGATGACACACACCTTGTATGTAGCCCAGAGTCTTTACACCTTGGTTGCTTTTGTCTCGGGTAGCCCTGTTTTGACTTTATGTTTGCATGAGTTTTCATGTCTTGTTTTGGAAAGGGTTTACCGCCTTGTTTATGTCCTTGGTTGTTTGTGCTTGTGTGGGCCTTGGTGTCTATCTCATTGCTCAAGGGAGTGGGCCTACGAGTTCCACGTGGTTGGGTGGTTAATCTTTTTATCAAGGTACTATTCGTGATTGCTTGGATGGACCTAGCACTTGTTACTTCAGATTTGCAGTTTTGAGGACTTTATCATGTACTTGCATCATGATGAGATGTATTACTGTATATTCATTTATGTAAATGTATACTCCTAAAAGGAGTCTGATGTAAATTGGCATATTGATGTAATTATAGATTATGGATGTAATTTGAATTGAAAGCAATGTAAAGGGGGTAGATTTAGGTCAAAGAAAAGGGGTGATATAAATATATTGTAATTCAGATTTTATCATGTGAAAGTTTAAGAAGGAAATGATTTATCTATGTTGTTTGTAAGAGTTAAGCTATTCTTTATGTTTCACTAGTAGGTGAGAAAATAAGCAAAGTAAATGAATCTAGGAAAAGAATGTGTTGGTTGATTAATGATTCATAATAAATGGTTAGTAAGGAATTAGATTACGATCACCTACCTAAATGTTTTATTTGTAGTTGTCATGAAAGATAACTTAGTAATTGGTCATGTAATAGTGAACCTCGAGAATAATTAAAATCAATAGTGTAGTTAATGGATTAATAATATGGAATTGATATCAAGAAAGTGATGTTTGATATTGATCTATTGTAATTAGTTAATAAGGGAAATTAATGAACTAGGAACACTTACTTTGGTGCATTAAAATGAACATAGACTAAGGAAGTTCATAATGTGATGCATATCATTATAGTTAATAGTAAGTTGATAGATTGAATAATGTTGCTTTAAGTAGCGACATTAGAGAACCCTATGAGGACGTAGGCTTGTTAGTGAACTTGCATTCATGTAGGAACTCATGCAATGTATTCATCTAATGTTAACTTATGCATTCATATCATACAATGTTACAATGCAAGTCTTGTAGATTAACCTTATAAAAAAAAAATTATATCCTTTAGAGGTTAGATGTGGTCCTCTCGGGTTCCCTAGTGGAGCATTACAAGAGGTGTGGGACATCAAGAGTCATGTGGAACATGAAAGGTCATGGAGCATGAAGAGTCATGTGTAGAGTGTTTCACCCCCTCTTGGAAATGCGGAGACAGGTGGATCATTCTATCTCTTCTTGGATCCTTAAGTATCGGTAGAGGAACAAAGAATATGTAACTAAAATTAAATTAACTATAACATTATTGATTACATAAACATTTATATTAAATAAACCAAAAAATAAATATAAGTATTTTGAGTATCAATTTGAGAACCTCTCTTCCAAAATTCTTCAAACCCTATAGATTATTTTAAAACGTCAAATAAAATTGCTTAAGAAATCCTTCATGATAAAATCCAAGAAACTGGCACCTATAGGAGTTGAATCATATCACTGAATTAAGAATAAATTCTCTGATAAATTTCAAATTTATGATCACTTTTGCCAGCTCTGATGAGCCTACAACCTACCAATGCAATTGCATAAGATAAAATATGACAAATATATTGTTAGGAGGAGGATGTAAAAAGGAAACACATTCAAACTAATGGAACAATGACAACAATTTACAGTGAAAATATGGGAAAGGGACAGCATAAACTTGGTAGTAAAGTTACCAATAAATATAAAGAAGGTGATTATGTGATATTTAGCAACCAAAAAACAAAATCAGCATATATATCATAGATCTTTCCAAATTTGGTATTCTGTGTCACTATTGGAAGAGTTGAGTATGGCATCCTGGCATCCTAGAAAATAAGTGGAGTGCACGTGATCTACATTTTCCAATGCATGGGCCCTTCCTTGGGGACTATTTGCAACCAGAACATCCTCTGCACCTACCAACACCTCCCCATAACCTTTTTCACTCCCACAATCTTCAAACTGCACACCCAACAAGCAAATACACAATTACTTTCCTCGTACCCCAAAACCTGACAAGCAGTAAAACCACACAATGTGCATATAAACATTAATATTTTATATGTATATATACACGTGTAATCTGTGTAAATACAAACATATAAATTTATATATGCACATGTATATACTCAAATAACCAAACACGCATGTGCATGTGTATGTTTGTGTGCATATACATGTCTGCAATTAAAACTACATATTATGTGTATGTGCCTATAAACATTCATATAAGTGTTTGAGTGTTTGTGTAAACAGGCATGGCATGTATGTATAAATATATACATATTTGTATATATCAAGGTTCACAAGGGTGCACCTAAATTAGGGTTACTGTTACATCTTACCAAGTAAAATCTCTCTTTAAATAAAGTGATCTTGAATTTGAATCCTGCAATCATAACATAAGAAGCATATACACATAATTTATATATCCATTATTAGGGTTGGTCCATAACACATGATATTCATATAATATCTATAACATCATTTCAAAAACATTAGGGTGTGGGAGAGGAAGCACGATAGGTCTACCCAAAGCCATCCCACACTAAACCCAAAAGCAGAACTTTGGCCCTCTTGGTCCCAGTGGCAGGCAACATGGACATCCACTTGGGGTATCCTACCTAGTGGGGTGCTTGTACCTGCTTTCTCCATCCATGCTTCATCACCTAAGATTAAAAACCATCATTATAGAATCAGAGAGGAGATCGTAATGGAGGTTCTTCCATTGAGGAGATCGTAATAGAGATTATGTCTTTCCCCACAAGAATAAGAAATCATTAATTTAAGGGAAATAATAATCAATAAATTAAAATAAAGAAAACAGTTCAAGACAGCGATTTCCTAAAATAAAAGATAATTAGAATGTAGTTAAGGCTCAAGAATTGTGACTCTTTCAAAAGGGCAAAATAATGAAAAGGCGTGACTCCTCCCTCATATGGGAAGATATAAAACGGAGAAGGATTCATTTGAAATGGGCATCTACAAAGAATCAAGGACAAGGAAATAAGTGTTTGTTCTGTAATCATAAAAGGAGGAATCAGAAGTACAGATCTGATTTAAATAAAAAAGTGCAGATCTGATTGTGAAAGGCTGTGTCCTTTTCAAAGGGAGAAATAATAAAGGGTTGCACTCTTTCAAGGGTTCTAATGGTGAAAGGTTGTGTCTCTTGCCAAAGGGCATTTATGATAAAAAGTTGTCACCTCTCCCTCACATTGAGAGATATAAAGGGAAGAAGGCTCATTTGAGGAAAGGGGGATATTGGATTAAATAAGAAATGGAATACACAGCAGATTCAAATACACACATTGTGGTCTTGGAATATATGTATAATATTGGAATTCGAATTTATATGACAGTTATGCTTAATTTCACTTATATGCATAAGACCAACATAATTAATGGCCTAAACCTTAGTCTTCTGCTAATGCCTTTGTAAGGATAGGGGGTTTGTGTAGGGAGAGGCGGAGTAATTCCTCACAAGATGGGGTAAGGACATTTATTTCAGAAGCCTTGAGGGAGAAGTCCTGAGATGGGAATGAATATGTGTTCCTAAGACCTTGAGGGAGCTTGCTTGTAGATGGTTTCCAAGCACCCAAGCACAGTAATTCCACCGTCCTCCGATAGGGTTAGGGAAGTAGTATATCACTGGCAAGCATCGTGTGACAACAAACTATGCTGTAACTTATCTATTAATCAAATACTGGTTTACAGAATGTTATATCTGAATTCTATTAAGAATAAGGGGCCAATATATGCTCTAGTATAGATGTTGTAGCATTTATATCAGCTAATAATAGTGAAATCAGAATTAAACATAACTATCCCACAAACATTTAGGACTCGCAGAACATAACTCTATTTCGCATCATCAAGTTATGAAGAAAGACAAAGAAAGGCCCAAAAGATATAAATTTGAGGCATGTTATCATGCGAATGTTGGTTTTTGCAAACTCAATTGGCACCATTATGAGATGGCCTAGATCCTTTTCTCTAGAAGATGAGAGAAAACTTGTCTTAAATTAAGCTTTGCCAGGTTTCTACTATCAAATCACAATTCACATTTAGACGAGGGGGAAAACATATATGATAATATCAGAGTACTGCAGCAAAGGGTGGATTATGGATAGGTCTTCATGATCATTCAATCATTGCTTGAGGACAAGCAATTTTGGGAGGGGAGGGTTGTCATGTCCCCCGTTTGAAACCCTAATTGTGATATCCCCATCCTTTTCACATCAATTTTGTGAAGTCTATGAGAGAAAAAATTGCAATGATGAATCAAAAAGATCATACATGAAGAAGTATTGATGATAGCAAGCATGATATGTCTATGATTAACAAATCATCTAAAGAAGGAACATGGAGAGAAGGCGACGTAGCTCAAGAAGACAATGGCAACATCGAGTAAAGTAGACAATGGCAATATCAAGGTTGAGTCAATCAATAAATCTATAACAGGCAAAATGATCATAACCCAATATACTAATCTGTATGGATCAATGGATAACGATTGGATGATGCCAGAAGATCCTTGCGACAGTCAAGGTTATGATTAATACCCTCATCGTGATTAACGTAGCATCATTACTTAGAGCTGTTGCAAGTCGGCAATTAAGAAGCATCAAGATTTAAGACTTTTGTTATCAGATATTAATATGGAAGTAAGGAGCCATCCATAAAGAATACTAAGCCAAAGGGAAATAGATTGTGTGACAAATCAGCAAGAGAGTAATGGATATTAGACATAATTGGGAACCATTGATTGATAGGGAAATACTAATTAGAGTCTGTACAGGGATGTGGTATGAAAGAATTGTCAACTAAATGATACAGTAGACTATATTTGGCAAACCAAGGCAGAGATACTTAAGACAATAACCTAGCTCCTATAATAGGTCGACCATCTTATGGACTGCAGGAGTAACTCAGTCACTCAGTCAGTCTGTCTGTCTGTCTATCTAATTACTCATAATCCATTTGTAGTTACTACACTCCTAGCCCATTCCTTAATCACTCACTATTGCCCCTTAAGAGGATAGGTTGGTTTTGTTAGGGAGAGGCAGAGTAATTCCTCAAAAGGTAGGTGAATCCCAAGATGGGGTAAGGACATGTATTTCTGAAGCCTTGAGGGAGAAGTCCTGAGATGGGTATGAACATTTGTTCTTGATACCATGAGGGAGCCTACTTGTAGATTGGTTTCCAAGTAACCTGTAATGTCCCCAAATTATGACTAACCAAATTTTCCCCTAAATCACATTTTTTGTCAAACAATTAGGGTTTAAGAGATACCTCTCACTCTGATTTAAGCCCTGCAACACAATTAGAGTTTCTTATTTATAATCATAATTCATAGCTAAACTTGTTCAACAACAAATATGATCAAATCATTAGTTTGCTAAAATTAATATTAAGGTGACCCAACCACAGAAGTGTTCAGTTAGGGTGATTTGATGAGGTGCCCCAAAAACCTCCTACCCTAGGCCAAGAGTGGATATACCATCTCCCTTGGCCTCATGTGACCCATGCCATACATATGAGGTGGGCTGCCTAGTGTGGGGTCCCATCCATTCTCCTTCATCTCACCACTCCTTGCTTGACTTCAAATGATTGAACACCCATTTACCATGGTAAGGTTTGTGGGGGTCATTAACAGCAGGGTGGCCCAAAAGTCTACCCTTCTTAAGCCCAAAGGCAGTCCACTTGTCTCCCTTTGGCACCATGGAGACACTCCAGTCGCAACCATGAGGCGAGGTACTTAGAAGGTGACCGCATCGTCATTCTCCCAACGCTAATTACTCAACTTTCCTTACCATTATTGGTTTCAATGTTAGGAGCAATAACATCTTTTACATTAAGTCATCATACTATCAATATAGCTATAAATGGATAAATCAGATAATGGTAAAATGCGTGTTAAAAATATTAATATATAAATGCATATAAGTCTGAAGTAATCATTTATTATATTTGAAATCAAATAAGAATATTCATAAAATATTTATTATCAAAAATATGTATCAAATGATACTCATTCCCAGAACTCAATACGTCTGAAATTATTCTGCTTCTTTTACGCTTATTTCTGCCAATGATTGAATGAATGAATGAATGTGGGTATGATAGGGTGACACTTCAAAAATTGATTTCTGAATGATGAATTCATTGATTTGATAGATTTTTGATGATTGATTTCTGATTCCAAGATGTGTATTGATTGATGATAATTTGATTGCTTGTTTATTCACTTTGTTGAACTGATCTTTGCTAATTGATAGGTTGTTTGATTCAACCTTTGCTGATTCATAGATTGCTTGATTTCATGACGCATTGATGAGTGATTGTGTATTTATGTTTGGTTGGAATGATCTCTCCTTTATAATTTACAAGTAAAAGGGTCACCACCTTTCATATGATTTGAGTCACCACTTTTCATTGTTGCCTTTGAGAATAATATATTATTTTCCCAATTGATCTCCATTTTTTTTCGTGCCCTTCTTCAACCAAGTTATTCTCTTTTATATCTCCTTTGAGTGTAGGGAGTCACGTCCTTTCATTTGTTAATGCCCTTATGAAAGGGTCACACGCTTTGGTTATGAAAAGATACATATGTTTGACAGCAACTGATGCCTCTTTCATTTCCTCTATCTCACTTCTCAAATTTGTCTTTACTACTTTTCAAATATGCACATATCCCATTAAGATCTGCATATCTTCTTCTTCAAGATCTATATATCTCATTTTCTTCGTTCTTTCTCACTTATTATTTTAGATCCCTTCTTATACTTCTTCTCTGAATCTGCTCTAGACCTCCTCTACTCCTTTTTTCTCCCATTCCATTTGATCCTTCTTCTCCTTTATATATTCCCATGTAAGGGAGAGGTCACACCTCCTCCTGATATATTTTTATTTTGGAGGACTCCAAGTTTTGACATTGATTTTGTTTGTATGAATTTCAATCAAGCTATGATTTGAAGTAGCACCAAAATGTGATGTGACCTTTCTTATTTTTCAAAATCAGAATGAAGCTTTCTTTGCAAAATATTGTCAATAAAAGAAAATCTTCATATTCATATAAGAAGAATTCTCTCGAGTTCCTTTTTATTATATATACTCAACAAACAATTATATACAAAGTTGGCACGATATACACATCTGTGAAGTGATATATACACATGTATATACCAAAACAAGTTTATATATGTTGAACTTAGGAACTAAATTGCATGAATTATTTAATTTCGAATTTTAAATATCTAGCAATTTGATTAATCGTAAGAGCTTATGTCATAATTGACAAGCCTTAATGATTATAATGATTATTGTAGGGTTCTTTACTTTCTCCAAAATCAATAAGGCAAAACTTTGTTACCTTACTCTTTTAGATCATATTGCAACAAATAAATAAGGCACCTTTGTTACGGTCTTCTTTTGTTTCATATTGCAACAATTTAAATATTTGAAATTTATACAAACAAAATCAATGCTAGAAAAGAAATATAGTCTCAATCAACCTATACAATATATTCAATGAAGAAAGAGAGGAAACTTTTGTTTGTAATTGTCTATCTCTCATGCTACTTCTCGATTCTGCAACACTTTGGGACTTTGCAACGCTTTCGTCCCAACTTTCTCGGCTGCATCTTCAGTGTCGGGCGTCGATTTCGTAGAGAAACAGATCACGTTTTTTTAAGTTGTCCCCATTAGCATCGCTTTTAGGGTTTCTGCTAGTTTCCCACAATTTTTTTGTCGATTAACCATCGCTTTTTGCCAATTAATCGTTTGATAAATCGGAAAAAAGAAAGCATTGAAAGTTGTTGACCAAAAAATCCCAATTTTTAGGTGAATAAATCATGTTGCACACATGTCAACTCCCAAATAA
This sequence comes from Thuja plicata, assembly GCA_018584345.1. NCBI lineage: Eukaryota > Viridiplantae > Streptophyta > Pinopsida > Cupressales > Cupressaceae > Thuja > Thuja plicata. The sequence goes on along the minus strand of MU228414.1, from coordinate 1,045,281 downwards.
TTGCTATAATCGCATTTTTTTGTCGTTTTCTGCTTCTATGCTATTAATATATATTAATAGTCAATAATAATTTAAACTTTGAAACTACTTTATAATATTAATTATAAACTATAGGGGTTCGTTGCTTCCTCATTAAAGGGTCATCTATAATAGTGCATAATAGTTATAATTTTAAAATTAGTGTATAATAATAATTGTATATTTGATCTCATCAAAATCCATGGGGTGAGGCATGCGAGAGCTCAAGTCATATTGAAGCAGCGATTTAGAAAAATTCATTAGTTGCTTCGACACTATCTCACATGACCCCCACAAATTAGGATGATTGAGGCCCTTTCAAATTTTATCGATGACTACCATTGCTCCTCTCACTCCTTTGTTCAAGGTTTTCCAGAGGTCGGAAAGAAAGCTAAAGTGACAAAATTACATATTTCATCCACACTGATTCCATATTGACTTTACCTCCATCCTAGAATCAACCCTACTTCTGAGTGATTTGTCAATTTCGTGAGTTTTTTGTAGGGTTTTGTAGGTTTTTGCAATGATTTTTTGTCTTTTTTTGTCATTATTTAGGGATTTCAATATGATTGTAATACACTTTAAATGCAAAAAGGTCATTGAAAATCGGGTCAAAGATTGGTAGACGATTTTTTCATTAATTATGAGTTGGCTCTAGGATTCAGGGTTAATCAGGTATAATCGGTATTTTTCGCAGATTTTTGCTTCTATGGTGCTAACAACTTGTAATGCAATAACATATAAGCTTGAATACAATAACATGTTAACAAACTACACTAACAATAATATTCAATTGTTTCTCAATTATTTAATATTTATTCCACATACTTATAATGATATTTAAACATGTGAACACTGATGTCTAACACCAATACCAACACCCCCCTTAATGACAAAGCTAATAGGTTTTGTCATTACATCATTTTGAACACACATTGTCACTTCTTTGATGAACTTGGGCATACAAAAAGTTCACTTCTATGAATCCATCTGAAAACCCATAGATGGTTTGCCTCTATAGACGCATCTTGAAGTCTACAAACGATTTACCAAACAATGTCTTCTTATGGACCTATCCTGAAATTCACAAGTTTCATCATGTGTCAAAGAGCTTTATAATAGATGCATAATGAAATATATCAAGCTTGTAAGGGCTCCCTTAGCATCAAGCTAGAATACAAATACACCTGCCACCTTCATACCTTCCTAGTGGTTTATTCAACCACTTGATGTTTGGACTAAGGATTTGGTGCAACAACTCTTTTGTCCTACATTGTCCATCAAGACTAGTGGATGACTTAACAATTGACTTTGGCTGACAATTATTACAAATAAGTAATAACACACGCACTCAACAGTAACATTTTTATAGTGCTTAAGACTGCCAAGAGCGGGGCTCTTGATTTCTAGAGTGTTATTAAATGGGTTTTTCATGAAGTCAAGGAGATTAAAATTAAACTGTGCCTTCACTAGCAAGCTAGAGTTTCTTGAGGCAAGGACATCACTTTCTCTGATGGACTTAAGGACCTGACTAAGGTAGTTAATGACGCTGAAGCTATGACAAAGGCCTACACTACCAAATTTGGTGTTGATAAAAGGATTGACAAAATGGATGGGAGAGTGACTAGCATGGATGGGAGAGTGACTAGCTTGGAGTCCACTCTTAAGAAGATTAGTGAACAGAGTTATAAGATCCTGAAGGCCTCGGCTGAACACCTTAAGATTCTGTTTGGAAAACTTGAACAGATGAATCACGACAAGGCCATGGTTGAAGCTGAAGGTGAGCAGGATACCAGCCCAAAAGATGTTGAGGGACTTGGAAAATGCACCCAAGCAAGTATAAGAAAGAAGGCTCTCAGAGCCAATAAGGACATTAAGGAGCTCAAAGGTGTTGTGGCCAACATGGACAAGTTGGCACTCGAAGTTGCTGAGCTTCTAAAGAATTTTGTGTAACTATGTTGTCTGTTGTCCTTTTGGTTGGTTGTTTGCTAGCTCTTTATTGGCCTTTTTTGTGTTGGCTTTTTGTTTCTTTGTGCCAATTGTCCTTTAGTTTATGTCTTTAGTCACTGTCTTGTTTATGATGACACTTTAAGCTCTATCTTTAGTAAGGATGTAAAGGGTTTCGGGTCCCTTCAAAACCTTTTTTTCACTTAATCAAAAACAATTACATTTTTAAAATGCAAATTCTTCAACAAATGTTTGAGGAACACCATCGCCACCTTCATCAGTGTCACACTCTCCAATGTTTTCAGATGTGATCAATGCTTTCGGCTTGAGCTTCCCGTTCAGCTAGTCTTTAGCCCTTTAAACTAGTTGATTTCAATCTGACCATTTTTATTACAATAGTAACATGTACAACGATATATGGATGATGATTCTAACTTTACTATTGATAATCTTTAAATGAGTTGACCTCTCCAATGTACAATTTATTGTTGCTCTAGGTTTTATAAAGCCAATTAATCAATCTAACAAACTGCATCTTGCAAGATTGGTCTCGGCTGAATATTGAGATCTGCCTAATGAAAGCTCGCAGGATGTTGAATGATGGATTGTTAGATCAAATGCCACAATTCTCAACGGTCTTCCATTTTTCCATCGATGACAAGTTTGACTAAAGATGTTATTGTTCTCAACAATTTCAGCTTGCTTTGCCTACAACAAGCTTTAAATCCATGCTTTGTAATGCTATGAAGATATTTATGAATTCCACTTGAGATCGCCTTAAAAAAAATCCTCCAAGTTGTAGAATTGTATTTCTCCTCCGCAAAGTCCTAAGTTTCCACTTAAACGAAGACAGATTGAACTTGAGAGGAGATTGTAAGAAACATTCAAGAAGCTTAGGGATGACTAGTTAAACACTGGGAGGGAACCGCTGAGTCGATTCTTTCCACACTCAAAAGGAGCAATCTCAAGAGGAAAGCAAGAGTGTAATGTCCCTTTGTTGGGATTGCCATAAATCTTGTCCAAGCACCTTGTAAATATCAAGTTTGCCAACTTTTTCTCTTTGTATGCTGATTGCTGCTCTCTTGGATGAGCATTATTGCTAAATGGTTCGATCTTCCTTGATTGATGCCTTAAGGTATGGGTGAGTGATGATTAATAAGCTCCCTTCAATGTTTTAAATGAATCCTCCTTTATTGGTGGAAGGGTCACCACCTTTCATAAGGATTGAGTCACCACTTTCCATTTTGCCTTTGAGAATAATATATTATTCCCCAAATTGATCTCCTCTAAATCTCCTCCTCAAATGAAATCTTCTTCCCTTTATATCTTCCAATGTGAGGGAGAGTCACACCTCTTCATAATGGTCACAACCTTTTGCAATTACCACCCTTTGGGTCACAACCCTTCATCATTGTTGCCCCTTTGAAAGAGTCACTTCCTTATCTTTTCACATTCCTTTCTTCTTCCATTAATGCTTCCTTAATTCCTTTCGCTCCCTTCTTTCTTCCTTCCTCCATGTATGCACCTTTCCCTTTTATATCTTATGTTGAGGAGACAACTCTTCATTGCATGCCTCTTGACCTTTCATTATTCTTAATTAATTTTTAATTATATTTAATTTTATCTTATTATTTCTTTATTATTAGATCCTATTTCAGAAAGGGGATACTACAAAGAGACACAAGAATTTGACCAAACAATGAATTATATGACAAAATAATGACCTTTAGATGATGCAAAGTTGGGATCGAGGTAGGGAAAGATCCATTGAAGTTGTTGTAAACGAGAAACAAACTTTTGAGGTTGTGCACAAAGGAGAAATCAGGATTGGGGCCCTTGAGGGTGTTTTCTTTCAGGATTAGGACATGGAGGCATCCAATTCTATTCTGTATTCCAATATTTTTCCAAGTAAAGTGCTTTCCAGTGGTATAGTGGATCGGCTGGCATAAATGCTTTCTAACTCAATGTTAGGCGGAAGAACAAGAAACTAACAGCTACACGTTTTGGACAATAATGCTAAATGAGCCCTTGAGTGACAGCATCTTCAATGCTTGACTTGGATGAAAAGGCAAATATTTCTGCATTGTGGTTGCTTCCAAAGCCAAAAACATGCATGGGAGCTCATGTTTAAAGCAATATCTCCTCCAAAGACAAGAGGATACAAGGCGGAATGACTATTTTTTCTATCAAATATATTCTCTATTCTACCTTAGAAAAAAAATATAACCTACTCTCCCAATTCACAAGGATTACCACATCGTCGAGTAGGAGAATGATCTCACCAACCCATTTCATCAAACCTACTCCAATACTATATAAGAAATGTGGGTGGAAATTTTACACACAAAATTATATTGTTTCTATTCACCTCTTCTCACATCTATTCAACACATATTAAAAGGAGTGTTATCTCCTTATTTATAGAAGAATTAATATAACCACCCCTTAGACAATGTTGTGCCTTGCACACAGACCCCGTTGTAGACAAAGGCCCCACAATTTTCTTTTGACTCCTTAGGTTAGCTTAGCTCCATGTTTTGCTTGTCATTTCACGGTTGGAATGTTTTTGCTTAAGTCTGCATTCTATCTCTACATCTGGAAATCAGGAATACACCTTCCACGGGCAGAGATTAGGCCAAGAGTAATTTTGGAAGCATGCCTAGGATGGGAATGGGATAGATCAATGAAGATAGGGATCCATTAGAAGGTATTTTGAAGTCAATGAGAGGCAAAGCAATCAGGCTTGAGAGCTATCTCAAAACAATGAAGAAGTCTAAAACGGAAAAGAGTATTTAAAATAAAGCAATTTGGGAATATGAACCATTCTAGTCAATTGAAGTTGGAAAATGCTGAGTATCAAAAGATATTGTTGGAGATGCAGAGCCTTCTTTACGATGATGAAAAGGTGGAGAGAAACAAAGAAGAAAACACTTTCATAGAGTCATCAAGACTAAGCCTAAGGTAGAGGTTTCATCATTTAGAACCATTAGTGGGTATGGAATGAGTACGAGATCGGCCTGATAGACATAGGAGGAGCATTTTGATCAATGAGGAAATGATGCAATCAAGTCAAGCTGAAAGAAAGTTAGCACAAAGAGGAAAGTTGATGCTTTGAACAAGAAGGAGCACAAGAAACCATAAGTTGCATTATAAAGAAGTCAAGGAAGGAGGCACATCAATCACTAAGGTGGGGATCACTCGTAAAAAAAGAATTTCTTAAAATTGCCCCCCACCCACTACTCCTTGTGCCTAGGCGTAAGGCTCCTAAATAGATGCAACAAGGAGGAAATAGAAAGGCACACTAGCATTAGTGGCGCAAATAGAGACCAAAATTGGAGATTCCCAAAAAGCGTCCCTCTCCTGTCATTCCATGCGCCCAAGTGATATGTGCTCATATTATAAGGAGAAAATGCGAATAAAAGAAGCGCATAACACATGTTAGTGCAAACTAGCACCCAAAACGGAAATTTCTTAAAATAGTGCTCCACGCACCTTATTCCCAAGCACCATGCTCATGCGACTTTGAGGAATGTTGAAAGGTAAAGGGTATTTAAAACTTGGAATAACATCCCGCAAATATTATCCTAAGCGCTAAAGATACAAAGTGAAATGAAAAGGCAATAAATTAATTCCTAAATTCGCATCCCTCGTGCCTATGAGTTAGACCCAATGCCCTTTTAAAACCCATTGCTCTTCTCTCGCCAAGACACAATAATCTCCTCCATTTCAAGTTAGCGATAGACTTCCTTATGCTAAGCAAATAAATTCCCCATTTCTTCTAAGATTGTGATAAGTGTGAGTAAAATGGTAAAGTCCAAAGGAGGGGTGATCTTACAAAAGCTAGGCATCGATCTGCCCAAAAAACAGCAACACTTTAGAGATGTTCAAAACGATTTAGGCAAAGTTGAAAATAAAGAGATATAAGGGTGCATTTCGAAGATTTACTTCAATCTACAATTAGGTATGAAGATCTACCTTACATATTTGGTTTTGCACAATCGTAGCTCAAACCCTAGGTGTCAATTATGTCTTCAACAATTGAAATTTGAAAAGGTTTAAGCATGAAGTGTTATGAAGATAATCGTATAGCAATGAGGAAAGCAAAAATGTCCAATCTGGACAAACTTTCATAAGAAATCGACTAAGAGAAAGTCCCAAAACTCCATTTACAAAAATGAATGATGTCAAAAAATTGTCGTTTTTGGCCCTGATGGCACATGCGCCATTATGGTACGGAAAATATCTAAAGTTGGAGAAAAATCCCAACACAAACTCTCCATGTGCCTTAGATTCGTGTTGTGAATGAAAAGGCCTAGTCGGGTGAGTAACCATGGCGGAGAGAAGCCATGAAGCAGAAAGTTCCTAAATCCTCATTCAACCTTCCATTTCCAAAAAGTCGTCCACATGCGTTGATGTCCTCCATGCATGCCATTCCACATTCCTTCATCTTATGCGCTTTTTTCCAAATTCAAATTTTCAATTTCAAAGGTTTAGGAACCACTGTCAAACACATTTCCAAGAATCCCTCTATGTGCACCTTACACATTGAAATAGAGAATGCAAAGATAAAGCGCATTGATGCTCTTAGCAATTATAACTGCCTGAATTGGAAATTCCAAAATCCATGAATGCTCTCTATACCCGCTCTCTCCATTTCCGCTTCCATTCTCCATTTCCAAATCTAGAAGCATGGTGTAAGTCCAAATCCTAGAATCAAAACCAAGATTTCTAATCCATTTTTCACTTCCAATCCAATTTTCGATCGGACTTCAAAATTCAAGCTCCCATTTCCAACAGTCCAAGTCTGATCCCAAAATGCTAATATGACAAATCTTTGGGTTCCACAATCAATGATGATTACCTATTTATTCAATTGACATATGATGAAATTGTATTAGTTATATGATATATCAGAGTGTTGTCCTGTCCTCTATGTAGTCATGGAGTTACGATCATCTTAATTTGATTGAAGGTCAGGATGTTTGTTTTGATAAGACCAAGACGATTGTGAGTAATGGAGTGATGTTTGCTTGAAGGGTAAATGCCTCCCAAGGGCTGGATAGGTGCTCGTTCGTTGAAGGCTTCAAAAGTGGAAAAGAGTTAAAAAGTCACCAACATGAAATACGAGTACAAGGGCCAAGTATATGAGTCCAAGATCGGTACCATATGGGATCAAGTAGGTGATGCAAACCTAGGGCACATCAATTTGGCAAATATAAAGCTAAGGATGTATGGTCCACTAGCAATTGATAAGGTCAAGAGGATGGTTCAATACGGCATAGCACAAGCCGCTAGATTCCCACCAGCGTTACAGAGCTGAGAACTTATCTTGGAACGTGCAAAGCACTACACGCCTACAACAAGAGTGGTTGCAATGCAAGGAAGAGTCTTCGCAAACTTCAACAAGGATGCAATCGTTGAGGCCTTCAACATTCCTACGTACAAGAAAATGTCCTATGTAACTATGGAGGAAACCAATGGACCAGACAAATGCAAGTTGAAGATTAACAGTTGCTACCGAAAGAGTCCCAGAGCACAATACTCCAAGATCCCGAAAAAGAAGATGAAGAGAGTTCCTCTAAGAGTTTTATGATATGATCATTTGATTGAGTAGAGTGATGGGGCAGCTGCAACCTGATAACTTTGAAGAATGGATGTTTTACTTCATTGAGATAGTGTTCTTTGAAGAGGATAAGATAAATTGGGCCTAGATTATAAGTGATAACATCCCCAAATTATAAGTGATAACATCCACACATAGCTCATCAATTTGGAGAGCTCGGGGGCATTCACCATGTCTTACTACATGGTATATATGTTGGATAAACAAAATAAGTACAAAGGACTAGTGTGCCATGGGCCGATAGGAAATGGAGAGGACCAATATAGGGTGTATGGTGCCTATCCCTAGTTGCACCTACATCATAGACACAATATAGAAGAGTTATAATGCCTTCACCATTTACATAGATCGAACCCTACATGGAGGGTTGGAGCAAAGGCTATCAAAGAAGGCAATGGAAGCAACAAAACAATATGGCTCTTGGTTTAGTCGGTTTCCCACATTCACATACATAAGAGTCACAAGATACGCAAGCTCCACCTCTCGATTGCCTAGATATCCCAATGATAAATCAGTATTGCTAGAGCTTTCACGATAGTTATTTGATCTAGATAAGACAATCAAACTAAGGAATAAACACGGAGTATATTATCCTATAACCACTGGGATGGCAAATGAAAAATGTGTTGCTGCTCCTTGTGCAAAATATTTAGAGACTAAGCTATCTTTCTATGGATTTGACTGGCTCTCAACTCCGCGTGATTATGATCCATTGAGAAAAGCTAGGGTGGCATATGGTAGAGATTTCAAGCACAAATATACCTTGGACGATTACTAGGCTGATTGCATTGATGACTAAGAAGTTCGGAGACGTTCCTTCTCTAGAATGACCATCAAACAACTTAGATTTTATGAGCTATTTCCAATTCCCAATCAGGTGCAAGATGGTGGGGACATTATTCAACATCAAGACTATGATAGAGTAAAAGATAAAAAGCTGCACTCTATTGATTGGTCGTAGGAAGTTTAGTGTTGGATTACACAAGGAGGTGGCTGGAAAGGGAAGAGCATAGATTACAAAGGGAGGGCATCAAGTTCACCTATGACCTCATGGGAGATTCAGAATCACATTCAGATGAAGAGCCAGATCAAGAAAAAGGTGAAGCTTCTCAACTGGAAGGATTAAAGAAAGAAAAGGTGGTGAAAGAGAAGAGAAAAGCATCTGCTGAAAGACACCCTACGGAGAAAACAAGGAAAACTACAGACTCCTGAAGAACCAAGTCTTCTACAGCTCATGAGGAAGCCAACATTGCCTTTGTTTAGGACACGGTCCCCCTTCCTCCAACCTCACATGCCTCCACTTCCACCACACTTCCTATCATTGTTGCCAAACCATCACACACAACCACTGCACCTACACTTCCCACCATATCTTAACATATCCCTATACCCACTCCATTATCCGAGCCTACCATCACCATCGCCACTACATCTGCCACCGTGCTTGCGGAGGGTGAAGTAATTAAGATATCTAAAGAATCATTGGAAAAGGAAGATTAACTTCTTGAAGTTGTAACCTCTAGAGAAGCTCCTCTTCGGGATGAGATGTCATTCCCGTAGCTTGAAGGTCTCGAGCAAATAATGGAGAATGTTTTAGGGGAGACAAGAGATAACAAAGAACTAAAGAAATTGTCCAAGACCACTCATGATAATCCCACAATTGATATGGGTTGGGAGCCTAGCTCGATTGGTAAGAGCTTCCTATGGTAAAGCACAAGGTCATAAGGTCTAGTCCCCTCCGCAGCCCACGTGGTACCGGAGGATGTGTTGCTCCAGCATCACCGCTCACGTTAAAAAGTTTATCGGCGCACTACAGTTTAATAGGGGGTGCTATACCCGATTCCTACAGTCTAAAAAAATTCCACAGTTGATATCCCTGCTATGGAAATAGAAGAATAGCAGCAGACAAAATCAAAACAGCAAGAAGACGCAGAAGAACAATGCATTGAAGCACTTATTCCTAATAAGGAATAAGTACAGATAATAGAAGATATGCCTGAAAAGGAAGGACGTCAAGAGGAGAATGAGGATATTGAGAAGGTTGTTAGAGATTCAAACTCCAATCCTGAAACCTCTTCTCTCAATCAGCAAGCATGGTTGGAGAAGAAAGTAACAGGAAAATCAGCAGTACGGCCTCCACCATTGAGTTTGGAAGAATTATTTGTGCAAACTGGGCATCCCAAGGATAAGAAGAAAGCAAAGACATAATTGAAGATAACCAAGGATGCAGATCATAACCAGGTAGTTCAAGTAGCTATTCTATGGACTAAAAAGCTGAAAGAGGAAGCTACTGCTGCTGGTTATGACATGACGACTATCAACCTGGGGCAAGCCACTCAGGAGCAAGATATTGAGGAATTGGAGACAATATGAAGGCTATGATCAGAACGCTGAAATATGAGGAAGAAACTAAGAAGAAATATAAAGCCCAGGCGGAAGGAGCAACAACATATCTAAAACACATCCTAGAGCCTATCCAATGAACAGAAGGCACCTTCACTCCTCCCGCAATCCTCTCTAAACAATCGGTGGAGGAACTCGAATACATGAAATCGATGGCTAGAGGTACTGCTGACTAGCTGGATGACATGATTAAAGAAGGTAGTGGAAGTAATAGATGCCCTCATGGACAAATGTGTGATCTGTAAAAATTTCCTTGAAAGGTTCACATCCATTGAAAATTGTTGTAAGGGGTTTGCTTAAAAAACAGAACGGATGTGAGATTACTTTAGAGCATTGCTTATAACAGGAGAAGCTAAATTGATAGAGGAGAAAATCATACAACCCGGCCAAATGAAAAGGATTGATAAATGATAACACAGTGTGGTCCTCAAGAGACAGTTACTTAGCGAAATCCAAGAAGACTTTGTTAGTCATTAGAAGAACGTCCTTCACCTACAGTAAATGTTCCATGAGGCACTTGAGACTATGGTTGGAGAGAAAGCCAAGGAATGGAAGGATATCTCATTAAGAGAGGAATGGGAAAAGCTTGCTACTCCAACTCCTAGTACACTAATTACAAAGGAGACCATAAGGCAGGCAGCCACTAGATATGCAGTTATTGATGGCTATAACAAGAAAAAGGAAAGGCTGACTACCAACCATAAGGAATGTATTAGAATTGGTGAAACCTACGTATATAGGATCAATGTTGTACTAAATATTCCCTGGGATGAATGGAAAGAAATACTAGGAAGGTGTAGAGGGTATGCAGAAACAGAGAGAGCAATTGGAAGGGACAAGTGGCCTAACCTGATCTTTAAAGGATGATTAAATAATATTTATAGTAAAAATAACATTTTTGACAAATATAATATAATATCCTAATGTCAAAAAAAGTTATTTATTCCTTTATGATGTGACAACTTGGGAAACATGTCAACTTTGTCCTTTAGTGGGACTAAGTACAGCTATTTTGTCTTCTAGTGGAAGTTGGTAGAAAATAATATTTTTTAACCCTAAGAAGTTTCTTGAGAATAAATCTTGGCCCTTGAGGAGATTTAATCCTGACCGTTAATCCAAATTGTAAAAACTATAAAAGGCCTATGCCTCTCCTCATTTTGTAAGAACGATTTCAAGAATTGGTGCTGTTATGCTGGCAGACGAATGCAAAGATTTCATGTTTTGTCAATACAAACCAAAACAATCTTCACACCTAGGGTTTCAAGCACAACGCAGCAGTTTTCAGTCATCTGAACAACAGGGTTTTGATATACATCAGTCAATATATACCGAGGGTTTGAAAATTTATTTTGGCACTTTTTCAAGGCACTTTCCTGTGGTTTGCACTTTGCAGTCCTCAAAAAGAGAAGGTTTCAAGCATAAGACAGCAGTTTCTAGCCTCAAAATGACAACGGCTTTTGGTCCTTGCAACAATTAAATTTTACTCTCCAAATAGCAGGATTTTATCCTTTGGAAATAGCAGAAAATACAAATGTAAAATAGCTGATTGTGCAGTAAAATAAGCTGGATTTTGAAAGCAGAGAGAAGTACAAACAATGACTAGGGTTAAGCTCCTTCTATGTACATCACTGTTAATAAAATCATGGGTTTCAGTCACTCGAAATAGCAGTTCCATATTACTATGTGATGGCAGCTTGTACCTTCCATGATAGTTCTGATTTCAGAAGCCTGACAGCTGTTTGTATAGTCAAATCAGCAGTATTTTAGTCAAAACAGCAGAGGCTTTGGTTAGAAAACGGTGGATAAGACAGTGGTTCAAAATCCCTTTCCTACCCCTCAAATATATATGTATATTGACTGATTTTAACTGAGGCAGAAGTTTAACCTTACAATGATAGAACAGTCACAAAATCAATTAAAAACATCAGATTTCCGTCACTAGGAATGTTGTTTGATTGTAATAAAAACAAGCTTTTTATCATAAAAATCTGCACAGCGAGGGTTCAAAACAAAGTATAACATCTGATATCACTTTCAATGTTCAGCACCTTCCAAGTTTATGACCAAGTACCCATATGGCAAGGATACTGAGTTGGGATAGAAATATTCAACACATGGACTTGAAGAAGCTCATCAAAAAAGGCAATAAAGCGCCAAAAAGATTGCAGGACAATGGGCTTATAGAGGTGGCTTCATTCCCAATTTCAGTACAAAGTCGGGAGTTTTGCTGTGCATTATGTTGACCAGTACACCTTGGTGACAACGGAGATTGACTAGTTGAATGTGCAAATTCCATAAAGCTTGATCAGAGGGTGTTTAAGAGCAATGAATTCAAAGAGGAACTTTCTATGATGATCATTCTTCTGAATCAAGTGAGTGGACAAATGTAGGCTAGAACATTCAGGCCATGGATATTCTGCATCATGAGTGTCCTTTGCAAGAAAAAAATCTACCTAGATTGGGTCATCTTGATCAATGACCGCATTCACAGGCAATTGACTAATTTTACGTGCACTTGTGAGTTACATATATCTTCATATAACTTATGCAAATCAACAGGCACCTACCTCTGTCAGAGCATGGTGAATCTTTGAGACATTAAAGGTGGGTGAATGACACCTTTTTAGTGCATTCCATCAGAACAATAGATTAGGAGTTGCCTATCCACTTTTCACAGCCGGCCAGGGTTATCATTTCAGAGTGGGGCAATTGGTTCATCTAAATTCCAACTTTCAGCTACATCAACGTGTTTGCTTTCTCATCTTTTCCATGTATGCTTTCTAGGTATCCCAGCAATCATATGGTAATGCCTGAGTTTTGTAGACAGTTGGCCGAAGTACATTTCCTGTTGAGAGATAAGACACAAGCAGGCAATAATATTCCCTGTTCAGATTGCCTTCTGTTAATTCAAAAATGCAATTGATGCCAAATATGTAAGTATATGTCTCTCTAAGCCTGCACAAGTAGCGGAGTTGGCTTGGGCCGTGGGTTTGCTCCCTGTTGGGTGCGGGTTTGACTGCAAGGGTTGGACTTACCTGATGCACGTGGTTTGCAAGTGATTACATACATCGCTTGGGGATTAGTCTCGCCCCTTCCTGGCCCCAACTTGGCACTAAAGTAAGACCAAGGTAAGGCGAGTTGGGCACTGTGCTGGGTCGCGGGGATACCCTTGGTGTGACAAAAAAAAAGTATATATCTCTCTGAATTTTACCTGAAACTTTCTATGAAAAGAGTACCTGTTATCCTAAAGGTATTCTATTCAAGATGTTGAGATCTCGTTTTTAGCATATGCCAAACATGGAAAACTTGTTGGCAAATTGTAGAGATGAATTTGAGGTAAGAAAGAGATCTCATAGTCAGTTTACAAAGAAACAAAAGAATGACTTTATCCCAAAGAGGTGCCTGACGACTGTTCAGATATTAATTCAGAAGTTTGTGTTCTCATGTGTCCTCATCTTCTTATTTTAGAAATAAGAAGTGAGCATCATCTAGATTAGATTATTTTTCGCAACAAGAAAGACATCAAAAGAGCCTCTTGTTTAACTTTAATGCAGAAGTGCTCAATTGCCCTGTGCTCTAGCCTCAAAATAAAAAGATAGGTTTGCTTTTAGTTTGTAGTTCTGCATGCTCAAAGAAATTGCTGCTAGATTTAGTTATTTTTAGAAGTTTCAATGTAAATAACTCTTTAAAAAGGGAGCTTCCCTTACAAATTCGAAGAAAGGTTTCACATTGCATGCCATTCCATTTTGTGTTGTACCAAAAGGTACAAATTCAAATGCTAACAAAGTTCTCCAAAAACTCTGCAGGTTTCTTGGCAGACTGGCTTGAAACTCAAAGTTTCCTTGGCAAACTAAGCTACTGAAAGAATTGCAAACCCTTGATAGAACCCTGATTTTTCATGTTTCTTATCATTTTCCTCTTCAGTGATTATGTACTCAGTGTTATGAATTGACTGTCAAGTGTCGAGTGATAGAAAGGCAATTGACTTAATTAAAAGCAATAAAATCAAGAAAAATAGCGTGCCTATGGCCTTGAAGGCCTTAATTAAGGCCTAGTGGTGGAAGCCCCACTTTTCTACCCCACCTTATATCACGACAAAGGAATGTGATACAGGGGTACTGCTGCCCTCAAGCCCCCATGAGAGGCATTGTCCCCTGATTCTGGTAGTTTCTGCTATTCCCAAAAATTACCCAGATGGAAATGCAAACTTTTTTCCCTTTATTTAGCTTAAAATAACAAAAGCAACATTTTTCCCTAATTTAAAAGTACTTTAAAGGGTTTTTAAATTCCTAATAAAATGCCCAGTAACTGGATTCCATTTATCTTTTGGTTTGTCTAATCATCCCATTTTTTTTTGTATACTATTGGGTTCAAAATAGAATTGTGTGTCCTCTAGATTCTTCTTTATGTATCCCTGCATTATTTAAATTTATTTTGCGTATTTATAGAATTTGTGTATTCATTATTCTTTCTCTAATCCTAATTTTTAAACAATGGTGTATGGAGTCTACAAGGCCTCATCATTAAACTCCATACACATGCATAAACAGAATGAGGTTAACTGAGCAGAGGAAAAAGAAAATGCATACCCGAAAGATAGTTTTCGCTCCCCAGATGATGAATGTCTCGTTACAGATAAGATGCCGATGATTTCCCCTGACTCCGCCAGGTTTTATCTCCCCCACATGAACAGACTTGCATGATTTGACAGCTCCTGCTCATCCCACGCCACATTAAATCTATTTAGAAATACCTACCATTCAAAAAAACTATTGAGAATGAACAAAATAGTAAATAAACTACATGCCTGTGAGACCCGCTTGTCCAGCAGCTATGACGGGATCCAACAGCCATCCCCTCCTGTCATTGGAAGCTAATGAGACGAAAGCTACATGTTCATTAAGAGGGCTCCACTTCTTCATGCTCTGGTGTTGTGGCACGAATGTAGTAAAGGACGGCGTAGTAGCATGGTAGTGAAGAACAAAGCAACCTAATAAGAGTAAGGTAACCAATAGTGGGAGGATTACACCATGGCCCAAGACTATGTGAGGCTTGGTCATTTGGGCGTCAACTCGCGAGGAAATTCATATCCAATCAATTGCTGTGTGGATCATCTAGGTTGCCATCTATGCATGGAATCCCTCTCTGATTTTACTCGGAACAAATCTGCCATTCTCTCAATATATGCCACTTAATTCAATTTAAAAAAAATTAATTAAGTAATATTTGTATTTATTAAATTGTATTAATTTTTTAATTAATTTATTATTTTTATATGTAATTAATTAAATATTTTTATTTTACTTTTATTGATAAAGGGTTGAAGTCGTCGATACTTTATATTCATAAAAATAGGATTCACATATGTCTGCAGAAAGGTTGAGCATGGCTCTAAGCCTTCTACTCAGCATTACAGAGAGGGCTAAACGATCAAAATGACTATGTTATCAGCAACCCTATCCACCATATCTATCTTCTCATCTATCACAAAATATACTGCCTAAATACAAAGTGACCTCCATAGTGAGGTTCCATGCAACAAAACCTAGTGGTTATTTGAATAATACATTGTGATTTTCAAGCTCCATGCATCATAGTATATCGACAGGGTATAGAAAATGTAATCAACAAGGAACAAGGGCACCTCAAGCACCAACTATTGTTTTTCCTTTTGTCTTTAGCAACAAGGGTACACAAGGGGCCAACAATGTTCGAGCTCAAACCATATTGAAGACCGACAACTGTAACTAGTAAATTCTTTGCATCCTCAAGCTCCTGCTCTGGCTCAACCTCACTAGAATCATCGCTACCCAACCCATCCAAAACTTCATTGTATTTGTATTGGACCGCCTAGTCAACCCCTTCACCCACGACATCACCCACAACATCACCATGAAGATTGTCCAGGGTAAAGCCCATCAACTGTTTTAGGAAACCCAAGCTCCTTCAAATTATTGATTTGCCAATACCCATTAACACTTCATTCCAAACCATGAGCACAAGGATCCTAGGGACTTCTTTCCTGTGTACTTGACCGTGAAATAATGCATGGGATAAGGGATAGTGATATTCCTACCACATTCTTCAATACTCAGTCAAGCTCCCCCAAAAAGAGAGTTGTTAAACACCCTTTTGCACAGCTCCTCAACAACCACCTTCTACTCACCAACCGTCAAGATGGTGGCAAGGAATACAACCAAAATGTATGTATTGACTCTATATCCATGATTGGCATTAAGAAATTCCCCTCCCAAAACTCGCTTGACTGCATGAATGAACAATATGTGGGATTAATTTGACACCTCGCTAAGACGTTTGTTAGTCACTCACCCAAGAAAAGACATTTGTCTTATGTTTGCAATGAGCCTAATAGGCAAATCCATGAGAACAAAGATCAAGAATTTGCAAAGAGAAGGAGAAAGAAAACCCAGAGCATAAATATATCAACATTATAGTAGAGGATTTATTTATAAAAAAAAACTCATGTCAGTCCTATCATCTTGGGAAGGCAAATCATAAATGTCTCATAATGGCAAGAGGTGTCATGAGACTTGTCATTGGTTTAGCTAAATGAAGTGGCCAATATTTGAACGACTCCTCACATGATCAATAAGATTTATCCTTGATCTTATGCTAACCAAGTTGGCAGTCCTACCGCCAAAAATATAATTTGATGTTTGAGTTCATCATTGGAACTAGTGTTGCAAGTGGAATGATGACAGCTTAATCTAGGTCATATTGCATGTGGGGTAGCTTCATGCCATGTCGTCAACCACAAGCCAGTATACCCCAATGCATTAACACATTTCACCTCCACAATGCCATGAGACTTTGAGAGTAAATCAGAGTATATCTTGTCTTGGACCAATGGAGCCAAATTCAATCCCATCCATAGCCCTATTAGCCAATTCATCCACCTCTTTGTTGGCTTCCTTGAATATATGAGTAATCTAGTGAAAGCTTCAAAGTATTTTATCAATTCCAAGACTCTTTCTTGTAATGCCCTCAATTTCATGTTGGGAATTGATCTTGATCTTATTGCATTGATGACTAGTGTAGAATCACCCTCTATTTCAACTTTATCAATCTCGAGATCCCTAACATGAGGAGCCCATGAATAAGACCATTAAATTATATCACATTCTTAGTACCTTCATCTAAATGAATGGCAAGTTTTCCAACCAAACCTCTATTCCACATTCTGATAATGCATCCTACCCCCGAGGGACCTGGATTCCCCCATGAGGCGTCGTCAAAGTTTAGTTTGAGCCACCCTATGTTTGGCAGTTGTCATTTCGCCTACATTCTCTCGAAACAAGAAGCACCTCCCTTTTTCCAATGTGTGGTGGAATTTAATGCTAAGAGACTTATGTTTCAATGCTAGCCAATTAGACCTTCGACAGGTCTCCTTAGTTGGATGTGATCATTTGTCCCTCTTTTTTTTATTTTGGAGATTTGGAAGGAACACAATAGATAATTTTTTGACAATGAGGAGATGTACATTGACTCCTTCAAAAACAAAGAGGAGGTTGCCATTGTAGAGGTAATGAATAGAAAAATATGCCCTAGTAGTAGGCAGACTTGCAAGTTTACATACTGGGAATTTAAGTCTCTTAGGCCAACCCCACCATAATCTTTATGTTTGCAGATCTTTTCCTATGCAATGAGAGCAACATTGTCCTTTTCAGCCTACCCTTGCCAGAAGAACCTTTTCCTACTTTGGATTAATGTTGCATCAGCTCCAGAGGTGAGAGCAAGGTATGATAAAAGATAAATGGGAAGGGGTGAGATGACTATTTTCAACATTACTATTCTACTTACTCAAGAAAGCCACTGGCCTTTCCATGAATTCATTCTCTTTTCAACTTTATCTTTCAAGGGATCTAATAGTTTGGAATTTCTTAACCCTTTATCTATTGGAAAACTAAGATAGGAGCATGGCAACTTTCCCCTTTCAAAGTCCATTGCATTCAAATTTTCCACTTCTTACCTTCAGGGGGTTATTAGGAAAGAGGCTTCTAATTTATCATGATTGACCTCATATCTGGAGGCTTTGACATTTAGTGTTAACACATTCAGAATTGATGGGCTTTTTTCCTCTTGGTAGCTCCAAAGAGCATAATATCATCAATGAATTGCTGATGGGTGATTGTGATGTTTCTTGCCACTGTTATTCCTTCTAATAACCCGGATGCTTGTTTTTTCTTTAATGGCTTGCCTAAAGCTTCTATCAAGAGAATGAAAAGAAATGGAGGTATTGGATCTCCCTGTCCCTCTAGGGAACTGTTTCCTAGGATGGATTACCTAGGATCCAAGATGCATTTAAATATCCAATTGATCTATTGGTTGTTGAAACCAAAAGCATTCAAAACCTTGCAAACAAAATGTCAATCCACTCTATTATGCGCTTTTTGAATATCCAATTTAATCAGCATACCAGCATCACAAGTATTAGGAAGGGAATGAATCACTTCTTGGGCTGTGATAACTCCATCCAACATTGATCTCCTGGGGATAGACCAAGTTAGTTCTTTTGAGATGATGCTAGGGAGCAGAGGTTTGAGTCTATTTTCCAAGGCTTTAGTTAGGATATTATATACATTATTACAGAGGGATATGGCCCAATACTCTTCCAATTTTGAGGCTTTCTATTTTTTGGGGAACAAGGATAATGAAAGTATTATTCACATCTTTAAGTAGCCTACCCAAGTTTCTTGCTACTTCTAAAGCCTCTATTAATTCTTTTGCCAAAATACCCCAACACTTCTAAAAGAAACCCGTAGGAAAATCATCTTGTCCTAGAGCCTTATCTGGGTAAAGTTATTTTAGTTCACCTTCAACTTTTGCATAATATAGGTTGACGTTCAAAGCTTTGTCCTAATCTTCGCTAATTATTTTGGGGATATATTGCAGAAGCTCATTTTGAGACGAGAGCCATGAACAATCCTAGTTGTTTAAAAATGTCTAATGAAAACTCACAATCTTGTTCCTAATTTCTCTAGGATCCTCAATTTGAGAACCATCTTCCTGTTCAAAATTTAAAACTTTGTTGATCTCTCTCCTTTGCTTTGTGATATTGTGGAAATACTTAGCGTTTTATCCCCTATCTCAAGCCAATTATCTCTGGATTTCCGCTTCCAAAATATTTCCTATTTGGATAGCACATCTTTGTATTCCATCACTAGATCCTTTTCTCCAAGATAGTTGTCTTGGGTCATGCCATTTTTTATCACTTCTTCGTTTAGTCTTCTCAACTCTTCTTCAATTCTAACTTTGATTTGGAAAATGTTCATAAAGTGTGTCTTGTTCCATTCTAATAATTTCATTTCTTTATATGCTTTAATTTTGACATGAAGCAGAACAACTTTGAACCCTCAAATACCTCTTCTTTCCACCAAGATTCTATGAGACTTGAGAAAATTGTATCCTTAAACCACATATTTTCAAATTTAAATGAAAACCTTGAAGGTTTCTCATCCCCCATTATGGTGAGCTTAATGGGATAGTGATGTAATCCCTAATAGGTGAGGATGTTGGCATCTAGTATGCTAGGGAAGGTTGTTAGAACCCTCCCAAAAAAGAATCTGACCAACTTCTAAGCAATATTTCCAAAGCCAAGGTGCATATTCTTCCATGTGAAGTCAAGCAAGCTATTTTTTATTACCTAATCTTTAAAGTCTTTATGAGATTAGTCTGGTCTAGATAACCCCCTCTCTTATCATGTCTATGGAGGATAGAATTGAAGTATCCTCCTATAATTTGATGTAGTTGGGGATGAGTATTCAAAAAAGTATCTAGCTCTACCTATAGTTCTATCTTGTCAAGGTAGGATATAGGTCCATATACATTAACCAAAAGAAAGTTTTGGTTTGAAATCAAACTACCAATTTTGTCACCAATCCAATGATTGCTAACCACTAGTAGCTCAAATTTCACCAAGGTCGAATTTCAAATTAATTCTAGGCCTCCTAAGGCCCCATTTGATTGCACTACTTCTACTCTCAAATTATTAATTTTTTTATTGAAAGCTTCCATTTCTCCTAGGTTGAGTTTTGTTTCTTGCAGCGAGATTATTTCAGTCATGGTTAAGCCAACCCTACGCTTGACCAAGCGCCTATTGTTAGGGGTGTTTAAACCCCTAACATTCAATGAAAGGAGAACCATGTCTCCTTGGGAAGGGATCTCTCCTTCCATACTTTTATTAGAGATCTGATTTTGAGTTGTCGCTCTGCTTCCCCGTCTTTGTTTCTAAGCTTAGTTAAGGATTTCTCGCCTACTTTTTTAACCAAGTTCATTCCAAAGTTTGGTTTCACCTTATTAGATGGAATTTGGTGGATGCCCAACTTTTCTTGTTCCAAAGATTCAAGTTTGTTATTTGCAAACAAAATATCATTCTCCTGATTTTCTATCTCCCCTTATTCCAATAGCTCCTAAAGAAAGGTTTGTTTCTTTTCTACCATTTCTAAGGATGGGGCTATCTCCTCAAGAATCTCAAAGTCCCCCCTAGTGATTGCTAGAAACTCACAAATTGTCTCTATTTTTGAGATATTTTTATCTTCTGAGATCTTGTTGTTGGAATCCCTATTCACTACTTCAAATGTCCCCTTAATCTCTCCAACTCTTGGAGAAGTTTCTATTATCATCCCTCCCTTATCTATGTTTTCTTTTATCTTGATATTTGCTAATTTGTTATTGCCCTTCTGATGGGAGTGATTGTGACACTTGCAACCTCATTTAATTGGAATTTATTGTATCCCTAAACAAATATACTTCCTTCAATAAATCAAATAATTCCTTCACATCCATTTCAATTCTTTCCTTGTTTAGATGATGATTAGCCTCCCTCTCAAATACAACTAACTCCTTGTTTTTATCCTCATTCTAAGTAGCTGCATTCCTGAGGATGGCATAGTACTTTATTTTTTCAATATTTTTTTCTTCTCTTCATACAATCAAAATCCCTTTTCCCTTGTCAAGGATGTATGCCAAGACTATTCTTTTTAGGAAAATATTGTCATCCATATTAATGGGAGTGTTATGGTCAAAGCAATCTGTGTGGAATCCTAGCCCTAGTATGGACTTTCCTCCTCTAGGATTGTCATCAAAGGTGAGTGATTGACAGCATCTTCCTTTCTCTATTATGATTTTGAGGGTGGCTAATATTTTCAAATCATCATCCACATTAACATATATTTTTGGAATGACATCTATCTTTTGAAAGAAAAAATCTCATCTCCCCTAGTAAAGGATCCAATTTTATTTCCTATCTTTTCTAGGGCTTCTCTTCCCCAATATTCAAAGGGAAATTTTTTCAGTTCAATCCATCCACGAGTTTTATGTTGGATGTGCTTTCCCTCTCCCAGTCGATGCAATAAAAATTGAATCCTTCGAAAAAGAGATATTTTTCATAGAGTACTTCTCTCTTAAGAAATATATTGATGCAATCGAATATGAAAAATCTATGGTCTAAAGGTTTGATACTTGTCTGGCCTACAAAGGAATCCATCCATTAATTTTCCACTGGGTAATCTGCTCTTTTCCATAAGGTAATCTGATCCACACCATTTGACAAACAATTCACATCCCTGGAGGTGCTCCCACATTAGATTAAGGATCTTGGCCTTGATAACAAATGTTTTGGTCTCATTCTACACCTAGGTTCTTGTTTTCTTCTCTAAGCTAAGTCATTATTTTACCAATTCCTCCAAAACCTAGACAACAAAGATCCTTTATTCGAATTTGGGTCCTTTCTAATATTTTTTTGTTTCGCCCACCCCTCCTTATTGTCATCTTCTCTACCATTGGATCTCCAAGGATGGAATTTATCACCATTTTGCCTTACAAACCAAACTCCCTTTCCAAGTGGAATCCTATTAGCTCCTGTGGAAAATGGAGGTAGACTTAAATTCGAGCTAGGTCTAGAGAAGACCCCAAATTTATTCTGCCATTTTCCCAGAGTATTGTTGAAAGATCGTTGGCCATACTTACCTTGTTTCTATCATGGACACCCATCCAAACTGTGAAAATTTGCAGTCTTCATATTTTACCCACTATTATTATATTGGTATTTTTGTTTAATTCATTTTACTATTTTATCTCAATTTTAATTAAATAAAAATGATTTAATTATTTTTTCTTTCATTATTAAATAATTTTCAAATTTTATTTAATTAATACTTCCTTCTTAAAATTAAATAAATTTGAATTTATTCCTAATTTTTCACCTTAAATTGTACATTTATTTTTCACATTTGTCTCTTTTTAATCTATGTGTGTTGTAAGTCATATTATCTCTCAAATTTTCTCATCCATTGATTTGAATATGATAAAGAAAGCATACCAAGCCCCCAAGGCTAAAGTACTCCTACCAAACTCACAATCTATAGTTGCTACCCCATGATTGTATCATTTGAATGCTTGAATGTTGAAAGTAATAGATCAATAAAGAAGGAAGGATTTGAAGAACTCTTTCTTTCTCCAATGAAGACCCACAATAGTTTTTCCACAAATGTGCTTGCTTGTATCAAAACATCATCATATCTTGTCCTCCTATATAATCCTCTTGCATTCTTGCATCATCATCATGTCTTGATATCATAATTTTGTCATGTCCAAATGAAGGCAAAAGAGAGTGCTTATATAGAGATCTCAAGGTAAGCCTCCTAGGGCAATGCAAGGGCCCATTATTTAAATTTCACCTTGAATCAAGGTCCAATTACAATCACCAACCAAGGAGGGGATGCATTCATTTCAAATTTTGGAGAAAACACTTCCGCATCCAAATCCGGGGACCTATATTTAAGTATAGGACCTCGATATAGTCCAAATTTGAAAGCGGGAACCAAAACCTAATAGAGGTCAAGGTCGACCTTGACCCTGGCCTGGGGTTTAGGCTAGTCGCCTTGAAGAATCAGTGAGGTTCCTAGGTCAGCCGGGGACCTAGGAGGATGAGAAAACATAACATAATGCTTGGAAGAAGGAACAAGGGCCTAGAAGAGGTGTAATGAAGGCTAGGAGGACCAATACACAGGTCTGACCTAAAAATAGAGCCACAAAGAAGGCAATCAAGGAGAATCCTTAGGATTCTAACCCTAATTCCAAGTGTAGATGCATCTTAAATACAAATCTATCATGTAAATGCATTAAAAGAGGGTGCTAAACCTACCAAAATGGAAGTGCTTCCATTTCAAGATGATACATTTAGCCCCCACTTTAGCTTAGATATGACACTATGTGAATATGCAAGCTAAAGTAAGAAAACTTCATAAAGGTAAAAAGGATATAGCCAAGTCCTCAATGTAGAGATCCTGCAAGATACTGTTAGTACCCACAACCTGGAGCACACAAGGTTAATGAAAATCCACAAATCATCTAAGACTTACTAGGATGAGATTGAGAAGTGCATAGAGTCCCTTATGCCCCTTGTTTTGGCTTTCTATTTCTGAAGGATGAAACAAGGTGATAAGGATAATCCTATACACTAGATAAGAAGTTTGTTGAAAAATCTTTTCCTAAACTAGTTAGAAGGATCCTAAATCTTCCTAAACTAATTCAAGGTGTTAGGTAACTAAATCAATATTCCAACACCGTAAACAACATTGAAAATGGAGCTATAGAACTCAAGTTATGATGAAAAGAGTGAATGCCTATTTAAAATAATATGCAAGGAAATTCAAATTTAACCTAGGTAAACCCTAACAAAAATCCTAAAAATCCTCATAAAACCCTAATTTCTATCTATAAATAGGGGAAGAGAGAACATACCTCCTCATTCTTACCATTTGCAAATTTGGGGAGAGAAAGCAAGATGCCAATCAGAGAAGAACTTTGAGTGACGTGGATGGAGCTCCTGAGACAGTGTGTGGCCACAAGACAGCCGCTTCCCAAGGTAAGCCTTCTATTTTTGGTTTCTATAATGTTCATTTCCTATTTTGGCAGGTGAGGTCGACCCTGACCCATAAAGGTTGACCTTGACCCAGTCATGTCAACCTTGACCATTTGAGGTCGACTTGAACTAGGCAGGTCCAAATCCTCTTCTGGGGTGAGGTTGACCTCGACCTAACTGAGGTCGACCTTGACCTAGTCAAGTGGGATGTGCAATTTAGTGATTGTAGAGGTCTAATATGATGTTTCTTTATGTTGACAAGACCTAGTTCATCTTCGAGAGCACCCCTTTGGAGGGACACTACTATTGATCAGAGAGAAGTTGTCTGAGCTAGATGTTTATGAGTTACAGCTACTGAGAGATGTTGGACTCTACTGAGTAGCAGTCCTACTATAGATGATATTTCACCGAACCATGATATTGGCTCTTATAGAGAGGTGGAATGAGGACACTTTTTCCTTTCATCTTCCCTCAGGAAAGATCACAGTTAAATTAGAGTATGTCTAAAGGACCCTGTGACTTCCAATCTGAGGTGAGCCTGTCTGACCTAGAGTACAATTGTGTTCTGAAGATATCCGTGCAGATGCAGAGTATTATATAGGGTGGGTTCCACAGATGCAAACCTGAGTAGATCACATCACTCTATCTGTTATACTAGCAGGACCGACACCCTTGGTATGGAGAGTGATGTTATGTGTACTTTCCTTGGTTGTAGTACCCAACACAAAGGGTATAATATTTTCAACACCATTCACTCATCTCGTACGCAACATTGAGAGTGATAGGACTATCTTCACATGGGGCCGCAACATGCTAGCCCACCTATATCATGAGTTATTTTAGTTGGTGAGATATTAGCGAGAGAGCCTCATGGTATGCACACTACTACAAATTTGGTTATTTGAGCACTTCACATGTACACGACCACAGGGCTATCCGGTGATGGTAGATGCGGGCATACCTAGAGCTTTTGCTTATCCACTGAGAGTCGACTAGAAGTACAGAGATATCCTTTACTGGAGGGTACATCTATAATATATACCAGGTACATATGTGAAATGGAGACCATACTATTGTATGACAGAGTGGCCAGATACACGAGATCAGATGAGACACTCGCAGCAGTGCAAGTTGCTAGAGGGTCATCCCAGTCACATAGTAATGTAGTATTACTATGACAGAGTGATGAGACAGTTTGGTCTTGTACAGGGAGTCCCTAGAGCAGTACCTTGGTATGCAATCTGACGAGGTATTATCAAAGACCTGACACTATACATCGGCAATCGATAGCAGATATTATAGACAGTGATACAGATGAGAGAGAGGATGTAGAGATAGCCCCAAATGCGGCCCCAGAAGGCGTTAGTAAGGATTACATTAGATACTGGAGTCTAGAGGGGACCCACCCTATCTTCCCTGATGACTATCCCATAGGTGATCTAGGTCTTTCAGAGAGGACATACCAAGATAGCGATATACCAGAGGAGGAGGATCATAGAGATGAGGAGGAGCCCACCTCTGAGGGAGATCCCGTGGAGGAGGAGAGATCATAGGAGAGAGCGGACAGGATGCCCCTGATGAGTAGCATGGGCGCAGTTGATTATGTTGTTCAGGCCACACCACTGAGATCACAACGACCTACATGCACCCATACAGAAACACCACCTCCGAGACCTAGACAGAGTGAGTGTGGAGAGAGTAGTCACTCCATGCGCCCACCATCCAGACCCTTCAGTGACACCTAGGAGGGAGATCTAGGTATAAGACATGTATTTTATTGAAACATGTAACTTAATATTTTAAAAGAAGTACTAAAAGATAAATATGTTTAAATTCTGCAGCTAGCGTAGCGGAGTGGAGGAGCTTTGTATCTGAGGTCTTGAAGGATACATGTATATCTTGTTAGAAAAATAGTCTATCAGGTTATTAATTAAATCATTATGATCTAATTACTAACTCACCTATTCACTCTAGTTGCTTAAGCTAACCTTAGGTTTTCCCTTTTAGGGTTTCGTGATTCCTTTTATAAGGATTCACCTCTTAGTTTTCATTACGAAGTTTTTCATCATCACATTGTAATCTAGAAACATATCATTAATATATTGTTTTCTTGAGCACATGATGTCTCCTCTGGCTTTTTGGCCGCTATAATTTCTTTCTGTCTTCTGTCTTTGCTTCTTCCATGTGACAGGTTTGCATGCAGGTGTTCTTGGGAGATTAGCTTTCAGCCTAATCTAACATGGTATCAGAGCCATTCTGCAGCTGGTTGTTCTTGTGTTGTTGAAGCGTTCCAGTCACAAAGGGTTTCAGAAGTTTATTCAATGTTTTCTATTGGATCTGGGGGGTCTTTGTTTTTTGAGGTACTTTGGACCAAAACCAACCTCACGGTTGTGTCCAAAAGGCCCAAAAACCCCAGAATCCATATAAGGCTCATCTGTTTTGGACACCGGAGCCTCGGGGAGAAATGTCTTGGCCTTCCAG
The DNA here is from genome assembly GCA_018584345.1 of Thuja plicata. NCBI lineage: Eukaryota > Viridiplantae > Streptophyta > Pinopsida > Cupressales > Cupressaceae > Thuja > Thuja plicata. Next base: position 1,018,924 of record MU228414.1, on the reverse strand, counting down.
GGAAATACGAGCACGGTTTTTGAGAAAAATTTTAAAAAAAATCATTTTTTTAATTTTTTAATGCATTTTAAAACGCAGACTGTGTATTCTTCGTTTGGCCGCTGCCGCACCACCGGTGCTCCACCACCGCCGGCCGTTGACCGGCCCGCCATCGGCTCTCTACACCGCTCCGCCACCCCCGGCCTCCGCGCCGCTCCGCTCCCCGGCCCACACCACTCTACGGCCCCCGTCGCCTGGCCTCCCCCGCCGCTCCGGCCCACCGCCACCGGCTCCGCCCTCTGCGCTCAACCGCCCGGGGGTCCTATGCTTATGCGGGTGGTCATATAGATGACCGGGGGCTCGGCCCCAGCCCCTGCGCATGCCATGCGCCCAGGATCCTATTTTTTTTAGCCCCAGGGGCTTAAAATTTGCTTTTTGGGGCCTTTCTGACCCTTCTGGACTATTTTCGCTCTAACTTGAGCATCCGGGGGTCTTTTTTCGACTTCCATATACCGTCAGAAATCTCTTTCCGAGAAGTTTCCGATGATAGAGGTTGGGTTTTTGGGTTCTGCCATTTTGACAGCGTTTTTTCTGTTGAAGTCTGATATATATTTTTGCCTTCCAGGAGTCATATTTGGCTCATCCGGACTCTGTTTTTGGCAAACCAGATATCGTCGGAAAGCTGGTTCAGTGAACTATTCAGTGGCATGGGTCTTTTTTAAGATTCTGCTCTAGGTTTTCTCTCCTCTGAGTTTGGTAGTTTATGCACTCTGGTGGATTGCTTGGGTCTACAGGTCCTGGGATCTCTTCTTCTGATATTCTAGCTCACTCTTCTTTCTGACTTCTGAGCTTGTATGCTTCTTCTGATGCATTTTTATTCTGTAAAAATACTGAGATAAAGTGCCTACTTCTACATTTCTAGAATTTTGAGCACCTTGTATGGTTTTTGTACTTGCACTCTATTATAAAGTGCAATGGGGGGTTATGATGATTATGCCATTTTAGGCGCATCCACCTTTGTCAAGTGAGCGTACCTTCCATGACATTAGCCCATACTGTGTGTCGCTGACACTGCCCTTTATCCTGTGTCTGTACTTTTGTTGCACTGTTGGTGTTCCTGGTTCTTCTTTTGCAGACGTTTCTGGCATTGCATTTCAGTGTTCCTGTCACCTCTCCCTGTTCAGCATTATGGGGGGGTTCACCTATTGGTTCTATTGCTTCCTGGTTTGATTGATCAGCTCTTTAGACATTGTCTTCTTTACCTGGTCATGCACTTCAGTGGGGGTTCCAGCAGTCTCTTCTGACAGAGTTTCAATTCCATGCTTTGGAGATGCTTCTTGCTCATTCTTGTTCCTCTCTCTGGGACTTTCCCTAGATTGAAGGCTTAGTTTCCTTCATCTAGTTTATTTCTTGTTTTGGGTACCTGATCAGGCTTTGTTGCCGGGACCCATCTTTCCTGCTTTCTGCAGTAGTTTCCTAGGTTTTGCTTCTCCCTAAACTTATCTTAAGGGGGGGTGTTAGAGTAATAGTCTATCGGGTTATTAATTAAATCATTATGATCTAATTACTAACTCACCTATTCAC
>MU228414.1:975761-1010492 GCA_018584345.1 Thuja plicata | reverse complement strand
TGTAAATCCTTTAACCGGGTAGACTTAACAGTCTTTTGTAAATCTCTTAACCGAGTGCATACTTCATTGTATGTTTGTAAATCCTCTAAACAAGGTGGACCTAGCAGTCCAAATTGCTTCTAACAGGCCAGATCATCAGAAGTGATCATTGTAAGCCTTAACCGGCCAACTTTATACTGCAGTACCAAAGTTTTGTGGGTACCATCCCCACCCCAGTTTTACTTTCTATTTGGAAGGTTTCTGGGTTACCAATCTTTGTGTTATGTGTTATGAATGATTACATTTTCATGTTTGCAGTAGATCAGATGAATGAATGGTTAAGTAGATACAAGTGCAGAAATATAATAAAAGTTTTAAGAGTTACTGATTCACCCCTCCCCTCTCAGTAACTCTGTTAGTCCTGAATATTTCCAACATTTATAAGGATTCACCTCTTAGTTTTCATTACGAAGTTTTTCATCATCACATTGTAATCTAGAAACATATCATTAATATATTGTTTTCTTGAGCACATGATGTCTCCTCTAGCTTTTTTGCCGCCATAGTTTCTTTCTGTCTTCATTCTTTGCTTCTTCCATGTGACAGGTTTGCATGCAGGTGTTCTTGGGAGATTAGCTTTCAGCCTAATCTAACATATCCTACCGACTTCTAGCTAGCGTGCGAGAGTCCCTCATTGAGCACAGAGATCCCGGAAGGAATGCAGACATATTTGCATGTGTCCAGCGAGAGCGGAGGTTATGTAGAGAGAGAGGAGAAATTGATGGCTAACCTATAGAGAGCCCAGGAGTAGACATATGAGGTTAGCATGTCAAGGAGCTGCACACGGACTACCCATCTGAGTTGGTCAACCTCATATCACAAATCAGAGAGAGCTGGGAGTCATCGACCCTCAAAGCGTATAGACAGAGATTGTTAGATAGGGAACATGTACCACATATGTATCAGGCTCATAAAAGTTATATATATATATACATGAAACGCTTTCTTTGCACAATTATTTCTATGATTGATTACTATATTTTCATCAATACTTAAAACTTAACAGAAAGAATGAATGAAAAAGTGCATGAATATATCCAAATATAATAACCTATAAAACAATCATAACTATTTTATGAGGGATACATAAAGAAAAAATGATGAATTAAGGATAATAACGTTTGAGATGCATAGTATTAATAGGTTCCTTAAAAGGCACACCATCCATATCAGCAATTTTATAAGCACCCGAACCAAAGTCCTCAATTACCACAAAAGGTCCAAGCTAATTAGGGTTGAGCTTCCCTTTTTCCCTAGGTAAAGCATTCACATTTCTTTGGTTCTCATACAAGACTAAATCACCTACTGAAAATGACCGTTCAATCACCTTGTGATTATATTGTTTCTGAAGTGATTTATGATAAGCCTTTATATGTTCCAAAGCATTTATCCGTTGTTCGTCCAACATTTCTAATTCCTGTAAATGTTGTTCCCGAAAAGTATCCTTGTCGATTATCCCCTGAAATGAAACAAGTAAAGAAGGTATTTCTAATTCCAATAGCATAATAGCATTTGTACCATAGACAATATTTTAAGGAGAAGTACTTGTGGCAGTACGAACACTAGTCCTATAAGCCCATAAAGCATAGGTAAGTTGGGTATGCCAATCTTTCGCATGAGTATTAACTATTTTTCTTAAGATTTGCTCAATAAATTTATTCGATGCTTCAGCTTGACCATTAGATTGAGGATAATAGGGAGTAGAAAATCTATGTTGAATTTGATAGTTCTAAAAACAATTCGTGACTTCTTTATTCTTGAAAGAAGTACCATTATCCAAAACTATTGTTGAAGGAATACCAAATCGTGCTATAATATTATTAAGGATGAAATCACAAATAACATCCGCAGTAGTAGAATGGAGAGTGATAGCTTCCACCCACTTTGTAAAGTAATCTGTAGCCATTAGGATGTATGTATATCCTTGAGAAGAAGCCGGTGAGATTTTTCCAATAAGATCAAAACCCCAAATAATAAAAGGCCATGGAGCAACTTCATTACGAAGCTCACGAGCAGGAGCATGAATCAAATTACTATGTTGCTGACATTGATGACACTTCTTAACAGACATGAAAGAATATTGTTCTATTGTTTTCCAATAATATCCCATTCTAAGAATTTTATTGACTAAAGATTTCCCACCAAAATTTCCCCCAGAAGAACCAAAATGAGCTTCTGCTAAAGCTATCAGAATTTTGGTTCTACCAAGACATCTTAATAGAAAACCTTCAGAAGAGTGTTTGTAAAGTGTATCTCCTAGAACATTTTAACATGTTGCAAGCTTCCTAGTATGATTACGCATGTTCCTTGTTGTTGATTCTAGAAAAGTACCATCTTTCAAAAAATGAAAGATATGTGAATACCATTCATCCAAATGCAAATTGAAACAATCAGAAGTAACCTTATTATAAATTGTAGGGTGTTTAAGAGTATGTATAGTAAATTTAAATTCTTTGGCATTATTCTCAAGACAAACCAAAGAAGCTACGCTTGCCATGGCGTCCGCATGTCGATTATCTTTCCTAGGTAAAGTCTGATTCGTATAAGAAGAGAATTGTGAAAGAATATCAAGAGCCAAATCTCTATATTGTGTCATTTTATCATTCTTAGTATGATAACCTCCTTTAATCTGTTCCATAATCAATTGTGAATCCCCATAAATTTCCAAGTTTTTAATGTTAAGGGACAAAGTTGCTTGTAAGCTAGTTATAAGAGCTTCATACTCTGCCATATTGTTAGTACAAGGAAAAGTCAATTTATATGACATAGGGATTGGTTTTTTCATAGGAGGGGTCAAGATAATTCCAATGCCAAAACCTATCTTACATCTAGATCCGTCAAAATATAATTCCCAAATATCCTCCTATTTAATAGCTAGAATATTTTCATCAGGGAATTCTATTGAAGTAAAGCATGTATTGGAATAAGGACAAGTAGCTTTAGCCAAATAATCTGTTAAAGCTTGTCCTTTAATTGACTTTTAAGAAATGAAATTAAGATCAAATTCCGTAAGTAACATTACCCACTTTGCAAGACGGTCAGAGAGATCAGACTTTGAGAAAAGATGTTTCAAAGGATCAAATTTACCAATCACATTGACTTCAACATTTAATAGATAATGCCTGAGTTTCTGAAAAGCATAAACTAAAACTAAGCATTATTTTTCCAAGTCTGTATAAATTGTTTTGTAATCAAGTAAAGTCCAACTAATGTAGTACACAGGTCTTTCCTTACCTTCACTATCGTACTGAGCCAACAACACACTCACCACATTTGGAGTGGCTGAAGTATATAGATAAAAGGGTTTATCAAATTGAGCAGGTTACAAAATAGGAGGATTGGCGAGATACTCCATACTTTTCTCAAAGAATTGTTTACATCCCTCATTCCAAGAAAAAATGGTATCTTTTCTAAGAAATGAACCGAAAGGAACAATTCTATCAGCTAAGTTAGAAACAAAGTGACGAATAGCTTGAATTTTTCTTTGTAAACTGTGTAATTGAGAAATGTTCTTAGGAGGAGGCATGTTAAAAATATCATCAATCTTTTAAGTATCAACCTCTATGCCTCTCTTAGAGATTATAAACACTAATAATTTACCAAAATCAACTCCAAAGGCGCATTTCTTAGGATTCAATCTCATATTATAATTCCTAATTCTTTCAAATATTTGTCATAAAATAAAAGTATGGTCCTCTCTTTGTATAGATTTTTCCAAGATATCATCCACATAATCCTCAAGAATCTTATGAATGTAATCATGGAAAATCAGAGTCATGGCTCGCTGATAAGTTGCTCCCGCATTTCTTAATCCAAAAGGCATCATGACCCAACAAAATGTTCCCCAAGGTGTTATAAATGCGGTCTTAAGTTGATCTCCGGGAGGAATAAAAATTTGATTATAGCCTGAAAAGCCATCCATAAAAGATAATAGAGCATGACCCACTGTTGAATCGACAATCATATCAATATTAGGTAACGAAAAATCTTCTTTTAAGGATGATTTATTTAAATCTTGAAAGTCCGTACACATTCTCATCTTATTTTCTCCTTTTGAAACAGCCACAATGTTTGAAATCCAATCCAAGTAATCAATAGAGCGGACAAATCCAGCACCCAATAACTTTTCAATTTCAGCTTTAACTAATAAATCAATTCCTGGATTCATCTTTCAGATTTTCTACTTCAGAGGTTTAGCATTTGGTTTGAGAACAATATTGTGAGTAACAATGCTAGGATCTATACCTGGAATATCCGAATATTTCCTAGTAAAAATATCATTATATTCAAGTAAGAGGGAAACTAACTAATCATGTTCATCCTGATTCAAACATTTCCCAATTTTGATTATCTTCTCAGAGTCATTCGCATCCACTTGAACCTCAATAGTCTCAATTATGAGCAGATTACTTTGTATCAAAAAATCCATTGGTAAAGGAGAAATATCGTGTTCATCATGTTCTCCAAAATAGGCTTCAGTATTCAGACAATAGGGCTTCCTTCTTTTATGATGAAACATAGGTAAATCCTCATAAGCTCCTAAAAAATATGCTAAGGCTTCATCCTCTGGAAAAATATCCAAGCTAGGTTTTTGATCCATGTCGAGGAGAAGTGGATTAAACAACTTCAAATGTCCACCACATATATGATAGACATTGAGAGGAAAATCTAATGGTTGTTTGTAAGGATTGAACCCTAAACCATATGTATAATCATAAATTTCATTGTCCAAGGGTACTCGTATACCTTGTTCATATTTACCACTTCCTTTTCCATTAAATCCTTATTTTTTGAGCAAATGATAAACAAAACCATATCTATCAGCCATATCAGTTGAGTCAAAGGAGAAAAATATGTCACAATTCATAGCAATCAAGTTTTATTATTTCAATTATTTCTTCCATTGAGGTAGCGACAAAGTTACTTTTTAATTCTGCAGAAAGTGGGGAAGGAATGAAAACTTGTTTTTCAAACCCACTCTGTTGTTTCATGAATTCCAAATCAGAAACCTTATATTCTCCCATAAAAGAAGGATTAAAGTCCAACATTCCCCAATCATCCTCAATCAAAGAAGAAGATGGAGCTTCAGTTTGTTGAATCTCGGGTGTCTTTTTAGGTTCCTTACTTGGTTGGAGAGGTTCAGAAACTTTAGCATATTCTGCATTTAATCAAGGATTCGGTGCATCATCCGCATGTAGCGTATACATCAAATTGTTATAAATGAACCTAACCTTGCGATGAAGGGTATAAGGAACTGCATGCATAGTATGTAACCAAGGTCTACCTAAAAGAATTTTATAATTGAGAGGTCCAAGCATAACATGAATAGGTGTATTGAGTATAACTGACCAACTTTAAGAGGTAGCATAATAATGCCCAAAGTTCTCTTTGCAATATTATCAAATCTACAAATAGGGACATTATCAGGTTGAACAGTTGTAAGATTAGACTTAATTTCCTTAAGCATATCCATGCTATAAAACTTAAGCCTAGATCCATTGTCAATTAATGTTCTGTGAATGATACTCTAATTAATAGAAACAACAACCATACGAGCATCATATTTATTACGTACCTCAACAGAAGGTAAATTATCATTAGTGAACACAATAGGAGGTACAAAAGGCATAGTATGCATGCATTCCAAAAATTAATTAATATTCTCTTGGTTCAGAGGTGAAGCAGGAAGGGTAGATAAAGCCTTTTGCAATGCCTCATGATATGTCAGAGAAGTTTGAAGCAAATCCCATAAAGATATCTTTGCGGGAGTAGCACGTAATTGTTTGAGTAAGTCATACTCCTTAAAGGAAGAAGTTAACCTAGGTGCTTCATGAAGCACAGGTTGAGAAGGAGGTAAAGAAGCTGGAACAGTAGGCTGGGGATTATTTTGTGTGTGATAAGCATGTGAAACAAAATTTGTGTTGTCAAATAAATCCAAAGGATCTCTAGGTTTACCCTTAATTGTTATTTGAGGACATACTTTTACCGTCAACAAAGGTTTAGGATATAACATTCTAGGTGCATCAATGTTATAAATAGTGGAACATGAAGGTAACCATGCACACACCCTATGGTAAAGGTTAATTAAAGAGGTTGCGGAGGAGGATGAAATAGGAATAGGATCCATGGAGATCGTATTCGAACAATTTCCATCCTCACTACCATGTACCTCATTAGGGGATCTAACCTCTTTTGCAATAAAATCCTCATCAAAGTATTCAAAACAAAAATCATACATGTCGAAGACAAAGTAATACTACAAGCATGAAAAATGTAAATGTTTTTTGTATTTTTAAAGAAATTTTGTGATTTTTATTTTTTTTAAATATAAGTGCAATAACACAAAAGAAATGTACTTTTTATATGCATGTAAGATCTAACATAAAATGCAAATATAACACCAAAAAGAAATATTTGTTTATCACGGGTTCACCAAAATGTAGAGGGGAAAATACAGATCTCTTTAGATAGGGTTTTGAACAATGGAGATTTTCACATAAAAGATACCCTATGTCTCTATTAGCCACTTACATTTAATTGTAATAATAAGGAATGTAAATTTGGAGATGATTGCAAAGAATAATGAAATAACATACATACCTCACAATATAGCAGATCTGGAAAAGTCTATTTTTTTATGTCTATGTTGAGTTTTGGGGAATTTTGCAATCGGATCTAGAATAGAAATGCAAAGACGGACAAAACCCATAATTATTTTCCTTTTTTGAGTCAGGTAAACCTCTACCTCTTTATGGGGGTGCAATTGTACCCCAAAATGTCAACCTCGACCTGCACAGCTCTGACGAAAATTATGTTCGCGGATCCCGAAAGTTGGCCGAAAAGGGTATCCAAATCTGCTCTGCAACTCCTGAAACAGTGACTGTAGATATCTGAAAATGGTGTTTTGGGGTGGCTATAAAGGGTTTAGCCTTATTCAAACCCCCTTTTTGGTTTCTTTTATCAAGACATCATCATATCTTGTCCTCCTATATTATCCTCTTAAATTCTGGCATCATCATCATGTCTTGATATCGTAATTTCGTCATGTCCAAATGAAGGCAAAAGAGAGTTCTTATATAGAGATCTCAAGGTAAGACTCCTAGGGAAATGCAAGGGCCCATAATTCAAATTTCACCTCAAATCAAGGTCCAATTACAATCACCAACCAAGGAGGGGATGTACTAATTTCAAATTTCAGATAAAACACTCCCGCATCTAGATCTGGGGACCTATTTTTAAGTTTAGGACCCCGATATAATCCAAATTTGAAAGCGGGAACCAAAACCCAATAGAGGTCAAGGTCTACCTCAACCGTGACCTAGGTTAGGGTCGACCTCAACCCTAACCTAAGGTTTCAGGCTGGTCACCTTGAAGAATCAGTGAGGTTCCCAGGTTAGTCGGGGACCTAGGAGGATGAGAAAACATAACATAATGTTGGGAAGAAGGCACAAGGGCCTAAAAGAGGTGTAATGAAGGCTAGGAGGACCAATACATATTTTCTACCTAAAAAATATAGCCACAGAGAAGGGAATCAAGGAGAATCCTTAGGATTCTAACCCTAATTCCAAGTGTAGATGTGTCCTAATTGTTAGAAATAGGAAATGTCTTATTCTCCCAAGAACACCTGCATGCAAACCTGTCACGAAGTAGAAGCAAAGACAGAAGAGAGAAGAATAGCTATGGCGGCCAAAAAGCTAGAGGAGACATCGTATGCAACAGAAAACAATATATTAACAATATGTTTCTAGATTACAATGTGATGTAAAAAAACTCCATAATAGAATGCAAAGAAGTGAATCCTTATAAAAGGAATCACGAAACCCTAAGGTTAGCTAAAGCAAACTAGAGTGAATAGGTGAGTTAGTAATTAGATCATAATAATCTAATTAATAACCCTATAGACTATTACTCTAACACCCCCCCTTAAGATAAGCTTAGGGAGAAGCAAAACCTAGGAAACTACTGCAGAAAGCAGGAAAGATGGGTCCCGACAACAAGGCTTGATCAGGTACCCAAAACAAGAAATAAACTAGATGAAGGAAACTAAGCCTCCAATCTAGGGAAAGGTGTCCCAGAGAAAGGAACAAGAAAGAGCAAGAAGCATCTCCGAAGCATGTAGCTGAAAACTCTGTTAGAAGAGATTGCTGGAACCCCCACTAAAGTGCATGACCAGGTAGAGAAGACAATGTCTGAAGAGCTGATCAATCAAACCAGGAAGCAATAGAACCAACAGGTGAACCCTCCCATAATGCTAAACCGGGAGAGGTGATAGGAACACTGAAAGGCAATGCCAGAAACATCTACAGAAGAAAGAACTAGGAACACCAACAGTGCAACATAAGTACAAACACAGGATAAAGGGCGGTGTCACCGGCACACAACATGGGCTAATGTTGTGGAAGGTACGCTCACTTGACAAAGGTGGATGAGCCTAAAATGACATAACATCATAACCCCCCCATGGCACTTTATAACAGAGTGTGAGTACAAATACCATACAAGGTGTACAAGATCCAAGATATACAGAAGTAGGAACTTTATAATGTGTGTTTACAGAACAAAGATGCAACAATGGAGAAGCATATAAGCTCAGAAGTTAGAAAGAAGAGTGAGCTAGAAGATCAGAAGAAGAGATCCCAGGACCTGTAGAACCCAAGCAATCCGCAGAGTGCAAAAACTGCCAAACTCAAAGGAGAGATAACCTAGAGCATAATTTGGAAAAAAGACCCCTGCAACTGAATAGTTCACTGAACCAGTTTTTTGACGATATCTGGTTTGCCAAAAATGGAGTTCAGATGAGCCAGATATGACTCTCGAAAGGCAAAAAATAACATCAGACTTCAACAGCAAAAAATGCTATCAAAATGGTAGAACCCAAAACCCTAACTACCATCATCGGAAATTTCTCAGAAAAAGCTTTTCAACAGTATATGGAAGTCAGAAAAAGACCCCCGGATGCTCAAGATAGAGCGAAAACAGTCCCAGGGGGTCAGAAAGGCCTCAAAATCCAAGGTTAAGCCACTGGGGCTAAAAAAATAGGCCCCCTGGGCGCATGACGCGCGCAGGGGGCTGGGCCAAAGCCCCTGGTCTGGCATATGACCGGCCGCTATGCTTAAATGCCTGCGGGGGCTGTCAAAAAGCCCGCCACCAGCGGAGCAGTGACCAGGCAGAGGCCTGGTGGCGCGGGCCGGAGCGGCGGGGGCCGCTGAGTGGTGTGCGCCAGGGAGCAGAGCGGCGTAGAGGCCGGGGGCGATGGAGCGGGCCACAGGGGCGGCGGAGCCTGAGGGGCGGTGGTGGAACCTGCAGGGCATAGGGAGGCGCTGTCGNGGTGGTGGCCGAGCCCCGTGGAGCGATGGTGGCCCGACGGTGGCGCCTTTTAAAAAACACTGCGCGCGTCCAAAAAACCATAAAAAATGGTTTATTTATTTATTTTTTTCGGTTTTCGTGCCCGTACGGCACTGGAAACCAAATTTTTTTTGCCTCAGAGTCCAGTAGTCCAAAATGGATGAATTTTATGTCGTTTCTAGGGTTTTGGGGTGCTCTGAGCTCAATGACAATGTCTGTTTGAGCCCAAAGTGACCATAACCAAAGCCTGCCCCTAAAACACCACAAAAATCACTGAAAAACCTCTGAAACCCTCTATGTCTGGTACACTTTAACACAAAATGAACAGTCAGCTGCAGGATGGCTCTGATACCATGTTAGAAATAAGAAATGTCCTATTCTCCCAAGAACACCTGCATGCAAACCTTTCATGAAGTAGAAGCAAAGACAGAAGAGAGAAGAATAGCTATGGCGGCCAAAAAGCCAGAGGAGACATCGTATGCAACAAAAAATAATATATTAACAATATGTTTCTAGATTACAATGTGATGTAAAAGAACTCCATAATAGAATGCAAAGAAGTGAATCCTTATAAAAGGAATCACGAAACCCTAAAAGGGAAACCCTAAGGTTAGCTAAAGCAAACTAGAGTGAATAGGTGAGTTAGTAATTAGATCATAATGATTTAATTAACAACCCGATAGACTATTACTCTAACACTAAATACAAATCTATCATGTAAATGCATTAAAAGAGGGTGTTAAACCTACCAAAATGGAAGTGCTTCCATTTTAAGATGATACATTTGTATTTATGGTTTTGAGTCCTTGATAATAGTTAGTTTCTCTGTCCTATATCTGATCTAGAATCATTGCCCAATGGATAAATAATTGATCAGTAATTAGTATCTTCTATTTTGATACATATCTGAATAGGTTTAGTTATACTCTGCCTGATCAAAATATCAAAACCATTTACAGTCCTTTCAAGTTTTGTGGTTGTTGGTTGTGGTCCTACATGGTAGAGAATAATCACTGAATGAGTGGTTATCATTTCATACTTTCCTGCCATTTATCTGTTGTTAAAATTCATAAGTTCTAAGGAGTTAAAAAGAGTTAAATATCAATCTGGATTAGGTGTACCCACCTTGGTTTTGTAGAGCCAGAAGAGTAGAGGACAACCTTGTCCTATAGTTGGTCCAGTTACCTTGTAGAGCTCTCATACTTGGAATTAACCATTCCTAATATTAGTCTCAGGGTATATTGGTTGCTTTTACAACATAAACATTTTTAAACACCAATAAAATGACAAATCTGCTAGGGAGTTGACTTTTAAAAGAACAGATTTAGTCTTGATTAGCCATATTGCAGTATTCATATTAGGTTGTGTTGTATTTTCCCAACTTATTTTGGGTGGTGATTCAAAGAAATGTCTAGTTTCAGTGCTAAGTAATATTTATTTTTTAATACACATTTCCTCAATATGAATACCAGATCTAGAGTAAGAGAGTGTCCTGAAGTTAAGTTGGAAGGTGGACTTTTAACCACTTCTAAGGCTGGTCAGCCTAGGAGAGGAAAGAAGAACAAAGACAATCCATCCCCAAGAAGACAAGAGAATGACACTAAAAGAGAAGATTCAATCCAATACATTCATGAAGGAAATACATCAGAATATGAAGAGGCTCCAGACTTGGGATTGGATACATATGGAGATAACAGTTCTCTTAGTGAAAGAGAGGAGGAGGAGTCTGATACCACTATCTCAGATTTTGAAGTTTCCTATGAAGAGCTTGATGAAGAGGAGGAACTTATCAAAAGACAATTGACCATCATAGAACAAAGGAAGAAAGAGAAGGAAAATAGGAAAAAACAAAAACAATGGCTAAAACAGTAAGCAACAGATTATGCTGAAAGATCTAAGAAGGATCAAGAGAAGCTTGTTACTCACCAAAATATCGATGCTCAAGGTTCTAACGATAAAGGAAAGAATAAGGTAATATATATTAAAATAAATGAACCCAAAAGTCACAAAGTTCAGTTCAATCAAGAGTCTAAAGGATACCCTGACCGTGAAAGAGTCAAAAGGGAGAATGAGATTTTAGATAGATAGCTAAAAAAGGCAGAATTAGAAGCTGTTGCTTTTGAAAAGAAAAATAAGATTGATTTCCTTAGGAAATCTACTTAGCCTTCTTATGATGGTGTTGAAAATGCTACAACATCAAATTCCAAATCTTCTACATTCCAAGATGATGATAGACTCCAAAGGAGACCACTTCATGCAGAAAGGTACAAGCAATTTTTTTAATTTGTATTCCTGGTTATCCCAATGTAGTCCCAAAAGAGATTGGGGATAGACTTCCCAAATTTTTAGGAAATAATGTTATTACTTGTGAGGTACACTTAAGAAAAAAATTTGATATCATGGATGACCTTACCATCAATCATGAAGATGTCTTGATGAAACTTTTTGTTCAATCTCTAGTTGAAGATGTTAGGGAATGGTTTAGAAGGTTATCTCATGGTTCTGTGGGGTCTATGGATAAACTGATAGATTTCTTTAAGGAACAATATGGTGACAAGACAAATGAGGGATTCTTGTTGAATGAATTTAATAATATAAAAAAAATCAAATGAGGAAGTTGTTGAATTCAATACAAGATTCCAAAGAGCTATGCATAGGCTTTTTAAGAAATTTAGGCTTGATGAAAAGGTATGTCAATACATATTTAAATGCTTTTGATTCTAAAATGGGATATTCTCCTAGACAAGAATCCAAGAAACCTTACTGAAGCTTATAAGATAGTTGTTAATGTAAGATAAGAAATATGACATTTAAATATGAGGTTATTTTATCTTACATTTAAATAATGTTTGTATATGAAATAGAATATATTTGAAATGTAGGGGGTAAATAAGATGCTCTCCTCTTATCCTTAAATACACAAATGAAGGATCCAAATTGATTAACCCCAAAGGAAGGATCAATGCATAAATGAATCAATCATTTGGAAATAAGAGCAATGAGGAAGATCTCAAATACCTGTTTATTTATTTGAATGTGTGATAGATTTAGATAGATTAATGACTATAATTGAAATGGATAGGAGAAAAGTAATAACCTTGAAATGTTGTAGATTTGAAGAATGTTGTTTTTAGGTGTCTACATTCAGTTTCTGGAAAACCTAAGACCGGATCTGGAACAAAAATGCAGAGATGAACAAAACCCAAAAATCTTTTTCCATTCTGACACGGTTCTGATTTTGACCCTCAAGTCAATGTCACCATTGACCCAGAATTTCTGATTTTGACCTAGGGTAGAATCGACCTAAAAAGTCTCTGATAGGAAATCTATTTTTAGATCCTGAAAGTTTGTCGAAAAGCATATGTGAATATGCACTCTGATTTGTTGTTTCGAACCTATACCTGCAAGAAAAATGGATTGTTTGTTATGGGAGGGGTTTTCCATGGTCAAACCCATCTTTTGGAATTAACCTCAAAGTATAATTGAAATTGCATAAGTAAAACAAAGTAAATGAACAAATTCACCTTGCTTGTAGAATCCCTTGTGGCAGATTTGAGTCCGTGAATCCACAACTATGCATGAATCAAATGGATGTAGAATGTAGGATGTCTACAATCAATTGCTTGTATATCTTCAACACCAATGTTGAATGGGTATTTGAATAGGAAGAGGCTTGGAGGAATGTGGATGGAGAAATCTTCAACAAGAGAGCTCCATGGAGCTTGAATCCTTCAATGGCCACCAATGGATCTCCTTGATGAAATGAGTGCTTGAGAAGTGCTTGAGAATGGATGAATGCTTCAATGGCTACTTGGCTTGCTTCAAATATTGCTTCTTCACCTTTGGATCTCACTCTTCAAGTCTTTGATTTCTTGCAATTACGCTTGATGATGGTTATTAAGTCTTAGAGAAAATGAGAGGAGAAAGCTTCCTTTTATATGAAACTAGGTCACAATCTTCTAGAGAGGCCTACATAGGAGAATTAAATTCCATTTAGACCTATACCCATAGAAGAGGACCTATATTAAATATAATTTAAGATTTTTTGTTTCGAAAACCAAAATAGCTGACCCGGAAGCGGGAATTAACTATTTCCAAAGCCTGACATTCGAAAACCCTAAAATTTTTGAATTTGAACCCTGGCCCTGAAAAAGGTCAATTGTGACCTAGGTCAAGGTCAAGGTTGAGGCAAACCTTGACCCTGAGGTCAAAGTCCAAGTTTTATAGTCTGGAGTGTCAGAAATAGGTGGGAAAAAGTGGAATGGGGTAGAACAGGGGGGAAAAGATAGATCCAAGTCAGGGACCCATTCAAGGCACTTGACATTACCCCAAAACACTTACTCGAAAGGATAAACCAGTCTATAATGGAAGTGCTTCCATTTTCTGACTATACATTTAACCCCCACTTTAGCAAGAGTATGGACTTGATGCAAACTCTTGGTAAAGGAGATCATGAAGAACAAATAATCTTATTGAAATCAAAAGGGACAAAGGAATCCTCAAGACCCCAAGGGACTTAAGTCTTTATCAACCCTAATATCATGATAAGAGAGACATAACCAATTAAGGAGAAAGAGAGAGAGGGTGTGCTTACCTCACCCAATGCGAACTTATGTCCCATTTTGAACCACACAAAGAAACAGTGCAACTGGAAAGATGGAGTTGAACCGCCTAGTGAATGTGGATACTCACGAGTCAACCCATCAGGGAGATCCATTCTTAAGGACACCTTTCGACCTTAAGGGATCAAAACATTGTAAATTGAAACTAGAGGGATAAAGAGATCCATGTAAATTAAACTGGAGGGATCAAGAGATCCTACAAAGTAAAATATCCATGCTTTAAGGATTAGTCTTTAATCCATAAAGGGAAAACGTTTTAAGTTTTTGAAAATATTTTGAAAGTGTGTGTGTGCAAAAAGTGAGTAGAGCATATGCCCCCACGTTAAAGTCATTGCTAACACTTTAACATGAGCAATGGTTTTAACGAAAACATAAACAACTCTACTGATTATGTTTCCACTACGAGATGCCCCCAAACGAAGGAAAATCAAGGGAAATTCCACATAAACATACAAAGAACACAAAAGGGATCTACCTACTGTGGGGTCAGTATGATCATAAGATAACATGTATATATAGATATGATATTATTACAAATGAATTGACATCATTCCCCAAATAAATTAGAACTACAATCACAATGGAGGAAAGAAAACTCAAGAGTTACGAAGAAGAGTATTTTCGGACCACAACATGGAGACCAAAAAGAATGAGTGCTACCATGTCGCAGATCCAAGCAGACTACACAAGGAAAAAACTTATGAACAATAGAACAAGTACAATATTACATGAGAACTACATATAGAAGAGTAAAGATACATATAGAGGAATTATACAATAGGTTTGATTCCTTTATCACCTTGCACCAACAAAGTAACAAGGGTCATATAAAAGAGTCTAACAAACATTTAGAAAACACATTACAGAAGAAGCACAATACAACATGCAAACACAAAAAGGGCTACCATGAAGGATAGGCTAATAAGGCACATCACCTACTCTCCCCATCTTGATTTATATCATTTAGGGAAGGTGGGAAACTTGCAAGATGGACTATATCCAATATAGTTGGAATAATAGCCAATTCCAAACAAGGATCCTCTTGAGAATTGTGTTGCTCAATACTAGGTGTAATTATCAATTGAGTTGAAAGAATATGAGGTTAATCAGTATCAAGATCGATGGTCTCATACTCATCACTAAGATCAATAGGATCATCAAGAGTATCCTCCTCATCAAGATTAAATAAAATGGGATCTAAGATGTGAATAGGACCATCATACTCATTCATCTTAATATAATTATGAATATTAACTTATTCCAACACATCAGGCATAGGTTGGTCAAAAGAAGGTAAAGAATTTCTAAGAACATAAGCATGAGCCCTAGCATTAGCTCTATGCTTCTTACGACATTCATTAGCAAATTTATTACATTTTTCTTTGTTTGACACATGTGGAGAACTAGGAGGAATAACAACTGGTTCCTTCAAAAGTTTAATAGGAGAGTTGGTAGGATTCGCAGTAGGCTAAGAAGCGATGCTGGGAGGTTGAGTAATGCAACTAGTAGTAATGGATAAAGGAGGTATAGAAGGAGTGGGCAAAAGACCATAGTTAATATATATCTGAGGCATGCTTAACTCGACAATCTTGCAATGTTTATAGGATTGATATGAACGAAAAAGGTTGTCAGGGCGAGGAGGACATGAATTAGGTAATGAAGGCCAAAAGAAATCAATATTAGTACAATCTCTATGCCTAGAAGGTTGATACAAACTATGATTAATCATTTTTACTTCTCCATTATGAATGAACTTAAGACATTTATGAATAGGAGAAGAAATAGAATGCATAGCAGTTATCCAAGGTAAACCAAATTTGAATTGAAATTGATCAGAAGTAGGAACGAAAATGAAGGTAGTATCTACAACCTTGCCACAAAGTTCAACAGACAAGTTAATAGAACCAAGTGCAGGATAGAGAAAACCATTACAAGTTTGGAGCTATGCATCTGATGGATCGTAATAGTCACGTTGTAGGTTTTTCATAAAAAGTTTTTCCTTGATAATGACATTTATTAAAGATGTGGGATCAACAAGACAACCACACATAGGTATCTTAGCAATGCTATCATAAATATAAAGGGGACCATCGGGAGCCTTAATAGTCTCAGAATCATCAAAGGTAATTGAAAGTTCCCGAGGTCGCTTATCCTTAGTTTGTTTCAGAGGTTTAGGTGGAATTTGAAGTTGAAGAGGAGGCAAAGGATCTTGAATAGTAGGGTGAGATGAAACAACACACTCCACATGATTAACAATGTGATTCAGATCATCCATCTTTGAATCGTAAACAATATCCACAGAAGATGGTTGAGCGATGGTATTAGTATCATGTGTAGGTAAAGGATTCGTATAGATTTGAAGGTTTTGATTAGGAGGAGAGACAAATATTTTCCTATTACGATCAAAATTATCAATAGATAAAGCATTAGAATCGATTAAGTCTTGAACTTTATGCTTTAGAGAATAACATTTTTCAGTATCATGGTCATTTTGGCGATGGTAATGGAAAAAGGCTTTAGAATCAAAGGATTTTGATGCTATCGTGGTAGGTAGAAGAGGCCTAATAGGAGGAAAGGTAATCATATTAGCACTTAACAACCTACTCATAATAGAATGTAAAGATTCAGAGACATGAGTAAATGTACGATTCATACGGAAAGCAGTGGATGCAGAAGTGACATTGTGAGATGCAACAACAACTTGATCAACAACTGCATTTGTCTGTTTATTAATCTTGATATAGTTGTTAGGTTTCTAAAATTTATTAGGATTAGAAGTTTCACTCTTATCAAATGGAATAGGATCCATTGGAGTGTTTCTCTCAAATTGACTCACTTGTAATTGATAATGATGAAGTGCTACACAAAGTTGTTGAAAAGAGGTAAATCCAGTAAGCAAAATCTTATCTCTAATATCCTTTTGTAAATTTGAAATAAACATATGTTGAATATCAATATCAGGAACATGATAAGAAATATGAGCATACAAATGCTTAAATCTACCAATAAAATCAGTCAATTTTTCCTTAATGTTTTGTTTACAATGCATTAAATCAATTAAGGAAACTTGTGTACCAATGTTATTTTTAAATTCTTGGATAAATGCATTAGCAATTTTAGGAAAAGAATCAATAGAATAAGGAGGTAAAGAACAATACCATTGCAAAGCCTTATCACAAAAAGTTCTAGCAAACACTTTAGCTAAAATCCTATGGTCATGAGCATAATCACTACAAAGGATTTGAAATGTTTTAACATGAGTAACAAGATTGCCTTTACCATTGTAATTCTCAAGACGGGGCATATTGTCTTGCTGAGGGACAGTAGCACAAATAATGTCTAAGGATAAAAGACTACCCATGTCACATGTAGGAATGCTAAACTTGGATTGAGTTAAGGATGCAAGTTGTTGTAAAGATGACACCATTTTAGCCAAACTAATAATTGTGGAATCATTAGAAGAAAAAGGTGGCATAGAAATATTAGGAACACTAGGAAAAGTGTAGGAAGCGGAAGGAATGGAAGACACAACCAGTGGAACACTTGGAACCATAGTTGGAAGGGGATTGGAATAAGTAAAAGGCACACTATGATATGAAGGTTGTGAGGTAGGTAGAGATACCGGTGGAACACTCACAAGAATATATGGAATTGGGAGAGATGTAGTCATCAAAGGAGGAGTGTAAGTAGGAATTCTAGGTAAAGGAACATAAGAAGGTCCCTCACTAGTGACAAGGGGAGTGAATCCTAGATCTTGAGCCTCTTGTGCTAAAGGTTTAACATTCAAATACACAATATGAGTGATACCACGCAAGAGATTAATACCTTGATCACTATCATGAAGGAATTTCTTAAGAGCCTCTATAGCTTGGATAGAATCTTGATTATGGTTTTCTTGAATAAGCCAATTTCCCATTTTATCAAGTTCAGTTGAAATTTTTACCACTTGTTAAGGGGGAACTCTTAAAGCATCATCCTCATCATTAGATGAGTGAGAAGAGTTATGGTCCATAGAAGGATTGGAATCATGAGTGATCAAATTGTCATCTAGGATCCTAAGGAAATGAGAGGAAGACTCAGGATCAAAGGAACCCATAAGTCTATGGCTTCTTCTAACTAGGATACTATAAGTAGGACTAGAAGTGGTAAAGCTCATACACTAATGCAATGCACATGAACTAGTTTAGGAGACACAAGATTTTGATTTTTAATTTTTGAAATGTAAATGCAAGAACATAAAAGAAAGCTAATCTAATATGCATGCAAGATCTAACATAAAAGATGTAAATCTAACACCAAAAAGAAAGAGTTGTCTATCATGAGTTCACCAAAATGTAAGATAAGAAATATGGCATTTAAATATGAGATTATGTTATCTTACATTTAAATAATGTTCAAGTATATGAAATAGAATGTATTTGAAATGTAGGGTAAATAAGATTCTCTCCTCTTATCCTTAGATACACAAATGAAGGATACAAATTGATTAACCCCAAAGGAAGGATCAATGCATAAATGAATCGATGATTTGGAAATAAGGGAAAAGAGGAAGATCTCAAATACCCATTTATTTATTTGAATTTGTGATAGATTTAGATAGATTAATGACTTTAATTGAAATGGATAGGAGAAAAGTACTAACCTTGAAATGTTGCAGATGTGAAGAATGTTATTTTTGGGGGTCTGCACTCAGTTTCAGGAAAAATATGAGACCGGATTTGGAACAGAAATGTAGAGACGAACAAAACCCATAAATCTTTTTTTATTCTGACACAGTTCCAATTTTGACCCTCAAGTCAATGTCACCATTGACCTAGAATTTGTGATTCTGACCTAGGGCAGAATCAAATTAAAAATTCTCCAACAAGAAATATGCTTTTGGATCCTGAAAGTTTGCCGAAAAGGGTATCCTAATCTACACTCTAATCTGTTGTTCCAAAACTGCACCTGCAAGAAAAATGGATTGTTTTTTGGGAGGGAGGGGTTTACCTTGGTCAAACCCCAGTTTTGGAATTATCCTCAAAGTATAATTGAAATTGCATAAGTAAAACAAAGTAAATGAGCAAATTCACCTTGCTTGTAGAAGCCCTTGTGGTAGATTTGAATCCGTGAATCCACAAGTATGCATGCATCAAATGGATGTAGAATGTAGGATGTCTCCAATCAATTTCTTGTAGATCTTCAACACCAATCTTGAATGGGTCTTTGAATGGGAAGAGGCTTGGAGGAATACGGATGGAGAAATCTTCAACAAGAGAGCTCCATGGAGCTTGAATCCTTCAATGGCCACCAATGGATCTCCTTGATGAAATGAGTGCTTGAGAAATGCTTAAGAATGGATGAATGCTTCAATGGCTACTTGTCTTGCTTCAAATATTGCTTCTTCACCTTTGGATCTCACTCTTCAAGTCTTTGAGTTCTTGCAATTATGCTTGATGATGGTTATTAAGTCTTATATAAAATGAGAGGAGAAAGCTTCCTTTTATATGAAACTAGGGCATAATATTCTAGAGAGGACTACATAGGAGAATTGAATTCCATTTAGAACTATACCCCTAGAAGAGGACCTATATTAAATATAATTTAATATTTATTGTTTCGAAGACCGAAACAGCCGACCCAAAAGCGGGAATTAACTTTTTCCAAAGCCCGACATCCAAAAACTGTGAAATTCTAGAATTTGAACCCTGGGCCTGAAAAAGGTCAATTTTAACCTAGGTCAAGGTCAAGGTCGACCTTGACCAAAAAAGGTTGACCTTGACCCTGAGGTCAAAGTCCCAGTTTTGCAGTCTGGAGTGTCAGAAATAGGCTGGAAAAAGTGGAAATGGGGCAGAACAAGGCGAAAAAGCCAGATCCAAGTCAAGGACCCATTCAAGGCGCTTGACATGAACCCAAACCACTTACACAGAAGGCTAAACCACTCTACAATGGAAGTGCTTCCATTTTCCAACTATGCAGTTAATATAGAAATGAATAGAAAAGTATTAGGAAAAATGGGAAGAAGGGATGATGAGCGGTTTAGTAGAAGCAATAAAAAAGAACCAGAATATAAAGATTATAAAGCTCCACATAATAGTAGGACATCCCATAATAGTTATAATCCATATGGTACCCAATAAAAAGATGGGAAACCTATTTTCTCATAAAGAAAGGACAAGCCTGATAATAGGATACCTGATCCTTTGCATAAAAATTATGTCAATATGTGCAATGATGATTATTGGTGTGAAACTTGTGAATACCCACATAATCCTAATTTTTGTGTTGTTGCTCTAGATATATATGCAAATGAGGAACAAGGAAATGAGGAAGGTGAGTTGTGTGATAACAGTGGTTGTGCTATGACTTATTCTCGTCCATGTCTTGATGTAGATTTTGATAATGAAATTGAAAACCATGATATGTATGGTTCACAAGGTAGAGAAGAAGTATATCATCAACAAGTTTTGTCTGATAGTGAAGAAGAAAATGTTGATAATATAAGGTGCTATGCTCAAAATAGTGAGGATTCTACAATAGTAAGAAGACCCTCTGATGAGGAGAGAGCAAGAATTATAGCTGACCTGGTTACTAAAGTAAGAAGTAATTATAACTTTAGAAATAGAGGAGTTGGTGATGTAGGTAACATTTTAGCTGGCATTTTTATCAAAGAAAACAAAGCAGATGCCAATCACACATAGAAGAAGGAAATATATGCTGAGAATGTAAGTAAGGTGAAAGTTAAAAGTATAAACAAATCAAGTGGTCCAAACATTGTATCTGAGGTAAAGGTTAAAACACCAGAAATAATTTGTTCTCCTCCTAAAATGGAAAATAAAAAATAAAATAAAGAACAGTCAACTCTGACCATACAATTTGAGGATGATAATCTTAGTCTTTAAAAACAAGAACCTTCTGATAAAAGTTACACCCTTGTTGATATGGGGCGATTGTTGTCACAAATGATTGTTAAAGTTTTATTTTTAGAGATAATGAGAATTAAGGAGCATAAGGAGAAAGTCCTCACAATGCTAGATGGTGTTTCTTCAATAAGATTCCAAAAACCAGAAGGTATTGAAAAGATGAAAAATGTACAAAATAAGTTAGACAACAAGGGAAAAGAGTCTAAAGGAATGATTTTAGAAATCCCTCAAATTTATTTAAATACAAACCATGTAAATAATTCCTCAGGAGTTGTTGATCCCTTTTTCTTAACTTTGGTCATTAATGGTAAGATGCTAAAAAATTGTATGATAGATTCTGGAGCATCTAACACTATTATGCCTGCAGAGATAATGAAGTCAATGGGATTACAAGTTGACACTCCTCATGGAATATGTCAAGCAATGGACTCCAGAGAAATCCTTGTCATTGGTACTATTAAGGCTTTTCCTTATAGGTTAGCAATATGTCCTGACAAAGTGTTAACCATGAGTGTCTTGGTTGCTGATATTCCTCCTCATTACGGAATGTTGCTATCAAGAAAATGGAGTGCTTCAATGGGAGGCAATATGAAATGTGATTTATCTTTTGCTATTTTCAATATTGATGGTCAAAATATCAAGGTGTCTCGAGAAAGAAGGACTCCCCACATGATTGAAATAAATGAAGATGTTGATATGAATTGTTTTGTGGATACTGATGTTGGATCTTTTCAAGTAGAATATATAGGGGTTGAAGAAGGTACTCAGCCTATGTTGTTGTCTGATGAAAAAAAAATTGATGGACCAGTGTGATCTATGGACCATGTAATTTGATGGAGAAAGTTCTAAGGAAGGAGCTGGTGCATGAATCTTATTAATATCTCCTAGTGGTAAGAACTTTAAGTTTTCTTTTACATTATTGTTTTCATGCACAAACAATGTAGCAGAATATGAAGCTTTATTAATAGGTTTGAGAATAGCCTCAAAACATAAGATAAAAAGTGTCAGAGTGATTGGAGACTCTTAATTGATAATATCTCAGATTAAATCCAAATATGTATCAAAAAATCAAAGACTTAAGCAATATAGGAATGTTGTTTGGGATGAATTAGAGAACTTTGATGCATTTGGTATTGATTGGGTAGATAAAGGTCAAAACAAAATGGCCGCTTTACTATCAAACATTGCCTTGAGACCTGAGGATATTACATTTGCAGGAATTTCTAAAACAAAAATTCAATCTAGGCCTTCAATACTAGACAATGTTGATAATTGGTAAGTTTTTGAAGATGACTTAGATATTCTGAGATTTTTGAATTGTGAAGCAGACTTTTTAAGCAAAGAAATGGATTTTAGTGGATATGTTGAAACCTTGGATAATAGTGCTTCAAGTGAAATCACATAGAGTTTCTAAAGGGCTAGTTATTCTTGAAAAAGCTTTTGATAATAAGGACAAGTCTTTTTCGGAAAATAATGTAAGTAAACTTGAAGAATTGGAAGAAATAAATATAGGAACAACTGAAATCCCTAAGAAAGTGTATATTGGTTAAAGGTTGTCTCCTAAAATCAGTAAGTTATTCGTTGATCTTCTCATAAAGTATAGGAATGTTTTTGCATGGTCCTATGATGATTTGAAAGCCTATAGAGCAGATTTGTTTCAACATGAGATTCCTTTAAAGGAAGGTGCTAAGCCTTTCAGACAAAAATTGAGACCTGTCAATCCCATCCTAGCACAAAAAATGCAGGAAGAATTAAAGAAGATGAAAGATGATAGGATTATTAAAACCATCATACATTCTACATGGGTATCAAATTTGGTGCCAATGTGGAAGAAAAATAGAGATATCAGACTTTGTGTATATTTTAGAAATCTGAATGTCAGTTCATTGAAGGATAATTATGGTTTCCCAAATATGGAAGCCATGTTACAAAGAGTTACTAGGTCTGAATTAATGTCTATGATGGATGGGTTCTCAAGATATAACCAAGTCATGGTTAAGGAGTCTGAACAATTCAAGACTGCATTCACCACACCATGGGGTACTTATGTCTATGTGAGAATACCTTTTGGCTTAACAAATGATGGGGAAACTTTTTAGAGGGCCATGGATGTGGCATTTTGCAGATTTCATAAATAAATTTTTAGTTGTTTATCACGATGATTTGACAACTTATTCAGCAAAAGAAGATCAACACTATGACCATCTTGAGAGTATTTTTGCTAGAGCTTTGGAATATGGGGTCTCTTTCAACCCAAAGAAGTGTGCTTTTGGAGTCACAGAGGGAAACCTCCTAGGACATATTGTATCCAAATATGGAGTAAGAATTGATCCTAAAAGGGTTGTTGCAATTGATAAAATCCCTCAGCCAAAGAATCTCAAGGGCATTCAATCCTTCTTTGGACAAGTGAACTTTCTAAGGATATTTGTTACAAATTTTGCAGAAGTTAGTCTCCCTATTTCAAAGATGACGAAGAAAGGAGCCAAGGTGGAATGGAGTGAAGAAGCATCTAAAACATTCTTAGGTATTAAACAAGCTATTAAAGATGCTCATGCTTTAAGAACACCTATTTATGACAAGCATTTGCAGATTTTCTCCTTTGCTTCATATAATACTATTGTTGCAGTATTATTGCAGAAGAATTCAGAGGGCTTTGAACAACCCATTTCTTTTTTTAGTAAGTCTTTACAAGTAGCAGAATTAAAGTATGATATTATAGAAAAACAAGCATATGCTCTGGTTAAAGTTGTCAAAGATTTTAGATACTATTTAGTAGGAGCAATTGTTGTTGCTTATGTGCCAAGTGTTGTTGTGAAGGACATTTTGGTTCAACAAGAAGTTTCAGGAAGGAGGTGTAGATGGATAAATAAAATCCAAGAGTTCAATATTGACATTCAAATCACAAAATTGGTCAAAGGCATAGGACTTGCAAAGTTAATGGCTCAAAGTAATTTAGATGCAAATCAAGTAAATATGTTAGAAGAAGATAAGAGGGCTTATATTTGTGATATGGATTATTGTGAATGGTATAAACACATCATTGGATATTTACAAAAAATGATATTGCCTCCTGAAATGGATGAAAATAGAAAGAGAAAAGTTAAGTTGCATGCCATTAGGTATGCAATCATACAAGGTCAGTTATGGTGGAGGAGCAATGAAGGAGTGTTTCTCAAGTGTGTAGACTATGATAAATCAAAGAACTTGTTGGAAAAAATGCATAATGGTGCATGTGGAGGTCATTATATGGCTAAGACTATTGCACATAAGACTATGAGATCTGGTTTTTGGTGGCCTACTATCTTCAAGGATGCCATAGCTATGTCAAGAAATGTGATGCTTGCTAGATATTTGCAGGTAAGCTTAACTTTAGTGGGAATTTAGCTTTGAGGCCTATTGTAGTTGATGCACCTTTTCAAAAGTGGGGAATGGATTTCATTGGAGAGATTCCAAACAAATCTAGTAGAGGTCACTCATGGATTTTGGTAGCAACTGATTACTTTACTAAGTGGGTTGAAGCAATTCCCAACAAAAAAGCTACTAGTAAAGTTGTTATTGAATTTATGCTGCAAAATATTCTCACTAGGTTTGGTTGTCCTAAAACTATTGTGGTAGATTATGCTATGTGTTTCAGATCTACAGAGTTTAGTGACTTCTGCCAGTAGTATGGAATCCAAATTTCTTACTCTTCCCCATATCACCTACAGGGAAATGGACAAGATGAATCCAGTAATAAAAGCCTTATAAAGATTTTAAAAAGAGTGCTAAATAAGAATAAAAGGGCCTGGGATTCAAAGTTACAACAAGTCTTGTGGGCTAACAAAGTAACAGTGAAGAAAGTCATTGGTTGTGCACCCTTTGATTTAGTTTATAGTATACATGCAAGGTTGCCACAAAATAATTTATTGCAAATGTACAAGTTTATCCATAAATATGATGATGAACTAGATGATGAAATGAAGATCAGGATGGATTATTTGATACAGTTGGATGAATCAAGAAGGGAAGCACATGACAGAAATGTTAGGTTGCAGCTTCAATATAAGGATCTGTATGATAGAAGGACTGTTACTAGAAGTTTTGAAGTTAATGATTTGGTCTTAATGTGGAATGTCAGATTAGAGGATAAAGGAAAACATGGAAAGTTTGACCCTATCTGGTTAGGACCATACATCATTGACAACAAATGGAGTTCTGATTCTTATATTTAAAAGATTTATCTGGAAATTTTCTGGAATTTCCTGTTCATGGACAGTTCCTAAAGCTCTATGTCTCTTGATATTTTTTGAATCCATGAATAGTTGTCTGTAAATAAGTTTTGTGTACATATTCCTTGTTTTTGTCTGTTGTAGGTTAGTTTATTTTCTTGTAGGTGGTCTTCTCAACTCAGAATTCTGGAATCTTGTCATGCCTGCAAGAGACATGTATCCCCAACTAGAGTCGTTGTTAGCACTTGCATTTTTTTTCTCAATTTCTATACATCTCTGCAAATTGTTTCTATGTCTCTGGCCTAAAGCCCTAAGTCTTTTCTGCAAAATCTTGTTAAAACCCTAAACCTTCTTGGCAGATTATATTTTGAAGATACTTTTTGTAACTAAAATCACTTAGGCCATGTCCTATAAATCATCGTCGGCAGGGCCATATATTTTATTTCCTAAGTCCTAAGCGGGGTTCCCTTTTAATTTTTCCTAAGTTTTATTTCCTCGAAATGCTTTATGACTTTTCATTTTGTCGTGCATGTCTATCTTCATCCAACGATTGTCACTTTTCCTTAAAGTGGAAGATGCAGATCTTTAATCTTTAAGGCATTTCTCCTAGTCACCACGTGGAAAGTGGTTGCAGCTTAAGACAAGCTAAAAGTTGATCAGGTCAGAGGAATATTTTCGATGGGTGTAAAGCCTCATACATAAGTTGCAAGAGATCTAATCTTTAAGGCATTGTGTCATGTTGATACATGGCAGTTGTCAGATCTGAGGGCTCGTTGAGATAGATTAATAGGCGGTCAAGTTGGTGAAGATCTTACGGTTGGCATGAATTCTTAATGCAAATATGTAGTCGATCTAATCATCAAGGCATTGCACCCTTGCACCATGTTCCCAAGTGGGTCCGATCAGTGACAAGGTAACTAAGGTAAAGGACTATCAAGTTGCAGAAGATCTGACGGTGGGCGTAAATCCTTGAAGCAGAGATGTAGTCAGATTAGTCATTGAGGCATTGCACCTAATGAACATGTGTCCCAATGGGTCCGTCTGGAGTCAGGAAGAGTAAGATAAAGCATAGTTAAGTTAAATAAGATTGTACAATGGGCGTAAAGCCTTATGAAGAAGATGCACAATATCTATCCCTTGAGGCATTATGCTTGGTGGCCACGTGTCCTATCCGAGTGTGTGGGACCTGTAGTTTGAAGCCGAGGCTAAAGGTAATGTATATTCAAGTTGATGTTGATCAAACGAACATCGTGAAGCCTCAAAGAAAAGGTGATCGAGATCTAACCACTAAGGCATCACGCTTGCATGCCACCTGTCCGATCAAATTTTTGAAACCTGGGTGACTTAAATAAGATCAACGGCTGTGTTTTAAAGTGTGATAAAGTTTAAATCTAGGTTATCAATGGAGTTTTCCATGCCGCCTGTAATCATTTAACCACTTTTCAAAAACAAAATCTGCTCCTCAGGGTTTTTAAGTGGTGGATCATGTCTTATTACAGAGCATTAATTAACAGAATTTGATATTTAAGGGTTTTTCTTGTACGCCTGTTGGATGCTGAGAGAATGAATTTTGGGCAGATTTGAAAGCACTTGAGCAAAGAATATTATTTTAGGTCCCTAGACAATTTATTAATCAAGTTTTATCCATGTTTCTATTCTTTCCCATTAATGACTGGTCTTTTCCAGAATTATAGAGACTGAGATTCAGATTTTATTCTTGAAGGGATGAGCCTTTTGATATTTTGTAGATCTAAAGAGCCAAGACTTTACCAGGGTATTTAATATAGACAAGACATTCCATTCTTATTCCTTTTGCAGGGTTTGTTCTCCAAGGTTGGATGGCGGCTGAATCAAATCATATTACACAGGAAGAAATTAAGATTGAGCCCAACTTGTTGATGACAAAATTGTTTATTATTGAAACACATTATTTATTTATGTGAAGTATTAGATTGAGTTTTAGACCTAACCCTAAATGATCTGAAGCTTGTTGCATTCCTTAGCTTATAAAAGGACTTCCAAGATCATTTAGAAGAAGCTTGGAAATTTTAGGCAAGTAGCATAAGGCATAAACCTTTTAGTGTTTTTCAGTGAGTGTAGCAGAAGTATATCTAGAGAGTATTATCATAGAAGCATAAATTTGCAAGTATTTTGCATTTATTGAAGTGGTATATGATTTGAAACATTTTGGAATTGAAATTGGTCTCTTTGTACTTAATACAATATTTCTGATTCAAGTCTCTACTTTTTGCTTGCCTCTTGAGTTTTGAATCTTCTGGTTCACTGCATAAGATTTCTTTATGTATATGTTTTAGTCCATATTTTTTATCAAGGATCAAATTAAATTCATCTTTGGATAAGTCATAGCCTCTTTGGGTTTATCTATATAAGGATTATTAAGAAGTGTTTGGTCTGGAGTTATCTGTATTTATGGTTTTGAGTCCTTGACAATAGTTAGTTTCTCTATCTTGTATCTGATCTAGAATCATTGCCCAATGGATAAAGAACTTATAAGTAATTAGTATCTTCTATTTTGATACATATCTGAATAGGTTTGATTATACTCTACCCTATAAAAACATCAAAACCATTTACAGTCCTTTCAATTTTTGTGGTTGTTGGTTGTGGTCATGCATGGTAGAGAGTAGTCACTGAATGAGTGGTTATCATTTCATACTTTCCTTCCATTTATCTATTGTTAAAATCTAGAAGTTATAAGGAGTTAAAAAGAGTTAAATATCAATCTGGATTAGGTGCACTCACCTTGGTTTTGCAAAGCCAGAAGAGTAGAGGACGGTCTTGTCCTATAGTTTGTCCAGTTACCTTGTAGAGCTCTCATACTTGGAATTAACCATTCCCAATATTAGTCTCAGGATATATTGGTTGCTTTTATAGCATAAGTATTTTCAAACACCAACACTATCATGATAATATCAAAGTTCGGCTACAATATTTGAGACCAAGACTAAATCGAGCATTCAAGGAAACTTTGTGTTAGTAGTATTTCTCATCATTTGATTTATTCATAGATCTTAGGCTTCATTTCACGATTGCGGGGATTGCAAGTTTGGATATTTCTTTGCATTATTTCCATCTTATCTAGATTCACATTTCCATAACCTTAATATTTTGGCACATCTCGTGGAACTAACATCCTTAATAGTTAACTTGTTTTTTAAATTTCAAGTTGGATTTTTTCTTTTAGGATGACTAAAGTCGCATTTACTATATATAAATGATCAATTTTGACTTTAGAAAATTTTATTTATCAATTGATGGATTGGATCTATGCAACTATTTGTATTTGTTGTTTCTACACATCTTTTTTTTAGTGTTTTTGATCACCAATTTTGTGCTTCTATTTTGATCTTGTTCATTTGTTTATCAACCTAATCTTGCATTCATGATTTGGGTATTTTTATATAATCTTCGCCTATTTATGCACAAGTGTCTTTTGTTTATATAAAATTGTTCAATCTTGTTGCAATTTTAGTCTCTTTTGTGCAATTGTCCGGTATTCAAGTGTGATTACAGTGTATTTGTGTGCAACTCTTTACTCATCCTACGGAATTGCAATTTATTCTAGGAAATTGTTCAATCTTCCTACGTAATTGTAGTGCCTTTTTGCATGATTATTCTATCTTCTTGTGCAATTGCAATATTTTTTCATGTCCAATTGCCAATTCTTTCTACATAATTTCATCATATTTTTGTATTTTTGTAATTAGAAATTGTACTTTGATTTGATTCTTTTGTAAGTTGTCAGTGTGCTTCTATCACTTGATCTTGCACACTTGTCACTTGATCCTACACATTTTTGAGCTATTCTTATATGCTTCTATGACATGTTTTTGTGCACTTGTGACTTATTCTTGTGCTTATGCACTGAATACTATGAGAGATCACGAGCTTATTTCAAATCTATTTTTAGACGTACAATGTATGGAATCAATCTTAGATCTCGGTACTCTTTAGTTACATCTAACCCCATAACTTGATCTAGCATTATCTGACTAGGGTTTGCTCTTGTGTTTTGTTGTCCAAAGTTATGTGTGCACAAAATTTCAAGATATAAGGATAACTAAAGTTGAATTGGATCTCTTCAAATTGTATCAAGGATTTTAAGACAAGATTTGAAAAGTGTCTGAATCTAGGTGCACAAGGTCTAAACCCTCTTTTTACATTCCAACTTATCATAATCTTGCTATCATAAAATAATTTTTTTCAACTATCTTATTTGGTGTATCTTCCTTGTATTGAAACGAGTCAAAAAAATAATCATACACATTTAGATTTGAGTTTAACATGACCCCCTTGACTTTTAATCCCTAAGGTCTACTTATGTATACTCTCCCTTGTGTCCTCGCGATAGACTTGAGGATTAAAAATAAGATCACTTTTTTTTTAAGGATGCCTACCTAGAGAAATGATCACTCTAGGGAATGGCTTCAGCTCTCATTTTCTAATGAGGTATAAAGAGAAACGATTGAATCAAAAGACATGACTCTTAAAATTGGAATATTGTCAATATTGGTTAATCCTTTAAGAACTTTATACCTTGGAGAAGTGAAAGTGTAGAGTGGGTTACCTTTTCCTCCTGATTGTTTGTTATTGTTTCCTTTCATATTTTGACCATATTTTATTGTGCATACAAGGATTGATAATCCTACTTGAGTATGGTTGTTTAGGTGTTTTATGTGCTTGAATGTTTAAATCTCCTTTCCCACTTGAAACCAAAAGGGTACAAAAATCCAAATTGAGCCATATGGAATGTGTTTTCTCTTTTATTTTTTAAATATATGTTTGCATACTTAGTCAATTTTGAAAGAAGCAAAATCATTTTTTGATATAAAAGAGTGTATGCATTCTATGCTTTATGTTTTTGCATTTAAAACGTGTCAAATTGTGTCAATTTTTTAGCCAAGTCTCTTGCTAAAAAAAAAAAGCCATTGCAAAAATTGAAAACCTTGCTTAAAATGACTTTTTATTGGGAAATAAATAGGTACAATACCAAGGTCTATGAAGATCATTCTCTATCCAATAAACTAATTAAAGGAGGAGATACAAAACTTGGATAGCTACAACATGAAAATCTGAAACTCATAAACAAATGTGAAAATTAAATTGCCTTGATGGGGAAACCGAAGATTAGATTTGTCTTCTTTATAATGCCAAAAATCAACTTGTAAACTGTTACATATCCCCCCTCCTGGTCAAAATATTTCACCTAGCTCCTAAGTTAGCCTTGTGTTTTAAAATGAATCCCATGCCCTTGGTGATTTCAAGTCTCATTAAAATTTACATTTTTGAAGAAGGGGCCTTTTAACAAACTTTCATTATTAAAGCTTTTCAAAATGAAAACATTTATTGTAAGGAATAAAAATGAGAAAAAGGTCATGTTGCAAAAGTTTGAGAAGGAGATTCAAGGTTTTTTTTTTACTTTTAGAAATTTCCCTAACCCGCGCCTTGGAGTTTCCAAAGCTGTGAACAGAAAGAAAAGCCTAAAAATGGTAGTTTCTAAATAATGGAATAGGTAGATACACTGTTGAGGAGAAAAATCTTGAATGGAAACAACATGCTCAGAAGGGAAATGTCAGATTTAAGGGAAAAAATTAGAGCTTTAATAATTGCAGTAGTATTCATTTCAAGAGCTGAATACTCAAAGAAGTGGAGCAGATTAATAAAAGAGGAGATTTTTCTAAGAGACTAGCAGATCTTTCAAAGGGGTAACAACTCCTCCAGTTAGCAGGGCAGATCATTAATGAATCACAAGCTCCAGCAGTGGAAGAGGTAGGGTTCCAAACCCATCAACCCTGCCTTACAAGAAAATAATCATCTATTTCATTGAATAATTGGGTAGAGACTTAGATGCTTGTCTATCATGCATATATCTACGAGAATAGATTGATTATGGACATTGGATTAAGGATGTAATGGATTTGTGTGTCGGCATCATTTTCATTATGTTCTTGTTCAGAGCCTTTTGTTTAAAAGGGCACTTGTGATTGTTTTACGAAAGGTGCATTCATTACCACCTTCTTGCTGTCCTACAAGAGGTGTATTTGGGGTTACCAGTTACAATCACTATTTTTTAAAGATTTTGTATTTGTTTTGACAAAAGTTTTCTATGCTCTTGAATATTGAATGAATTCCAAATAGTTAGAAAGCGGTTATTCATGTGTTCAAAACATGCTTTGTTCAAGTGGTTTACATCAAGAGAATGGAGATAGTGTGCCAAAAGAAGAGAAGGAGTTTGAGGTAAAGATACCATACAAAGGCATGGTACTGAATCTAAATAAAAAGCATATATGGAGGTTTTTTATTTTCAAGAAAGCTTATAAAGTCAGTGATGATAAGGGTCTGTTGTAGAAGAGTCATGACAGTCTTAGGGTGCTGAGAGTGAATTCCAACCTTCAGGTAGATCTATTCATGATTTTGATAGAGGTTCTCATGGTATGTAGAAACCTATAGCTGCTCTATCTAATACAGTGACCTTTCTATCAGTCATTATTTGTTTTTAAGTTTTGGCAGCTATTACAAAGGTTACTTTGATTGTTTCGTCAAAGTAAGATGTCTGGTCTAGGTAATGTCGTTGACTATTATGAGTTTCCATGATGTTGATGTTTATTATCAGAGTGAAATATGTTGATAAAGATTAATAATTGACCACAATATGATAGCAACAGAAAAGTATGGCAGTGACAATATCAATGATATGCAATGCTCTGGCACTGTCTTAAGTGTAGAAAAGAAAACATTAAAAATAGATGAAAGGTGGTGTCAAATCATGAAGGGAGACTATTGTTTCTAACAACACGATAACATGAATATGAAAACAACCAATCATAGGGCAGTGACCTTGAAGGAGTAAAATGCAATCACGTTCTCCGGAGGGATAATGAAAATGTAGTCATAAATCCAATGACAGTCAAAAGTAGAGGATGACGGACAATGTCATTTTAGTAGGACAAGTGTTCAAACATGAGGATAGGGTAAAACCCTTATAATGTCTAGAGAAATCCTCTCATACTTAATGCAAATCAGTCAACAGTGAACAAGAGGTAGTGCCAAAAAATCAAATCAGTGACCTTGCAGTGATTTTCTCATTGTCGAAAGGTATTTTGCCCAAGATAGAAACAACAAACGCACTGTGAATGGAGAAGATCAAAACATTGTTACTGAAATACATGAGTATATAAGGTTTGAAAGTATAAGCAACATTTATGAACTATGACATCATTGGGAAAACAATCTGTATGCTCTTCCACAGTAGGAAGGACAATTTAAATGCCATGATTGTTAAAAGATCTAAATCAGTGAATGGTATTGTTAAAGACAATAGAAGTTGAGGGAAATCAATGGAGGAGACTATCGAATCAGAAAGTAGTAATATAGTTATCATCAATGCATGAAAGATGATCTAAATCAGTGGCACAAGATATGTCTTACAGTAGTGGTTGACACAGGTATAGCTGGTGATAGTGATACTATAAGAGAAATATGAAAGCGCAGTAACCATGGACAAAAAATATAGTCACAATTTTGTTGCAATAAGAAGAGTAGCTAGAGTTGGGTTAAGGATATTTCAAGGGTAGTAAGGAAGGATTCAAAATCACTGATTGTCATGAGGACTGAGACAAATACCTTTTCATCATATCTTAACAGAGATTTGAAGGGCATACCACTATCACAAAATCATGAGCCAAGGACTTGAGAACAAAATAATCATCCTACCAAGGTAGTATTCATCCTTCCAAAATGTAGTGATGTGGAAACATAAACGATCCTTTGGGGCAGATGAAATGTTCCTGATCAAGGTATTCAAGGTATTGCAATGAGCAAAAGACAATCCACCAAAGCAAAGTCTCAATGTATCTAGGAAGTGGTGTAATATGAATATAGAAAATGGTATTTTCAATCAAGGCAATGATATAAACTTGATGATAACAATGAGATAACAGTGACAAAGTTCAGAGAAAAGAACAAAAGAAGGACTTATCAGTGCCATGCTAAAAGCAGTGGATGAAGCATACTATCAAAGAAGTGATATTCATTGCCTCCAATGAAGTATCACTATTTTAAGGGAAATACAACTACCTTTCAAAGGATATATTATTTTTCTTGTAGGTTCAGAGTATTTCCCTTAGGGTTCAATGTTATTTTCATAAGGATAGGTTATCCTAGAGTTGTATTTCTTTTTTTCAGAGGATATATGTTTTTATATAATGGTGATATATTGTCGTGAAGATCAGAGGTCATAGGCATTTTTAGAAGAGAGGATGTGTTGGAATTGTTGGAATAACTTAGGAAAGTTATGTACTGAGAGGGGAGGGGTGAATCAGTACCCTTAAAACTTTTAACCATACACACTGATCTATTATCGAGTTGAATAAATTGTATAAAATGAACATAAAGTAAATATCTCACATCGTGAAATCTGCACACACATAACATGAATATTTTGGTCATGAAAAAATCCTTTGTTAGAGGAAAAAAATGCGGTGGGGATGATACCCACAATCCTTCATTACTGCAGTATAAAGGTTGATTAGTTAGAGCTACAATGTTAGCTACTTCTAGTAGCTTACCCTGTTAGGAGTAATATACTCGGTTAAGAGTACAAAAGACTTATTCAATCTACCTTGTTAAAGGATTTTACAATCTCTAATATAAGAGATGTACCTGGTTAAATGATTTACAAAATATAAAGAACTGCTAGGGCCTACCCATAAGTAGGGTTTGTACTTCTCTGATTATAACAAAATTCAATACAAAATGTCTAATAGAGATGCATCAATCAAATGTTGTCCAGACTCATTGTGCTCTATAAAACTGTTACCTTGTCCTGCACTCGGTAGCTTAGTATTGTAAGCTTTGCTTCATTCTGTATACCTCTTTGTTGCTTCACTTTGCAACATCTTCATCAACTCTTCATCTTTAGCAACATCAACAACTGCACCTACTTCAGCAACTTTCTCAATGTTCAAAACTAATCTCTTATACAATCTTTAGGCGGTTAACTGTGAGTTAGGCGGTTAACCAAATCTAGGGCATCAAGAATCAATGGTGGAGATTAAGTGGTTAAACTTAGGTTACATATCCAGTGGTGTATGCCTTCTGAAACATCATTGGTGGATCTGCCTCGTGATCACGTCCTATCATGTGTTTGGAGTCCCAATGACTCACCTAACTTTTACCTTTAAATCTGTGCAACACATCATGCTCTATGTCTAGATACAATGTATCTAAATTCAAATAAAATGTTAGCTCTGGAATGCTTGGTAATATACTTTTGCTTTACTCGGTAACTTTGTGCTCTCTTCTCGGTATTTATGAGTGCTTGATAAATGTCTTTGCATAACTTGATATATGCAGCTTGCTCGGTGCTTGATAACTGCTCGGTGCTCAATGGCTATCTCGGTTGCCTTTACCAATTGTGTCTCCTTCATTATATGACTTCCTTCCTTTGGTTAAAGTCATCGATATATGACTTTGCAGAAAACTAATGACAACAAAATCTCTTTAGGAGTAATAATCTCCCCCTTTGACATTAGTTTGACATTTTGTGAAAAACTTCAAAGTCATCAAAATTTTCAAAACTTCAAAAAATACTTA
>MU228414.1:933119-975560 GCA_018584345.1 Thuja plicata | reverse complement strand
TATATATCCCCTTTTTTATTATATCTATCTATATATCAAACTATCCTTATTATCCCCCCTTTTGACAAACATGACAAAATAATACTTACTTATTCTTATCTTCAGGAGATATCTGATCAAAAATGTGTTTGAATTTGGTCTTGGCATCGACTAGGGCTTGTTCCCATGTATCCTTCAATGTTTGCATAACAACTATTTGTGTAGCAATATCAGTTTCCAAACCAGTAATAGTATCTAATGAACAGCAGTCGGGAGAAGCAACTAGGTCATTGGCTTTCTTCAAATGAGTCTGTATTGACTCCAGGTGGGGAATAAGTGTTGCTTACAACTCAAGGAGTTACATCCTTAGTATACATTCTAAATTTCTAAGCTCTTGTTTCCTTCCCATTAACTCTTTAACCTTTGAGTGATAGACCTCTAGGGATCTAGGCTCGGTTGATATGTTCTTTAGCTGCTCGATCAACTCTTGTTCAAGAGATTCCTCTTTTTCTTTTATATCCTTAATGAATAGTGAAATAGAACAAAATTTTTGAAGTAATAAAATAATATCAGACAACATGTTCTGCATGTCAGTGCATGCTTCAGAAAGATATACCTTGTCAAGTGCAATGTTCTTTAAGTTCTCTTCTAACAACTTTTGTTCCATGTTCTTCTGATGAATTTCCATCATGCCATTGATTGTTTCTTTTTTCGATTCATGCACTTGTTGAATTAAATCTGCTACTTGATTAAGAATACTTGCCTCTTCATTTACAGTAGCATCTAGCACAATCTCTTGTAATACTTCTTTAAAGCATCTTCCAATACAGTATTTTCTTTCTTCTTCTGAAATGATTTATTTTGGATGCCCTTAAGTCTTACCAATTTTGCATACTCTTTCATTTCATCAGGGTCCATAGTAGATGGATCAACTTGAGGTAATATAATTGATTGGCTCATATCTACAAGTTTCCTCTTCTTTGATTTCTTCTTCTTAGTCATCATACTATCACCAGTAGATAATTTTGTGGAAGGGGACGCCTTTAATGCACCAGATGTGGTCTCGATAGCATCAAATACACTTTTATCTTTCATTTTTGCTTGCTTGTCTTTTCCTTTAGTGGTTAATGACTCCTCTTTCTTTTATTCTTTTTTTTTCTTTGGTCTTCTCTTTTGTCTTTTGTTTTTTCCTTTCCTTTGTCTTTCCTTCTGTCTGTTCTTTTATCTTCTCTGCTTCCTTCTATTTTTCTTGTCTATCCTTTGTCTTGTCTTTTTCTTGATCCTTGGGAAGTTCAAGGACTTTCTCTTGTTGTGATGTGGGGTTCTCAGTATAAGGTGCCTCAGTGTTCTATTTTGTGTGGGGCTCGGTGGCCTCAGGCTTCTTAGTTTCTCCTTGTTCTTTTTCCTTAGGAAATTCAGTGCCTTCTCTTCAGTGTCAGTTGCAACATTAGACATTCCAATATCAACATCTAAATACTCATTGAATTGTTCTAGAACTTCCTCTAATAGTTTTGCATCAGAAAAATCAATTGTATCATTTTGTTCAGTCTTTGTTTCCTTTTCTATCATTACATCTTCATCTTCTGCAATTTTGGTGGCAAGGTCCTCCTCTATAATATCTTTATTCAATATTTCTTCTTTATCCAATGTAAGATCAATATGATTATCCTTACCTTTCTCTTCGGTATCTTGATATTTTCCTATCTTATCTTCCATGTATATAGAGAGAAGTTTTCTCCATTGGTCATCGGTCTCATCCTGTACTTTCTCTAACTATCCAAGCATGATCCTTAATGATCTTCTTTTAATAAGAAAATGGTTAGAGTAGGTCTTCATTTTCCAATCAATCTTTGTTACAATCATTGTGGGTTGAGCTAGAATTAGGGATCTTTCCATCATTTTATTTTCAATGTTTAATGCATACTTCCATCTAGCATCAATTTTTCTATAAAGTTCAGTAGGTAGATGGTTAACAACTTCAATTGGTCCAAGTTTAAAATTATGCAAAGTAAAAACAACTGCCTCTTCTATCTTGGTTTTACCTTCTTCATTCTGGTTGTCATACTTCATGTACCTGATTCTTGAAATTACTCCATTCTTCTTAAGTAACTCAACTGGCTCATCTAGAGTCATCTGCAATCGACCTGAGCTTACATTCTTATGTTAGCGTAGGTCTTCAGTTTCTATCTCACTGTCTTCTTTCAAGTTCAATTTTCTCCTTGTTTTAATTGTAGCCTTCTTACTTCTCACATATGTTTTACCTTTTGGCTCATATGCTTCTATTTTCCTTTTTCCTCTCGGTGTAGCTATGGACCATGTGTTTGGTCTTGTTATCTTAGTACTCAGTGACACCTTCATTGCTAGTGGCTCTTTCCCTTTCATGTCAAAGGATTCATCCTCATTTATTTATTCATCAACTCTGAGATCCTTTGACAATTTCTCAATTATTTTGTCTGTCCTCCTTTGGGCTTTAGGTATTAAGATTTCTTGTTTTCTCTTCTCTTTCAACTCTTCATAAGTGCCATATATTTTGGCTCTTTTGTCAACAGGATTTGCTCACATAGCCTCAATTTTTTGTGTTGCAATGTGTGTATCCATCTCATATCCCATAGATTGTATCACGATACTTCTTGGCTCAACTGCCTTTATGATACACGTGTCGGTGTCCACTTCAAAACATATGGTGTCATGATATTTTCAACCAATTGGGGT
The DNA here is from genome assembly GCA_018584345.1 of Thuja plicata. NCBI lineage: Eukaryota > Viridiplantae > Streptophyta > Pinopsida > Cupressales > Cupressaceae > Thuja > Thuja plicata. The sequence continues at coordinate 972,869 of MU228414.1, read as the reverse complement.
GTTATCCTATACTTATTATACATCTTAGCTTGAAACTTAAGGAAATAATCATTCATTATCATATCAAGATCTTCACCTAGACTAAGGATGTAATCATTTATTTGATATATGATAGGCTTCTTAGTGCTCCATGTAACATTACTGGTAGATGGGAAGACATTTATAAAATAGAAATATATGCATACCAGTAATGATCCAAACTTCAAAGTGTTTGTATTTTCTTCCCTTATGGTATTCATATTATCTTCCAATTGCTTCAGAAAAATCTCACATATGTCAATCTGCATGTTCTTCTTCACAATCTTGTATGCCAAATCTACAGCTCCACATGGTACGATGTCAACTCTTGAAGATTGAAACACTTGGTAGTATATGGCGTTACATGCAAATTTTAGTTAGGGGTCTTCGATAGTAGAATTCTTCATACCTCTCCCATCCAACTTTGCCTTGGTCAATTCACTCAATTTTCTCTTCTTAATTTTCCTTATAACCTTTGGCTTATCTCCAATTGGGTAACCAGTTACAATGTGTAAAACCTCTTTTGTTATTTTCACTGGTTGGTCAAGATACATGAATTGGTCATGGACTTGGCTGAGGACCATTCTTATCCACTATTTCCTGAATACCTTTGGTATATGAAGGGCATGATTAAAACCCTTTGTCTCCAGACGAACATAGTCATCCTTCAATTTTTCGTTCACACATAGTTTTTGAAATGATGCATCAATCTCTTCTATGCGTATCTCTTGAAATTTGCAATGGCTGAATGCTAACACATCTTTGATCAATATGGCACTTGGTGGAATCGATGTAAGAGATCTTGTCTTGTCAGGTTCTGCTGCTATCATTGTAGGTAACTTATACTTTGGGTTCATGGGTTCAACAATCTCTACTACAACTAGATTCTTAAGATTAGATGCCATACTTTCCAATTTTTCTTCTAGAATTACTTAGGGCTTCTCTTTTCTTAACTCGGTCACACAAACAAAACTAAGGAAACACTAAATGATATCCAAATGTGTTCAACCGATCTTACAATTGATTTAAATAGTTCACGAATACCTTGTTAATTGCTTGAATTCGCTTGAAGACTTAGTTCTGCAAATTTTATTATGATGCTCTCAAAAATGTTAGGTAACAATAATAGACGACGGGGTCTATTTATAGTTTTTTCTAGGTTTTAGGGTTTCCAATGGTCATAAAGTAACAATAAATGGTTTATCAATCCCCTTTAATGATTACCTTTACTATTACTCTTACCGAATGATGTAAAACATGAATTCAATATTATGTATCTGAATGCATCATAGTATGTTAATATGGATCTCTGCACATATAGTAGGAACTAATTTAAGATTAAAATATTTTCTTTGCAGTTTGTATACATACCTCTTAACTGATTAGGTAGAGTCTGTTGCACCAGATCTAGAGGATGCAGTGCCCTCAACTGTTTCAAATGATGTTCCATCTTCCATATTCTTTCTTTTCCATGTCCTATTCATCTACTCTCTCATTTCTTTAATATTTACTTTTTTTTTCTTAGATGTCTCTTCCTCGGTAGGAGTTTTATCTCGATACCTGTAGTCTTTGGAAAGGTGACCTGGCTTGTGACAATGAAAATATGTCATTCTTGGGTTTCTCCAAGATCTCCTATTGTTTCTGCCATGGAGTAACATACAATTTGTAGCAATGTGTCCATATCTTCCATAGACTAAACATGGTATTCTTGTATTGTAGTCTCATGGTATAGATGTACTCTGTCAGTTACTTTGCATTTTCTGTTGGTTCGATACCCATTTATCATTTCTCCTTGGTGATCTGCATTCTTCATACTTGTGACCATACTTGTTGCAAGTACTACAGTATCCATCAAACTTTGGCTTTCTTATGTTGTTTATAGTTCTTGATATGCATTCAAATGCTTGGTGCCCATACTTATTGTAGTTATAGAAATATCCATCAAACTTAGGTGTGTTCGGTGACTTACCCCTTTTTCTTCTGCAGATACTTGTAGTATGTCTAGATTTCTCATAGTGGTTACAACTAGGCTTGTTTGACTTCAGTGGGGCAAAAGTGTCTTGATTGTCAGCATGCTTAGATGATTCTCCTTTCTTAGTAGTGCTCTCACTATTGAATCCAAGTCCAGTTTTGTCTCTAGGTTGTTTCTAACCTTTGATCTATCCATCCAATGATCTTAGTGCTTCATCACTTCTCGTTAGTACCTCATTGGATTCTTTTTCATATTTCAGTTCACTAGCCAATCTTTAGCTTCATACTTCAGTGCTTAATTCTCAGATTCTTTCTTAGCTATTTTAGTTTCAGAATTTCTTTTACCTTCTTCAACTAATTTTAATGCATCTTCAAGTACTCCCTTAGATTCAAGTATCTCAGTGATTCTTAATTTTTAAGCTTCTTGATCTTTCTTTGTTGACTTCAGTTGCTCGGTGAGTGTCTTGTTCTTTTCCAATAGTTCTGCAATGGCCGATTCAGCTTCATCACTCAGACTACCTTCAGATGTTGTCTCAAGATTATCAACATGTTCTTGTGTCAATTTTAAGTTCACTACATAATTGCTTTCTCAATCTCAAGGACTTTTCTAACTTTCTTTTTCAGATATTCAATTACCTCTTGTGTATTTTCTAGTTCAAACTCAAGACTATCAATCTTCTTAGATTACTTATAACTTTCCATAGCCACGATCTTTCTTCATAGGTGGTTAAACCCTTTTCTCAAGAGACTAGCTCTGATACCAATTATTGTAATTTTTTGAATAACTTAGGAAAGTTATGTACTAAGAGGGGAGGGGTGAATCAGTACTCTTAAAACTTTTAATCATACACACTGATCAATTACTGAGTTGAATACATTGCATAAAATGAACATAAATTAAATAACTCACATCATGAAATCTGCAACACATAACACAAATATTTTGGTCATGCAAAAATCCTTTGTTAGAGGAAAAAATTGTGGTGGGGATGACACCCACAATCCTTCACTACTGCAGTATAAAGGTTGCTTGGTTAGAGCTTCAATGTTAGCTACTTCTGGTAGCTTACCCTGCTAGGAGTAATATACTCAGTTAAGAGTACAAAAGACTTATTCAATCTACCTTGTTAAAGTATTTTACAACCTCTAATCTAAGAGATGTACCTAGTTAAAGGATTTAAAAATCATAAAGACCTGTTAGGGCCTACCCAAAAGTGGGATTTGCACTTCTTTGATTACAAAAAAATTCAATACAAAATATCTAATAGAGATGCATCAATCAAATATTGTCCAGACTCATTGTGCTCTATAAATCTGTTACCTTGTTTTGCACTTGATAGCTTAGTATCATAAGCTCTACTTCATTCTACATACCTCTCCTTTGCTTCACTTTGCAACATCTTCATCAACTCTTTAGCTTTAGTAACAAAATCAACAACTACAACATCTTTCTCAATGTCCAAAACTGATCTCCTATACAATCTTTAGATGGTTAATTGTGAGTTAGGCAGTTAACCAAATCTAGGGCATCAAGAATCAATGTGGAGATTGAGTGATTAAACTTAGGTTACATCTCCAATGTCGTGTACCTTCTAAAACTTCATTGGTGGATCTGCCTTGTGATCATATCCAATCATGTGTTTGGATTCCCAATGACTCGCCTAAATTTTACCTTAAAATCTATGCAACGCTTCCTACTCAGTGTCCAGATACAATGTATCTAAATTTAAATGAAATGTCAGCTCTGGAATGCTCGGTAACTCTGTGCTCTCTTCTCGATATTTATGAGTGCTTGGTAACTGTCTTTGCATAACTTAGTATATGCAGCTTGCTTGGTGCTTGATAACTACTCAGTGCTCAGTGGCTATCTCTTTCCTTTACTGAATGTGTCTCCTTCATTATATGACTTCCTTCCTTCGGTTACATTCACCGATATATCACTTTGCAGAAAACTAATGACAACAAAATCTCTTTAGGAGTAATAGGATGTTGTTGTGATGAGGACATAATGTGCTTTAGGTTCAATTTTTTTTCACAAAGAAGATAAAATAAGTATGAGTTACCTTTGTTTTTGTCGCCTAATTCATGGTCATTGAAAATCAAATCAAGGGGTATTAGGAAAATTTTGAAAGTATGTCTAAATTTTGAATCTGATTTCCAAATTGGGGAAAGATGTTATGTTAGATTTTTTTCCTGATTTTATGGGTCAGCGATTCAGGTCAAAGTTCCTGATTTTAGTCATATTTTTTGAGTGAAAGTTTCCTATTGTCACTAATTAAAGTATAAAGTGGGTGGTATTCTATATTTCTTGAAACTAATTAAAGTATAAAGTGGGTGGTATTCTCCCTCTGTAATCTTTGTTCTTTTTTTTCTAACCAATTTCATGCTATTTACCTTTATTTTAAAGCCTTGTGTTGCTTTATCTTGTGAATTTGAAAATAAATTGGGTTCATACTATATAACATAGGGAAAACTACCTTCATAATTCAAACACTAAGAGTAAACCAAAACATCACATTACAACTTATCCTTGTAATATATGCTATACATGTAGTATTCCATTGTATTTATAAAAGTATTTTTACATATCCCGAGATGATGTAACAAGAGCATATGCCTAGTAAACCCATACTATACAAAAGAGGGGCATGCTATTTTAACTGATATTGTCTTTGATAAGCAGGTATTTCATAAAATTTATAACAAAAAAGGTGGATTCAAACAATGTAGTCACCCACAACCCCATTACTTATGCTTGATGATGATGAGTTCATCATCAGATTCTACGTATTCCCTACCTCCTTCATCTTCAACCTTAGCCTCCTTGCTTTTAGTCTCCTACTTCAAACCCTTTTGCCAACTATTATTTACAATCACTAGGGTGAAAACTTGAATACGGTCGAGATCCACTACTTGCATAGAAGCATGTACTTCATAACCTTCCTCCTGAAGGTATTCACAAAACCAATTGGTATGATTTGTTGGTATAATGCGCTCCCATTTTAGCATAAAATGTAAGTTTCATTCCACCACTGCCCAGTTGGAATCAAAGGCCTCTTTGTCTCAGATCACCATAATCAGATGATGAAATATGTCATTCCTACCCTCCAGGCTACCGACCTAAGCTCTCATATAAACCTCTGGATAAGGGATTTCAAGGTTATTATAGAAATTATACACTTCATTCTCCAGACCAAACATAATTTCTTGAACTAAGATTTTATTGCAGAGGAATAGGATTTCTGCTTTTGGCACCCTTGCCAGGAATAGACATGAAATGAAAGTCCCTATGATTTCCCCCTTTGTCCTAAGGGTAAATTCAAAGTTGTGCAATTCTTTGCTAAAGACCAGCTCAATAGCTCTCCTTGTTAGGTCATTTATGGGGTTGAGAATGTGGTTCCAACATTCAGGTTGAATGCTACCCTTAAATGTCATTTGTCTATTTCCTATAAAATGAAAAACCCTAATATGAGTATCTGTATTGTTTAAGTCACAAAAGGAGAACCAGTAAACGAAAAGGGAAATTTTGAATCAATCACTAAGATCATGTTTGAAGAAGTCCCTATTTAAATTTGAGGAAGGGGAAGCCTCTAGAAAGTGGTAGTAACCATTAATTAGGCATGATGCAATTGTAGAGAGCCATCAATGAAAAGGATTTCTTAAGGGTGAGATACAGGAAAAGAGATTATCGAGATGAGAGAATAAAGCTAGTATTAATTATTATTGAGACTACTTAAAGGAAGGCTAAAATAAAGGGGAAAAATTATGAGTGGCATGGGAGGAGGTTTCGCTAAAGACCTTTTGACAAGTGTCGGTGATATTAATTTTCTAGATACTACTAAGGTTTAATACACAAAGTTTTAAAGGGATAATAAAATAATGCTTTTTAGAATTCTATGTGAACCTTATCATCCTAAAAAAGTGCCATCTATTCCTCTCCTTGTATTTGATCTTTCTGATTATAGCCTTTGTGGTAGCTATGATTAATCTTAGAGTGTCTAAGTCACATGTATTGACAAAGTGGGTGATCATTTCCATATCTTGCTGGATCTATGTATCCTCTCCACTAAGATGTTGTAGACAAACTCCTGTTACTAAAACTATAGTCTTCTATAAAAAATGAATTGGTCGGTAACAGTAATATATATATATATATATATATATATACAGCTAAACCAGACAAATAAAAAAAATACAAATATACCCTGCTCTTCAAAAAACTGAAAAACAAAACCCTCAGCACCACCGAATAGGGAAGACATGTGAAAAACAAAAAATTGGAAAAAACATTTCCACCATTCAAGCAACCTTTGCATCACCACCCACTTTCTCTGCACTACCCATGCAAGACTCAAAGCTTCTGCCATCGTTGAGGTCTATTACTCTGTTTCTACTCAGGGGGCTACCATTGTTAAAACCTCATCCACCATCCAACATTGTTACACAAAATTAATGCTTAGAATCAAAATTCCCTCTTCTGTCACCATCCCTTACTAGCTTCATGTAACTACTATTCTAAAATCTAAGCTTTCTTATATAAAAATCTTAATTTTACGCTTTAGCCAAAACTTTGTCAAACATGTGCTTCTACAAATTCAAGATTTAATTGATGGTTACCATTTTATTTTTACCTCCTCTCTTTTCCTATTTCTTCCTCTAGATAGGGGCATTGAAGACCCAGCTCCTTGTTGCAGCGAGTTCCTCATGCCACAAGATTTTTCTTTTTTAGTGTCTGCCATGCCCTCCCCATCTTCGCATGATATTCTCCTTTATCCGCCTTTCCCCACCATCGCAGAAAGGGCACCAAACTATAAAATGTGCCATCCTCCTAATCTTCAAAGTACTCAGAGTAGTCTAAGACAACTCCCAGATTCGCCCATTCTAGAATCAATTTCAAGCCTCCTAGAAACTCCTCAAACATTGCATGAATAATCCAGTCCACCATCATCGTTTCTTCTCCCAGTTCTAGCACCTAAGCAATAACCATTGAAATCACATCAAGGTTAACATTGTGCTTCACCTATCTATTCTAAAATTGGTCTCCCAAGATCGCCAATGCCACCTCGACCACCTCTTGATCCTTTAATTTTAGTAGGCCTTTCATATTTTCTTTGCTAACTGGGCCTTTAAAGATCTTTTGTTGTTTTTTCATATCAATAGAAAATTTGACCTCCATAATAACTCCTTTCACCTCTCATAAACTTTGCAGAGCACTATAAAGAAGACCAAAAAACTAGACATAATCAACAAGAATGAGATAAAAACCACAATTTAAACCGCTAATCCCAAACGTCGATTGGCTTGGGTCACATACGCACAAGATCAATAAAATGATCATCACACGGTAATCATAATAAATACTTCCTTCTGAAGTTCTCTCGTGCAGAACATCAATCTTAGATTAATGAAATTTTAAGACAATAATGAAAGAAAAACATGACAGAAATGACATCTTTGCCCATTCTCACGAATGAGGAAAATTGTTAGGTTAGCCAGACCTACAAGAAAAATAAAATGTAACTAATATTTATAGATAAATTGAATTTCTAAATATTAGATAAGCTCCGACCTCAAATCCTCTTCTTTCTCAAAAGAAATATCCCACTTTGATAACACATTCACCTCTTCATTACCACTTATCCTAATATGACCAATTTTGAATTCCGCAAAAAATGTTAATTCCTCTAGTATAGAAACAATAACATTATGCAAGTGACATGTTGTAATGCCTCCCTTTTATATAGCCTGCACAATAATTTGTGAGTCACCTTCTAATTTTTTTTTTTTTAAGATTCAGTTTCTTTCCTACCTTTATGGCAAGTAATGCAGCTTTTGCTTCTGCAATATTATTAGTTCCATCCCTTAACTTTTGTGTTGCACAAGTGATAACATTCACCAGCCAATCTCTAGCAATAACCCCTACTCCAGATGGGCCTTGGTTGCCTTTGAATGCACCATCAAAATTCACCTTCCACCAACCTTTATCCAGTTTTTGCCAACTAATTGCCTTACTACTCGTTGTTCTACTGATATTGGCCAAACCTTTACTGAAAAATCTTATTTTAACCCCTGTCCATTCCATTTGGATCTTTTCATCCTCATAATTATAAGGGACATATGAATTCAGATGTGCAGTAGAGGCACTTAACATCTCTTCAAAAGATGAATTTATTCTCTCCTTAATTCTATCAATAGATTCAAACCTACCTTGGAATATTCTCTGATTTCTCTCCTTCCAAATCTCCCAGACCACTATGGAAGGAGAAATATGGCATATTGCAGATAAAGTAGATCTTATATGTGAAATAGGCCACCCTTTGAATACCGCCTTAATAAAATTTCGCATGGGTCCATACCATCTAAGCTTCCCTCTAACCAACTCCCACCATTCCTAAGCAAAACTACATTGCACCAAAAGATGATTAACATCCTCAAAAGCCATATCACACATAAAACACTTAGTTGGTCCATTAAATCCATACCTTTTCCTTTCTCCCTTGTGATAATTCTCCCATGAGTAGCTACCCATGAAAAGGAGCCTACCTTTGGAAGACAAACTCTACTACAAAAGAGCTTATGGGGCCACTCTGCCTCTGGCCTCTCTGTTGCCTTTAGTTTATAGCCAAGCTTAACTGAGTATTTGCCACATTTTTCTGCACACCAAATGAGTTTGTCTTATTTTCCAGAGAAAGTGGCTTCTCTTCTTTTAAGAAAATTCAACATTAACTCTTTTTGATATTTTGAAAGTCTCAATTTCTCAATACTTATCCAACCTACTTCCTGACCTAAGGCACTAACTTTAACATCAAGATAGTCTCTCACCTTGCCACCCCAAAGATTAACAAAAAACTCTTTAACCTCCTGAAAAAAAAAACAATTTCCTTTAAGTCTGGGTGCCCATTCCACGAATCTTCCTAGAAGGCAGCTTTCTTACCATCACCTATAAGACAAGAAATTTGGTCTGTGATGATATGTTTGCATTCCATCATGAAGTTCCATACAACTATACCTTTAGGTGGATCCAAAACCATCAATATTCTATCATTATCTACCTTATCAAGATATTTGGCTTTTAGGATTTTGACCCAAAGCATCTTTGGATCAGAATACATACACCAAAATAATTTTGCACCCAAAGCTATATTACTCCAGTGCCTATTTCTGAGGCCTGAACTCCCATTCTGCTTGGATCTACAAATCTTTTCCCATGAAATAAGCACAATTTTTTCATCTGAACTAGATCCATTCCAAAATAATTTCCTTAAGCATTATTCTAGATAAGTGATAACCTTATTTAGAATTTTGAGACAATTCATAGAATAAATAGGAATAGAGGAAATAAGAGATTGTAAAAGAAGAATCCTACAAGAGAAAGTAAGCCACTTACCTTTCCAGCCCTCTAATCTCTTAATACAACTATCAATAAGTCATTTCCATAGGTTTGATCCACCCGCACCTGCAAAGAGAGGAACACCTAGATATTTACCTAGAATTTTGCTAGGTTTGACTCCAAAAATCCTGCATATAAGCCTTTGAGTTCCAAGCTTAGTATTGAAGAAATAAACTTCATACTTTAGCCAATTAATGCTCTCTCCAAAAACTGCACAATATTTATCAATGATATCTCTAATCAATCTTGCCTCCCTAAGGCCTGCCTCCCCTATCAAATAAGTGTCACCTAAAAATTGGAGATGTGAAAGAGGATCAATTCCCTCAGCCACTCTAATACTTTTCCAACTACCTTCACTCCTCTGTTGAGTAATCAATCTACCCAGGACCTTAGTTAAGATGATAAAAAGAAAAGGAGAGAATGGGTCTCCTTGTCTGATACCTTTAGAGGTTTCAAAGAAACCTTTGGGGCTACCATTCACCAAGACAAAGATTCTTGGAGTATTAATACAACTCCCCACCCATTTCAACCAATTTTCAGAGAATCCAAACTTGTGAAGCACATCAAGTAAGAACTCTCTATTTACATTATCATAAGCCTTCTTTATGTCCACCTTTATCATCATCTTCTTAGACTTCACATATTTAACTGAATGAATGGCCTCATGTGCAATAATGATCCCTTCAAAGATGGATCTATTAGGGGAAAATCCACTCTATTCCCGAAATATAATACTGGGCAAGATCCCTTTTATTCTATTGGCCATGACTTTAGTAATAATCTTATAAACAGTGTTACATAGAGAAATAGGTCTATATTCTTCAAAGGTGAGGCATTCATTTTTCTTGGGAATGAGGGTGATAAATGTATTATTAAAGTCTTTCAAAATGAAGCCTTCAACTCTTGATTCGTCTACCACTTCCCATAATTCTCTCCCAATAATATTCCATGCTTTTTGAAAAAACAATAGATGGGAATCCATCAAGCCCTGGGGATTTTTCCCCACCCATACTAAACATGGATTTTTTAATTTCCTCTAAGGTTATCTCCTTCATCAAAAAAATTTCATGGTCCTCATTGATACAACTGGCGATAACGTCAAGAATTTCACCATCCATATTTTCACCTAAAGTGTCCTACTTGAAGTTTTTAGAAAAAAACTCCACTGTGTCATTATTAATGTAATATTTTTCTTGTAACAAAAGGCCATTTGCATTTTTGACTGAAAAGATCTTATTATAGGCTCTGCAAAACTTCACAAATTTATGGAAAAACTTAGAATTCCTATCCCCTTCTCTTAAACATGTTTCCCTAGATTTATGTCTCCAAAAGGTCTCCTCTTGCCAAAACTTCTTTGTATTTTTTAGTAAGTGGTCTTTCCAAGATGTAATCTTCCTCACACATCCTATTCAATATAATTTAGAGTTAAGGTTGCTCAGTTCTTCTTCCAGCTTAATTTTTTCCACAAAGATATTTCTAAACACTTCTCCGTTCCAGATCTTTATCTTCTCCTTCACATATTGTAGCTTCTTGAAAAAAAGGAGTCTTAGGGGATCTTCCCTCCACCACTTCTCTACCAAATCAAGGAAATTTTCCACCCTCAGCCACAATGATTCAAACCTGAATGGAGCACATTCGGGAGTCTCATCCTCTTGGATATGGAAGCAGTTAGGAAAGTGATCTAATCCTACAAGTAGAAGGATCTCAGCCTGACATAGCCAATTAGGAACTTCCGAGTCCCCGGGAAGAAGGAACCTATCCAATTTTTTTTATCTATGTTTAAAAACCATTATAATGGTTTGTCCATGTAAACTCCCCATTTATAAGATTTACCTCCACCAAACCATTGTCCTACACAAAATCTAAAAAAACTCTTTGACTTTGTCCCATCCATCCTTTGCCACACTATTTCTCTGTTGCACTTATAATTACATTGAAATCCCCCCCATGACTAATAGCTTTCCTTCATGTTTTATGAGTAGTCTTGAAATTTCTCCCCAAACCTCTTTATTTTTTGTTGGGTTATTAGGACCATAAACATTTACCAACAAAAAGCTAGAAAGGAGTTGTTTAGATCTTACCTCTGCCAGTTGCCAGTGCTGACCAATTTCCATAATTTGTAAATCAACACTGTCAAGGTTCCAAAAAATTCCTAGACCACCGGAAACACCATCTGAACCTACCCATTCACTATTCCATTTAAAAAAAAATCTTAAAGTAATCTACATACGATCCCTTCACTTTTGATTCTTGCAAAAAAAACATTATCTAGTTTCATTTGATCAAGACCTCTTTTGATCAAACAAATCTTGTCAGGGGCATTGTAGCCCCTGACATTCCACGAAAGGATTTTCATTTCTTTTGGGAGGGGGCCTTTGGATATCCCCATATCAATCTCAATAATTTGGTTTGATTAGAAGCAATCCCTGCTATAGCCAAATTCATTTCAATAGTTTTGGGTCCTCTTTTATTTTTGTCACCTAATTTAGGCTTGGAGATTTTAGACTTAGTTTTCTGAACCTTCCTTTTTCGAAGACTCTTGGTTCCTTAGAAAATCCTAAATCATCTTCCCCCTCCAAATCATCAGGAGATTCATACTTAGAATTACTTTCAATACTATTGCCTCTATTGTCTTTAGATTCTGCAAACAGATTGTCAAGTTGCCTAATAGGTGAGATTTTGATGTCCTTAAAAAAGGATTCCTGACCAATTAGGTCATCACTTTAAGGAGATTTTGGGGTCCAATCCTCTTGATTATTCTCTATGATTTCCAGATCACTTAAAGTTTTAACAAACATATTTCTCTATTCATCTGGGTCTCTATTGAAACCATCTGTTGCCCCATAGGAATCTGGAACAAACTCTAAATCCACCCTGCTATCAGTCTTTATCGTAGAGTGATTAGGATCCACCTCCTCTACTATGTGAGAATTAATCACTGGGACTTAGTCTCTTGTAGGATCCAACTTTGTGTCGACATTTAAGGGAATTTTTGAGAAAGGGGTCTCCTTTACCATTTGGCATAAGCTCAAATCTTCCTTTTCCCCCAATTGATGTATTTCTGATAACCAAACATCACTGTCCTCCATAGGCTTTCATAGAACACCTCACATCTCGTCTAACATTATTAACTTTTCCCATTCCAAAGCTTCTTCAGGCCCTTTTCTTTATTTGTATCCAATATTCTGCAAATTTACTCTAAAACCATGTTAGCTTCCAAGCTTTTCCATTTATCTAAAACTCTATCTTGGTCATTAATCGAGTGACCATCAATGTGATCCCCTATCTCCACCATCAGTGGTTGATGTCAGTCCCCTTTCAAAGATTTGAGCATAATAAAGTTAGTTATTTCATGACTCTCTTGCATAAGCACCAAGATCCTAGGGTCACATGAGAAGTATTTTGGGTGTAGGGATTCTTCCATCTTGATGAAGGATCATAAACTATTCCCAAGGGTTTGAAGGGTGTCCTCTGCCCAATAATCATGTGGAAGATTATTTTTTTTTATCTAAACCAGGAGTTCTTTAACTTTTTCCTTGCAGGGATCAAATTTTGGAGACCAATTTTTAACATAAAGACCTTTGTCTTCAATCATATATGGACCATTATTTAAGACCCAATCCTTCTCTTCTTTAGAAAAAAAAGTGATTAAGATAAAACCATTTACTAGGGTTTTAAGAATCCAATCTTTACCATCCACCCTCTCACACCATTTTTTGGTCTTATTTAAAGATGGTCATGGCCCTACCCATCTTACTAGAAAGGCTCTATCTTCTAAAGTAGAAATTGATTCACTCCATTATTTATTATCTATTAAGATAGAGGAAACATAACCATGGAAGACATTATCATTTACCAGATTAACCAAAGAATTATTGGTTAACATCTTTTGGAGTGGGCTTTACTAGCGGATCCCTTAGGATTTTTGGTCTCTAGAACTTGTTCACAATCGTTTGAAACTCAAACAACTTGTTTTGTTTAAAACAAGTCTCATTACTATTCCTTTGGTTCTCACATCCCTACCCATGCCTTTCAGAGACACTTGGGTGTAGTGTGTTCAGGTATCGACCCCAGTTACCATCTTTGGCAGCTCCACCTGATCTGGTCTGGAACTTCATTTGAGTCCTCCTGTTAAATGACCATCTCCTCTGAGACTGACGACCTTATTTTCTATCTTGCCATGGTGGCCTAAATCTGGTTGAAAATTGAAACCTAGGACCTCCATTGCCCAGTCCAGTTGCTCGTTGCTCCATCAGGCTTCTATAAAAATTTTACTTTATAGTTGTGTGTGTGTGTGTGTGTGTGTGTGTGTGTGTGTGTGTGTGTGTGTGTGTGTGTGTGTGTGTTTGGAGTAATAATTTAGGAGAATATATGTCAGAATTAACTTAAGAGCAAGTAACTCTTCTCTTATCCTTATATAATACTACTAATTTTTTCTTATCTTGTTCTCTGTTATAACTTACAAACTCATTATGCCATATATCTCTTATCCCATCTCAACTCTTCCTTCATCTTTATCCTGATGTTAGCTTAGTTAGTGTTATATACCTCTTATAACCTAAGTGTAATGTCTTTACTCTATAATTCTTAGTTCCTATTGTCCCTACTAGATACCATGTAATCTATGATCATTAGTCCCATCCACCTCAAAAAGGAGGCCATCCACTCCTTGATTAGCCAAATAATTTGCTTCTTTGTTACCTTCTCTATATATATGGTTTATAGTATAATTTTTTAATCCTACAAGGATCTCCATTACTCTACTTACCATACCATTTAGGATACAATGCAAGGTTTCTCCTTTCTTGATAGCATTAATCACTATGGTTGAATCCCCTTCAATTTCTATATTATCAAGGTTAAGTCTTTTGCATAGTAGCAAGCCTTTTGTTAATGCAGTTAACTCAGCATAATTGTTGGTTACTTCTCCTAAAGGCATTGCTTTGTTGGCTAACATTTTACCTTCCCAATCATAAATACAATAGCCAATTCCTGATATGCCTGGATTGCCTCTTTACGCCCCATCAAAATTTAGTTAATACCATCCCTCTTGTGGCAATTTCCAAACACAATCCTTACTGTTGTCCTTTCTCTTGTTATCTTTCTCCCCAATGTATGGTGGGACTTTTAATTCAAACCATTTTTTTCTAATACTAATGTCCTATGTTGTGAAAAACATTCATGTTCCCCCATTCATGTTTCTGGTGTTTACAACTTCCACTATACAAGCTTCGAGTTTGTTAAGAAGAACTTACAAATGGAAACCTAAGAGTAGAAAATTAGGAAATTGCAATAGGATGTTGAAATTCAAGGACCAAAAGGACAAAATGAAAATATAAATGACCAAGTCAAATGGAAATCATTTAATTTTGAAAATAAATTTTTTCTCACAAATTAGAAATTAGCATTTAGGAATTTAGCAAATCTCATAAATCATGAATTAGTCACTTAATTAACGTGGAATTAATTAAATATCAAACTTAGGCAAGGGATAAATAAACTATATTTATTTATACAAGCTTAGGGTTTAGGGTAAATTAAAGGCTATTTACCCCTAAGAAGGGAAAATAAGTTGATTTTGAACAATTTTGATGACTTTGATACAGTTTTGAACTGACTTTAATGGTTTTGATACAACTTAGAATCGATTTTGATACAGTTTTGAAATAATTTTGATAAGTTTTGAATTAATAGGATATGATGCGAATCAAAGAGAAATATTGGATATGATGTGAATTAAAAGGATATGATGTGAATTAATGGGATATTATGTGAACAAAAGGGAAAGAATGAGGCAGCTTTTTGAAGGAAGAAATTGGATACCATACAAGAGGAAAATGAACCATCTTGATGCAAAGTAATAGAGAATTGAAATTGGTAGCAAAAAGAGAATGGATGAGAAAACTTTATGCAATGAGACAATTGAATTACAAAGTTGCAAGCATCTCTCTCTCTCTCTCTCTCTCTCTCTCTCTCTCTCTGTCTCTGTCTCTGTCTCTCTCTCTCTCTCTCTCTCTCTCTCTCTCTCTCTCTCTCTCTCTCTCTCTCTCTCTCTCTCTCTCTCTCTCTCTCTCTCTCTCTCTCTCTCTCTCTCTCTCTCTCTCTCTAGTTTTATGTCTATTTGTATCTTTAATTTCTTCTCTATATCTCTATCTCTCTCTATATCTATAATTAATGTCTAGTTTTGATTCCTAATTTTGGACCTAATGGTTCTCTAATCTATTATAAATACCAATATAGTATCATTAAATACTTGAGATCACATACATGGGAAAAATATATAGAAAACTATTGCATGCCAAAAAATTATATGATATGAGTGTGAAGGACAAAAAAATACCGATGGTAAATTGTGCACATTGTTCATTGACCCAAAAACTAATGCACTATAAGGAACAAGTTTTAAGAAATTACCAACACACTATTACGACCACGTGTAAATAAAGAACAACTTTTACAATAGATGGTATATGGTTTTTGACCAGCTGTTACTGTTAGAAATTAGTCCATAACACGGGTTAATAGTTAATGGACAATAAATAATATATTAACAAACTATTGTTAATTTCCTTTTAATTTTTTTATAGCAAAATGTGTATAACATGTAATATAATGAGTAAATACTAGTACATATAGAAATACAATAAAGAACCTCCATCTTGGAGAGAGATAGTAACCAATCGGTGGATGAATGGAATAGAAGAATGGACCACCAAGCACCCTACACATCTTTTAGCTACTCCATACATGGAGAAGAAGATAGTGAAGAAGAAAAGCCATAATATATGGCGTAGATAGCAGAAGAAAGAAGAAGAAAGAGGGACATTCTTCAACAACATACTAAAACCCTCCAAGTTTAGTAATGAAGAGGGCCACACTAAAGAAATATTCCAACAAGATGAATTTATCAGTATGTTGAAATAAGTCTTCATTCTTGCCATGGAATATGTTAATGGAAGCATATTATTGTTGACACGTGATAACTTGAACATATCCCAAGCCTCCATCATTTTGTCTTTACCATCTTCTCTATTGATATAAAAAAATGAGCCAAGTATTCCTGAGATAATGTTGGGATTAATGGTCTCAATCCCCTTCTCAACACACTCCCAATACATAGATGCCATCAATTGGTTGCCCACGTCCATCACCCAATTGTTCCAACCCACAACTTGTAAAAGAGTAGAGAAAACCAATTTGAATACCACCTCATCATGGAGATGTGAGTAAGCACTTGTATTATGCTATAATAGGGCCGTTATACCTCCCACCCACCCCTGCTAGATACATGACTTCTTGGGGTTCTAATAGGCCTGTAAAAGTTCCTCATCTTCAACTAAGAATAATCTGGAATATTGTTCCTGCAAGGATTCTTCCAAACAAACACAGTTAATGCTAAAAGTTTGATTCATAATCCCACACACAACCAAGCACACCCAACAAAGGAGAATAAAGTACCACTATATCCACCCAATTCCCTTGCAAGAAACAAGCATGATTGTAATAGCAAAATTAACTAGAGGGAAAACCTACCACCTTGCAATGAATAAATAAAAGAGTCAACAAAGAAGGGAGATGAAATGAGTCAAGAAGAGAGAGTGACACACATAAGAAATGCCAATTACAATAAAAAAAGGTTGCCACTTGTCCAATTGAAACAAGTAGGATAATAACAACAAAGAGAACCAGAAGGAAAAACCACCATCCTGCAATGAATAAGTAGAAGACCTGGCGGAGGAAGGAGATGAAATGAGTCAAGAAGAGAGAGTGATGCACACAAGAAATTTTGGCTACAATAAAAAAAGGTTTCCACCTGCCCAACTGATCGAACCATCACAATCATTGAATGCCAGGTCTGAGAGTCTATAACACATTTAATAGAAATAAACATAATCAATTGTTAATTTATTAATAAGAGCTAGTTATGTAACAGTTCGGGTAATTTGAAAGAAGATAATATTTATTAATCTATTGTTGTGCAAGTGTGTTGAATATGAATGAATAATTGTTGGGTTTGAAGGTCTCCACCTCTCCCTCTTTTTGTATTTTCAATATGGTAACATAGTTGGTTTTTGAAGCCTCTCTATTCTCTATCCATTTGATAATTCTTATTTCAAAATGGTAATCACAATGACTATTTTGAACTCCCATTGTTCATCACAATTATTGCAGTCATAAACAAATATGTAGTGTAGATAATATGTAAATCTATGACATAATTTTTTTGTTCGCAAGTTGGATGTGTTGTCATTAATGTCAACATATACATGGGATTGATCAGGAGGATTAATTGTTTGATGTCAAAATATATGTTGATACTTTAGCAAGTGGTGTGGGATGGTCAGAGATACAGTGAGTTACGGGTATTACAGATAAATGGTTACACATGCAAAGGGATGGTGTAGCGGGTCTCTACTTGGTGCATGTAAAATTACATTGGTTTGCATGAAGATCTGGATTTTCTATGAGGTCAAGTGTTGAGACTGGAAGACAGTATGGTAGACAGAGTTGACAGAATGATAGAAAAAAGGTTTGGTGTGCACTCCCAATTTGATATTTTTGTTTTTTCATCTAGGAGTGTGTTTGGGACATGCTGAGGTTTCCTCAATTCAAAGGGTTCATAGTTTAGAGGTTTGCAAGGCATTTATCATATGTTACAATTGTTGATGACAATTTTCTCAAGGTCTGGCATAAGAGATGTTGGTAGATTTGACAATATGGATGGGTTCAGATGTTTTAGTGTTATTCATTATGCCTGTGAATGCTCTTGGATTATGTTCCTGATGAGTTGGTGGTCCACATGGATTGAAATGATCAGATTGGAGGATTTTTTAGTCGATGGTATATTTTTCTTATTCTTGGATGACTTAATTGGTAATCATTTTGCGTAAGTTTGAAGTGTGATTTTTGGATGAGTTATGAACTCGAGGTGGTTGATAAGGATCGTGGCTATGTTTTGGTGGTCAAAGATGGATTTGAATCATGAGTTTTGGCATAAATATTTCAAGTTTAAAATAGGGGTTGTACTGACCTTGTGTATTTGTAAATTTTAATGATATAAATCAGATCTAGGGTTGTTGCATATGTGTGAATGTGTGAGATTGCTTGGGAAGCAAGTGGCAGATCAATTAGAGATTTAGTTGTTCAACAACAAGTGGCAAAGAAAGGGTTGAACATAGGTATGCATTGTGCTACATCGGAACTGGCTCAGACATGTGTTAGATATCATTATATAGTTCAAAAAATTCTCAGATCATTGTAGTGGTCTTGTAAGGCAATGAGCCTTCCTTTCTTTGGGTTGTGGCCCATTTACATTTGAGTAGTGAGCTCTAGGTAGTGTGTCTAAATGCATGTGCATTCCCCATACTTGTAATAAGTTTATACTTCTAACAAGGTATTTTCTTGTTGTGAGTAATTAGCCCCACCATGGTTTTTCCCTTAACAAGGTTTCCATGATAAAAACGGTGTGTCAAGTGTTGTGGATGTGTTTATGATATTTTCATGTACGATTAATTTACTTGGATTAGAAATAAGGTTTAAAGCTTTAAAGGGTAGAAGAATTTTTTAAGTTTAGGAAAAATTGATTCACCCCCCCCCCCCCCCCCCCCCCCCCTCTCAGTTGTTCTTTGCCTTATTTCCTACATTGTTCATGTCCGTTATCTCCTCTCTCCATTTTCTATACTCTTCTCATTGTAAATTTTCAGTACGAAAATAGAATTTAAACAAATATTTTCCTCCTTGATTCATACTTTGTGTGATTAATAAAGAATTACATCAAGCCCATCATATAAATGATATCACATGCATTTGGAACAAAATCATGATAGTCCAATGGGAGGATGGAGGTACGAAATCATATGTTGGGGTATTTAATCCCTCATCTTTAAGGTTTTAATCAATTACAAGATTGAGCCTCATGATAGACATATATTCAAAGATAGGATAGTGAGGTATATTTTTTCAAATTTATATGAATAGATGGGGAGGGTTGTAGATAGATGATTGGATTATGTGGTGAATCAATTTTCATGTTCATATTATCTGAGAGATTTTAAAAAATCATGGAATGGACAAGAAGGTCCAAAATTGTCTGTCTCTGATTGGCTAGATCAATGTACCAATGTAACTAGGAATGACACATAGAGAAGAGAACAAAAGGGGTGAGAAAATTTTAATACATGTGGAATAAGGTAGGGACCTATACAATAAAATGTTCCTATGCCATAAAAGATGATGAGTTTCATAGACTATGATGAAAGATATAAAAATTATAGCATCCGATGTTGCCTTTTCTATCAACCAATTTCTTGTGGTTTAAACTTTAATTTATGTTGGTCATGAGTAGGGTTGTTGTAGCCTATAAAAAATAGGGAAATTTAGATATTAGAGTCACTTCTTTAAATATAAGGGTGGATGAAAAGAATTAGGCTCTCTTTGTGAGATATAGATGTCATAACTTTTGTATATTCATAAACTATCATTATACTTGGATGTATTTTTGAAAAATTAACATCTAAAGATAAAAATTCATTGGAGGGGAAAAACATAAAAGTTCCTTCAATCACATTTAAATGTGAAGGAGAGTACATAGTTTCATACATTATAATCTATTAATTCACTCATATAGTCTTTAGTTGGTGATAGAATGCATATATCATATTGGGATGAGGGTGGACCTTTAAGGTATGAGGCATCACCACACATATGTCACAATTGTCAGGCTACATGAGTTCATGACAAAGAGAACTTTGTGATGAGGTTCCAAGTATAGGTTGTATATATCGATTAGGATACCTCTGATATTGAGGAACATGCTCCACAAATTGA
Organism: Thuja plicata; assembly: GCA_018584345.1. Taxonomy (NCBI): domain Eukaryota; kingdom Viridiplantae; phylum Streptophyta; class Pinopsida; order Cupressales; family Cupressaceae; genus Thuja; species Thuja plicata. Next base: position 952,663 of record MU228414.1, on the reverse strand, counting down.
GTATAGTTATCTACACGTGAGGAGTATGTCGCACAACAAGAGTTGCATCATCATTGTACATAGAGAATATAGTGATGATAGATACCTTATTGGAGGGGACACTTGATATAGACCCACACGTAATTTTTAAAAAATATATGCAATGTACTATATTATTATTTATCTTTAGAATTAATTATGTTAAAATCCAAAATGAAAACTAAGCAAAATATTTATGTATTTTAAGATAAATTTTGTAAACTCCAGTAGTCCTTATTGCATCTCATACTTATTCATCTCATGATTTTGTTACCATGTCAACTCATTAATTTTATTCATACTAATAAGTGATTATATTGAGTACTAATTTCTTTTGTATATGGAAAATAACCTTAAAATGATAACATGATGTTGAACAAATGGACATTGGATCTTCAATATCCACACAGTTTATGGTAGTATTCTTCTCTCATCTTTCATTAATACAAATTTTAGTAATTTTAGTCATATGTGTATGTTTCATTTTTTTGGTAACATAACTTAATATCAACTACATAAACCACCACTCAAAACACTAATTAAAAATATTTCACATTTAAGGGATTCTTTTAAGGAATATTGAAAAAGTAGTATTAGTCACATGTTAATAATGAATTTTCTATATGTCGTAGCAGTTGTAGTCATAAATAATTGAATTCTCTCAATGTCGATGCAATCATTACACCCAAATCCCTCAAATCAAAAATCTATAAATATATGTTGTACCTCTACCATCTTTGTGCACAATGGAAATAGATAGTTTATGAACTTAACATCAACAATAGTAAGATGTAATGTGGCGAATGAAATATTTAGAATAATTTTAGATGTGGAAACAAAATCACAAACTATTATGCCAAATTTCACCCAAAATATGAAAAGTACTCAAATGCTCTTCCAAAAAGATACCAACAAATAAGTGAAATTGTGTGTGTGTGTACACACACATTATATATATATATATATATATATATATATATATATATATATATATATATATATATTCTTCTTAATAATACATTGTAGAAAAGATAAAGAAAGTATGATATTTATTTATTTATTTATTTATTTATTTATTTATTTATTTATTTATTTATTTATTCTTCTTAATAATACATTGTAGAAAAGATAAAGAAAGTATGATTTCAAAACAATTTGTTACAAGCATCTAAGTGTACAAAATTGTTTGCTTCATCCATCTCTAAGATAGAAATATAGCTTGTATCCCCAAAAAACCTATTCCCTCGACCAACAGACCTACGTGTCCTGAAGAGCTCACAAAAATCTAGAACCACTAAGTTTCATGATAGAGGGTAGACGAGTCAATGAACATATCCAGAAGGAATTCCATCCACATGGTTCACTTGGTTGTTCCTCCCGGAAAATGTGAAGTCCACCTCAAATCGTATCATACTATTGGGCCACAACACAATGCCCTATAACTGATGCACACAAATTTGCATCAAACAATGCCATGCACTCATGTGGAACATAAGCTTGTCAGGCCAGAACCCGCATGTATCCATTCTCATGAACCACCCTCTCACCTATCAGAGTACAGTGCCCTCTGCTAACGCCGATGGTAGCAAAATTAACACCACCACATCAACTCGGCTCTCGGAAGACGGACGAAGTAGCCTGCACATAGAGAGAAATAAGATTATAACATGTGTAAAGTATAACATTTCATATATGTTAAAAAATAGGTGGCATCATGATTGTTAAAGTGGACATAAAGGTGAGAACCTCATCCGCTCTGCAACAATGATGATGTCCATGATAACGTGCGAACCCGATTGCAAAATACAAGCACAATGACTTGCAAAGAGATGTACATTGCACATAAGCTGGCATCATCAATATAAATATCCAATATACATCTTTGCTACCTCCTACCGCAAGTACTTGATAATTGATTTATAGCACAGAAATAAGCATAAATAAATTTTAAAAAAATAGTAGACTAAAGACGTGGGATTTTGTGTTTAAATAGGTGAGAAACGCCCATGTCTATGTAGCATAATATTTGCACCTTAGTAAACAAAATATTTTATTAACAAAATGTGTTAGCAACATGTGTGTTAGTTTATTATAGTTGTTTACAAATTACTAACACACGTTAATACAATAGACTAACACACATGTTACTAACACATTTTGTTAACAATATATTTTGTTTATTAAGATGCAAATATTGTGCTGCATAAACATGGCCCTCTCTGAAAGTGTTGTAAGCCATATGTTTATAATGCCTTCACTGGTTATACTATCTTATAAGAATGATAAGTATCGGGTGGTCTTTCGATGTTGTTCACGGCAACTTTGTCACGAGATGAAAGGATGTGTTTCAATGTTGTTAATGCAACTAACCGTCACTACACTCTATTTTGAACCATAAACCATATGAGCACCGACTCATGCATATCATTTTTCATGGATTAGAATTAAGGTACAAATGGTTTCTCTATTTCTCTTTGTAATAGTACACCACCGCATTGTGACAGAAACATTTTGAATGACCTAATGACTATTTTTGCCACCATTATCCCATCATAGACAACCGATTTGAGAAACATTCCATAGGATGAACTTTGTTACAGTGGGATAACATGTCATGTTTTCTAGTGGCTAACATGTCGTGTTTGCCGAAGATTACTGCTAACACGTCGAGTTTTCCCCCTCGCGGTTTCCCCAACTTCCTCGTGGATATCATATGTTTTATTCCCTGGTATATGTGGGTGTGGGGGAAAGCATTTCAGAAAGATACAAGGTACCTCGCACCCCCAGGGTGTTACCTTATGGTTTTCCTCGATGCTTGCAGGTGTGCAGGGAAAGGGAGGTTGGCACCCCGCATGCTCGCGGTGGTCTGAGAAAAAATGAAATGTGCAATGCAGGTACGCGGGAAACTAGGCACCAAGGATATAAAGGATATTTGTGCTCAGCTTCCCCACGGGGAATCAATATGCTAGGTGGTGCTTGGTGCGAGTGTTGGGGTGGGCTAAGATGTTGTGTTTTCCATTTGGACGTTCATTTTTATCAGTGACACAATTTCACTGTTAACGATCATGATACAATACGAGGACTAAAAATGCAATGCCAAACTTCTTATGTGTATTCAAGGACTTGAACAAAATAATCTCTATAACTGAACAATCCTGCATATCAAGGCATTAAAATCTATCAATAAATTGATAATTAGAACCCTCACAAACTTTTTGTTTTCTGTAACAACAAATTCATAACATCAAGTTTGTATATATAATGTATGAGAAAATAAATTCATTCCAAACATCATATATAAACATGAAGAACATGATAATGTTGACAAACGTTATTGTTTAAAACCACAGTATTTGAAATAAATAAATAAACTCCTTTCCTATACTTTTCCATTCTTGTACAATCTCCACACAATGAAAAAACTTGAAATGGAAGCCCTTGCTTATCAACCCCAATAGACTTATCTGCATAAGAAAACCTGACCTAAACTTAATAGTAGTGGAAGAAAAGTATTTGAATAACCATTAATTGTTCAACAACTAAGATATACCATCAACCATGGTGTTTACGTAAATTGTAGAGCCTCACAACTATGACTACATTAATGCCAGTCCACTTGATGTTCATATTTCAATACATGTGAAGACATGTCCATCAGAGACAACCAGTACAAACTCCTTTGAACTACTTTGTATTTAACGATCTCGCTATATAATTCTATACAAGCAGAAAAGTTCTGACTGACACATTCACCAATTGACATCAATATCAATTATATGCCAACTAAAGTTTTCCACGGAGTAAATCAAATCACAAGGAATTGTGGAGTGCATTTGCACTATTGCGGGCGACATGGAAAAGGATGCTCGATGTACATGCTAGAGGAAAAGGATGACACGACATTTAAATACATCCCTAAATGTAATGAACAATGATTTTTAAGAATCCTATCAAAACAAATCAAACACAAATAAACACTTCAAAGGATTTCATTTCAACATTTGAAAGTAATGAGACGTGTATAGTATATGAAATTGATCTATGTACTTGCTTCATTTGTAATAAATGCATTGATCTCCCAATCAGATCTTGCAATATTCCCTCGTTTGTGTACCTTGGCTAACTAGACTTGAATGTCTTCAATCTTGTTATGAGATCACACAACCCATGTCATGGGCACCCCAAACTATTGCTCGTCAAATACCAACAACGAGTACAATTGATACTGCATGAATTTACAATGACACACATTTTCATTAGGACTCGTTTGGTACATGGAATTAATTTATCCAGACTAGACCTACTCTACAATAAGGACCTATTCTCAGACTAATTAATCCTGAAAATGAAAGCTAGAATAAGGTTGGACCTATTTGGAGCACCTAGAAGATGACTGAGAATTAATCTATTCTCTGTTTGGATCCCATAATGTGGAATTGGAATAAGGATTATTTTTCATTTTTTTAATTAATTTGAACAATATGTATTTTTAACTTATTAAAAAATTAGAATTATAAAAAAAAAAATTTCTAACAAATTTTAATTTTTTTTTTATCAGTTCAAATTTTAATTTTTGAATTATTAACTTTAATATATATATATATATATATTTGAAAAAAAAATTTAAAATTAATTTTTTTTTTAAAAAGAAATTAATAAAATATAATATAATATAATAAAATAAAAATAATAATAATAATTTTTTCACAAAATCTAAAGAACCGTTCACGCACGGACTCGACGAATAAAAAATGAATTCTAGGTTTTTTTTTCGAATTAATTAATCCAAACATTGGCCCAAAAATGGGGATTAATTTCTAATTCGGGAATTCAAAAAATGGCCACAAACGGCGAATTACTTTATTCTCGCATTAAATAATGACTATTCCATGTTAATACCAGGATCCAAACGGGCCCTTAGTGAATTCAATATAGTAGGTGGGACAACTTTCAGTTTTCTTTCCCCGTACTTATTTGTTGCAAAAGTTCAATCCATGTGAGTGTCAAACCATCATTTGGAGCATCCAAGGAGTTTGGATGCCCATAATAAAAGGTTTTTTCCCACCAACTAGTTGCTGGAAAAGGAAGAAGTTATCATTGTTGCATGCTTTTCATTGTACAATACTTTTCACATCGTTCGCATCCTTTTGTGCTCGAATAGACCACGCCCTTATCGATGCATTGATAACATCCTTGTGTGTAAGGAATCCATCCCTTCCTCAATGTGCTAGTGAACATGAGATCATTTAAATGTCTTTCCCTGATCTCATCAACATTTACATCCATTGCCAAAAACCTATTTGTATAAGATTCACATTCATTTGAAAGGTTTGGAGCAAACATAGACCTTGGCACCTTCGTTGGGTCCCCCACCCCTTGATAGCTCTTACCCTTGATATCTACATGAAATATTTCCTTGTATATCAAAAATGACACTTCTAGCATACCATAGAACACCTTCACATTCACGTGGCACTAAAAACCACATTTATTTCAAATTGTCGATTGTTTCTCACATGGAGGCTTGTTCCTATTGTCACGTTGATCGTACACACACCGATAAATTTTGTACGTGTCAAATTGTTGGATGCACATGTATAACATAATGTTTTACAAATACGAAGTAAAGAAATGGTTGGATTGACTAATCACAACTAACCAAAAATACATCTTTGTGCTTTATTTCTTGTGTGTTGTTGTGTGATTTTCAATTTTCTTCTTGTAGACTAATGCGCCTTCAAAATCATCAACCAATGATTCCACACTGAGGAATGCATCCAATCTATTTAGAGGAATCACTACACACATGTCTACTATATAGTCGTATAAAAGATAAATTGAGTCCATGTGATTTCATTAGTTGAGAAGTGGAATAATTCTTCACCGCCATCTTGCACTTCCAAATCCATCAAGAGCTTCCATTTCCTTTGTCTCACCATCACAATAAAGAGCTCAACGCACAATTATATTGTCTGTGATAAACTTCTGCCACCAAGAGGGTATAACAATATTTGATAAAGATAAATAATGTCTCCACTACGATAAGGTGATGTTGTGAAACAAATTAAGTTTGATATAGAGGTGATTCTTCTTCCTTTTTGCAATAATTTTGAGTGAATTCCATCAATATTGGGCAAAACTATAGTTTTTTTTTGTTTTTGTTTTTTTGGTTTTTTTTGGTTTTTTTTCTGAAAACAGTCCTGTCAGCAAGGGTTTTAAGGGTTTGAAAACAAAATTGTGAATTCATGGTACTTTCCACTATCAAAATTTCTTGTACATTGGTTGATTGAAGGTTTAAAGAGTTTAGTTTCATATCATATGGTTTTCAAGAGTGAAATTTGTTGTTTGCAATAAAAAATATTGATGTCGTAGTCTTCTAACACTGCATTTCTGGCCTATTTAACTGAACTGTAATAAGGACTTTGAAAAATGGATAAATAATGGTCTTGTAAAGACATGAAAATGGGTGTTTCAGTCCATATAGAACCTAACTCAATCTTTGGAGGGAAAATTTAAGATTTATTTTAAGATTTCTAATAGATGCTTTGTAAAGGTGAGTTAATTAGCCCTCATGAACAAGTTACCAATCATTATTTGGTAGATGTGTTCCAAAACAACTTTACCTTTATTTTACATATATTTTAGAAACCAAAAAAGGGTACTTGAATCTATGTTTAGTTTGTGATTATTTGCCCTACCTTAGAAGATGTGCCCTATTTTGTCATATGTAAGGACTAGTGGGAAAGAAGCCAAGTTGAGGGTGTATTTAGGAGTTTGATGAAATAAGAGTTCTTGAGAGTCTTAAATAGGCTTAAAAATGGTGATTTTATTGGGCCTAAGTTGTCTTAGAGGTTGGATGGGGTGTTTGGAACCTTAATGTACTTTTGGATGTTTTGTGGCTGTGTAGAAGCATCAAACCGTTGTGAAGAAACCTTGAACTTGTAAGGGTCAAAGTGGAACATTGGTTGGTGAATTAACCAAGGGAATTTTATGTTTAGAATCTTTTCTTTGAGATGGGAATGATTGCATAATATGGTTTCTTTATTTGGTTAAGGGAAAGTTATGAGCCCATTGTTGTAAACAAGATTATAGAATTGATATGAAACAATTCATTAGTAGCAGTTGTTGATACACATTTACACAAAGGTAAGGATTATAGGTGATATAATGCACAACCATATGAAAAAATACAAAATGAAATCCATGAAGGTTTGATTAACAACCAATAAAAATAGAGACAATGAGCATTATCCACAACTATAGTATAAGGATAACAATCATTGTTGAGGAAGAAGTCGACTCACTGTAAAAAAGTTAAGTTTATCATCAATATCTGAAGGCAACTAAATTATTGATGATGATACAATTCTCATAACAAAGGATTGGAATAAGGATTAATCATTATAAGGGTTAAATTAATAAATACTTGTCAATTATAAAGGGATCATGTGATTATCGATTATAAGACATGATGTTATCATTAGTTAAAGCAATTATCAATATTAAGGCAACGCTCGATGATTCATACAAGGATGATTGATATCGCTATGTGACAATGATTATGATCTTGATTTGAATATGTTATTGAGAGGAACAGTTTAGAAGATTAAAGGTAACGATTACTAAGAATAATGTAATAAGACACCAGTTAATAAAAAATGGAACTGAACGGTTAGTGTTATGAAGGGTGCAAATAAGAAGAAAGATTGTTATGAAGAGACAAGGACATGTCCTTTAGATGCATCACTTCAACATGCAAAGTATAAGAAGGGAGTAAATGCCTCTCATTTAGGACATGAATTGGAGAATGTAAAAGATATCCTATCCTTTGTGGATCACTCTATTTAGAGGTTTATTACCTTTGACAAATATCGGTGCAAGTAGATAAAGATCAGGTAAAGATGACATCATACTTGAAGCATATTTATATTGATTTATCAGAGAAAAATTTTACACTGTTCATAGCACAGTAATATCCACATATCATATACATCCTAAATTACAATATTCAGTACACATAGTTATTGTTATACCAGAGATTACCTACATATTATCAATTGGTGCAAGGGCACCCAAGACCATTGATGCCTCCATGAGGTAAATTTTCAAAATATGCCTTGATTTGTGTCAAATGAGATCTTATGGGTCATTTTTAGTGATTTATAATCAACAAATATGATGGGAAATACTTTTGTGTTCATGCTGCAAAGTTGTCAGTAAGTTGTCAATGTTGTCATAAAGGGGCAAAAGTTGTCAAGATTCTCTAGAGGGTATTTAATCATGTAATAAGGTCTAAAAGACCATGTTGAAGTATTTTGAGTATGTTTTAGGTCCTATAAGGTCATTTTGAGGTCATAGGTCAAATAATGCAAAAAATTCAAAGTTTTCAGAAGTTGTCATAATGTAGAATGCAAAAAAAAGTGCAAAAACAAGAAGATGAAGGGTCAATGGGTAGTTGAGCAGTTGTAGGCAGTTGAATACACTTATAAATGCTTTAAAAACCACTTTTATATGTTGAGTATGGTGGTGGATAGAAAAATATGTATTAAGAAGGAAGAGAAATCAATAAAACATGATTGTTTCCATGTTTTTTACAGTGTTGTGACTGTAATAGTTATTTATATGTATTTGTATTCTAACATAATGACTTGAATATTATTTTGAATAATAGATAATGTTGTTACCTTTCATATGAATTAGGTTTAATTGGTTTTCATGAAGTTATAAGCAAGATAATACAAATTTTCCATGACTGGGTCTGAAACCCTTAAAACGAGGGTTTGAATACAAAAATTTGCATTCATGGCACTTTCCACTGGTAAAATTTCTTGAAAAATGGGTTGAATCAAGGTTTAAAGAGTTTAGTTTAAGATTTTTATATTGGCAGGAGTTACCAAGGTTGTTTGTCACTAAAATGATGATGCCCCAGTCTACTAACCCTCTAATTTTGGCCTATTTAATTAAATTATGATGAGGGTTTTGAAAAATGAATAAAGAATTCTCTTGTAAAGTTATGCCAATGGTTGATTCGGTCCATATAGGATGTAACTTAACCTTTGGGGGGAAATTTTAAGATCTATGGTTAAGCATTCTAATTGATGCTTTATAAAACAGGACTAATTAGCCCTCGGGTACAAATTACCAGTCCTTATTTGATGGATGTTTACCAAAACAACTATACCTTTGTTTTTCATTTATTTTAGAACCCCTAAGAGGGTACTTGAATATGTATTTTCTTTGTGATTATCTACCATTCCTTGGTAATTGGGCCCTATTTTGTCATCTGCAAGGGCTAGTAGAGAATAAGACAGTTGAAGGTGCATTTGGGGGTTTGTTGAAATCAGAGATCTTGTGAGTCTTTTTTTTTTATCGGTAAAATTTTTGTTTTCATTGATAAGTAAGAAGATTACATATTTGCCATCATTGGCTATCGGATACAAAATCCACAAAATGCATCAAACAACATTTCATTATTCTTTTGTCACTTAGGGTCGTCTATGCAATAACATACAAAAAGACCCAAAATACAAAACGAGAGTTTTTCTATCAACAGAAAAAACAAAAAGGAACCATGGACCCACTAGTTGAACCACTTGGCAGCCTATTCTTTGGTGAAATTTCCAAACATTCCTCCTTCTTCCACCAGTGCCCTGACGTTGCTCCTTTCCTCGGCCCTCCCGCTCATTCCTGCATTCTCCTCTTCTCTAGCCTTCCGGACAGCTTTGGCAATTTCAACTTTTCTGGTGGCTAGTAACTAGCGTCAGGTTTGTGGCCATCCATCCTCTCCCACAGGCACTGCAAACTTGATGGGTGTTTGCTTCTTTTTTTGATCTCCCATGAGTTTGGCCTCAAGCATCTCCTTCGCCTCCATCTTCCTCTTCTCTAGGGCTACCACCAGTTCTTTACACCCACTCAAGGCCCATGCTAGGTGGACATCCTCGGGGAAAGCAGTCGACCACAGAACCAGCAGTTGTAGGCCTTTGCTACCATGGCCTACCATTCGAAATAGAGCATCACCCATCCTTAGACCCAGCCCTACCTCTGCCTGTTGAATGATATCCTCCACTCCTTTCGCCCATTTAATAGCCAAACAATGTCAGACCACCCGTCGCACCTCCTCTTTTAACTTCACCACCATGAGCCCGAGGCCCACAAACAGGGACAAAATATCCAAGTTTGTTTTTGGTCTCCACCAAGACTATAGATAATGCTCCCCGAATATCTCCCTAATTGTTGACCAGAAATCATCACCATCCTCTATGAAAATGTGGCTCAAGCGGTTCATCGTGATGGGTCCTTCAAAAGTAGGGATTTGGCCATTGGTGGAGAGGGAGAAATTAGCTTCCATTTTAACCAGTGTTTTCCACCGATACACAAACTACATATTACCTTTGTCATGGGTGGTTTTAAACTTGCTTTCGAAGACTATAGACACCGGGGATGTTTTCATCATGTTGTCATCCTTCCATCATTTCTCATTAATCCCCCTCTACTATCCCAGCCTTGCTTTGATGGGAGATCTCGACTTGTGAGATTCTCAAAGATTTTGTTCACACGCATCCTACTTGGCATCATTTCCATTCTTTGGAGTGTGTGAAGCTACCACGTGGGTGATGGCATGACACTTCGTTCCACAACTTTTGCTAGATTCATTAGTCTGCCACCAAGGTTTCCAATTTTGGTAGTTTAAGTGACCTCTATGCTTCAAGTCTATAATCTTCAAATAATTAAAACTTGTTTTCAAGAGAGTCATTGGCTCCAATATTTAACAGTTTATCCGCCAATTCATTTGCCACTCTGGGCACCTGTGAGACTTTGAAGTCTTCGAATTCTCTTACCAAGTTCCTGATTCGCCTGATGTGTCTATTCAAATACCAGGTATCCATTTGGCCTTGCGCAATCCCATTTGTCACTAGGAGATAATCCCCTTCCAGGTGGATCCTTCTAATATGTAATCTTCTTGCCATTAGGATGGCCTCCGTTGCCACCAAACATTCAGCCTCATTATTAGTCCCATTTCGCAGCCTTTTGGCTCCTAAAGCCAAAATCTCACCCTTGTCATCTCGGGTAACATACCCTATCCCTGAGATTCCTGGGTTGCCACGTGAGGCACCATCAAAGTTTGTTTTGACCCATCTGGGGATAAGGTTTCCAGTTATTCAATTGTCCAGGTTCCACCCAAACTAAAGGTTGCACCCTCCTATTCCCATTAACAGGTCTATACTTCACCCCTGGCCATTGGAATTGTACCAGCATATCAGCTCTGGTGAAAGGGGTCTTACTGGCATTCATTTGAGCTGCCGCATTAGACACCAATTCTAACACTGCTACTTCAAACCTTATTAGAAATATGTCTATAGTTTTGGCTTTGTCTGAGAAGATTCTCTTGTTTCGCTCATTTTAAATCACCCAGATTGTGCTAGATGGAAGCACATGCCAAATCGCTGCCAGAGAGGACAGTCCTTTTGGATTTGGCCATGAGGAAATCCAATCACAGAGTTTGTAGGGTAGGGGACCCTGCCAATTCAGTCTTCCCAGTCCAAATCTCCACACTTGTTGTGAGAATTCACAGTTTAGGAATAAATGGTCCATTGTCTCTTTTGATTTATTGCACAGGACACATCTAAAGAGTGCTACAAATCCCAATCGCTTGGGTCGGTACTCTGTGAGGGCTCTCCCATTCCCAGCCAACCATGTGAATGCACCTGCCTTAGGCAGACAGTCTTTCCTCCAACATATATTTTCTTCCCACTCTAATTTTTGGCCTTCATCTTCTAACAGGGCATGGCTGATTTTTACCGAGTATTGTCCACTTTTTTCTCCTACCCAAACTACTTCATCTTGCTCCTCTGCTTTGATGACCACTCGACAGCTCAGAATTATCTTTAGAATCTCCTAGTGTTCCTCTAAGAGTCCTAGCTCTGTTGTATCTTTCCATTTGAGTTCTTGGCCTACAACAAAGGAGGTTAGATCCAGAAAGTCTCTTACCTTGGTTCCCCATTGTCTTTCCATTTCCAGGATGATCTGGTGCAGTGTCCCATGGGCCAAAACCAGATGTCCATCCTAGGAATCCTGCCAAAAGGAGGCTTTCCCTCCATCTCCAATTTTCCATGGTAGATGATCTGTTATTACTGGTCTACAACTAAGCAAAAAATTCCATAGGGCCGATCCTCTAGGTAGGTCATTGATCGTGAGGATTCTCTCCTTGTCTACACAGTCCAAATATTTGGCTTGTAGTACTTTCACCCATCTTTGCTATACATTTTCCAAACCCGTTTAGCTCCCATCGCCTCATTTGTCAATTTCCAATTTATGATTCCAACCCCTCCGCCACCCTTTTTTGGCAAACTTTATCCCAAGCCACTAAGGGTATTTTGTCCTGGTCTTGGGCACCATTCCAGAGGAATTTGCGCATTTTTTGTTGTATACATTTAATCATTTTAGTAGGAATTATAAAGCATTCCATACGGTAGATAGGCATTGAAGAGATTTTTATTTTTAATAATAGTATGCGCCCTTCCAGAGTAAGCCATTTACTCTTCCAACCCTCCATCTTGGTTTGGCATCTATCCATCAATTTTGTCCAAACCTCTGCTTTACCTACCCCAGAAAAGAGGGGAGTCCCCAGGAATTTACCTGGGAGTCGGTCGATCTGGACTTCGAGCACTCTAACAATATCCTTTTGCGAATTGGGCTCTGTTCTTAAGAATAAAACTGATGATTTCTGTCAGTTGACATTTTGTCTTGATGCCGCACTCTAGGGATATTTCATCACCATGGTTTCCTGCATTGTGGCCACCCCGAAAAGGAAGGTATCATCCGCGAACTGGGTGTGGGATGTCATTTCTAGGCCTCGCGCGATCTCAATGCCTTTCCACATGCCTTGGGATTTTTTCCTTGTGATAGCCCTCCCAAGTACTTCATCTAGAATTATGAATAGGAAAGGCGAAATGGGATCACCTTTCCAAATTCCCCAGAGGCTTCAAAGAAACCCTGGGAGCTGTCATTGATTAAAATTGATGCTCGGTAGAAGCCAATCATGCCTTTAATATATTGAACCCATTGTTCATCATAACCAAATTTCCTTAGTATCTCAATCAGGAATCCTATGTCTACTCTGTCATACGCCTTTTTGATATCAAGTTGCAAAAGCATGTACCTCTTCTTACTAGTCCTGGCCGAATGGATTGATTCATGAGCTATTATGATTCCATCCATGATGTTCCTATTAGGAGTGAAACCGCTCTGTTCCCAAGAAATCAGGCACTCCATTACTAGCTTTAGGTGATTTGCTGCCACCTTGGTGATGATTTTATAAATCGTGTTGCAAAGTGAGATTGGAAAAAATTCCTCAAAAGTATTGGGTTTCTCTTTCTTGGGATTTAAGGCCACCAGCGTATTGTTGAAGTCCTTTAAAATGAAGCCTTTGGTTATGGACTCTTCCACCACTGCAAGCAACTCTAGGCCTAAAGTCTCCCAAAAAAATTTATAGAAAAAGGCCTGGAAACCATCAGGCCCTGGAGCCTTTTCTCCCCCCATTCCAAAAATTGCTGCCTTTAGTTTTGATAAGATCACTAGAGCAATTAGCCTCTGATTATCCTCTGGTTTAACCATCTTCGGGATGAGACAAAGGAGTTCTTGTTGGGCCCAGTTATCATTAGCCCCTTCCACACTCCAGAGGTTGGAGAAGAACTCAACCGCCTCCTGGTTGATATTCAACTCTCCTCCGAAAGGTCATTTTCCATCTTGATAGTCAGGATTCTATTTACACTTCTCTTGTCCTTTACCGAGCTATGGAAGAACTTTGTGTTTTTGTCTCCCTCTTTGAGCCAATTTTCCCTTGACTTCTATCTCCAATAAACTTCCTCCCGATGTAAGATTTCACTATATCTTCTCAACAGGTCTTTTTCTGTTAGAAAGTCCACTTCATCCATACCTTCATTTTGGATTTTACAATTCAATGCATCCAGCTGCTCTTCCAATCTGAGTTTTTCAGCAAAGATATCACCAAAATGTGTCCTATTCCATATTTTTAGTTTTTTCTTAATGAAGCCCAGTTTCTTGCAGAATTGGAAAGCCAAGTTCTCATCTTCCTTTGGGGCCAAAATCCACTAGTTAATGACTATTTCTTTGAAACCTAGTTCCCATAGCCACATTTTTTTCCATTTTGAAAGGGCACCGGGGAGGTATCCCATCTTTGCAAAAACTCGATGCTACTGGGAAGTGGTCCGATCTGGACAATCCCAAGATTTGAACCACAAAAAAGAAGGGTAGTGCATTCCAACTTCCTGCTAAGAAGAATCTATCTAGTTTCTCAGCAATGTTCAAGAAACCTAGTCTCTTGTTCATCCACGTGTAGTTTCCTCCTCCCGTAATTACCTCCCACATCGCATTGTTAGCCACAAAATTTTGAAAATATGTTTGTAACCTGCTCAATCTACCCTTACCACCTCGCTTATCTGAATGAATTAGGGTTGCATTAAAGTCCCCAACCAAGATTTCCACTTGCTGACCTAGGTCAGCCAAGGCCAGAGCAATTTCTTCCCAGACCCATCTCTTGTCCTTTGTTTTGACAGGTCCGTAGCTATTAAATAAGAAAATTGAAACGTTAACAGTGAAAGTACTCACCTTGGCCAATTTCCAGAATCTTGCCTTAGCTATTGCTTCCACCTTAACTAGTCAAGGGTTCCAAATGATCCCCAGACCTCCTGAGGAATCGACTAAATCAATGAAAAAACCAGACCATTTTTATCTAACCCGGAACATCTTCGCTACATTTTCACCATCTAACTTCATCTCTTGGATACACACCATATCGGTCTTCGCTTGATCAAGACCTCTCTTGATCAAACATCTCTTGTCAGGGGCATTGCAGTCCCTGACATTCCACATTAGGATCTTCATGGCTGCCCAGAAGGGAATAAGTCCCTTCCAGATTGAAGCTTGGTTTTCCCCTTTGTGTTACCCGCATCTTGCAGTAACTGCTGATTCGATTTCCTTCCTCTTGTTTTCTGACTTTTGAGATTTGCTTTCATCAATTGTGACCTCATTTTCTTGATTGATCGGTGCTCCTTTATGCCAACTTCCTCATCAAGCCTTAGGGGGTCTTCCTCATGGACGTCTGTGAGCAAAGTCTCTGGGTCATTCTCACAATCTTTTGACCACTGTTTCACAGGGGACATGTGTATGTCCTTAAAGCCATCCCCTAGCTCATCCTAACTGCCACTTTGTACTTCCACCAAAACCATACCATCCTCCTCCAGCGATGGTTCCCGACCCATGTTCTCTATTGGTGTCGATAACCTTGCTCCAACCAGGTTGGCCTCTGGGTTTATATAAGGTATCCCAAACTCTGTTAGGGTTATCTCTGCTTCTGTCCCATTGAGACCACCTTTTCTGCTCATGCCCTCCTGGGTCGCACTTGCAAATCCTTCATTCTCTCCAGCCTCTGTATTGGCCTCTTGGGCATGTTCATCTTGTTGGTTTCCAGTTACAAGTGTCTTCTAATTTTTTGGGTCCGGGATTAGGCAGGTTAAAATATTCTCCAGGCTGTTCACCTCTTTACCTTTCCCTTTCTGTCTTACTAACCATTCTTCTGCCTTATACCCCCATTCCTTATAGTCTTTACACTTTTCCAGTGTTTCTTTGACCTCTATTTCCTACCACCAATAGCCTTCTGTTGTGTGGACTTCTACTGCATGTGGCGAAAGTGGATGTGGTCTCCATAGTATGCAAATCCTCGCATACCTGCAGAAGTCTGTTTTATCCACCGCTTCATCCACTTTGATAAATTTGCCCAAATGATCTCCGACCATTTGAGAAAATTTTGCATGCTAGTACTCGTGTGGGAGATTGTAGAGTTGAATCCAAATTGGGACTTCTTCGATAGTTGCTTGCTTAGGGTTAAAGTTTGGAGTCCAGTCTTTGACATAGAAGCCAATCCCTCCCATCATGAAAGGTCCATTGAACATGATTCTAGTTTTTTCCGCCTCTGTATCAGCTATGATCAATAAGAATCCATTTGGTAGGGTTTTAACTTTGAAAAGGGTGCCCCATTCTTCATTCACCCAATTCCTGATCTTAGGGTAGGTCGGCCAGCCCCCCCCCCCCCATTTCATGAAGAAAGCTTGTGCCCTCAACATCTGCACTGAGTTTTTCCAGGTTCCTGAATCCACACGGACACTGATTGTTCGGTTGTCTATGGTAGTCAATTTTACCTTAGTAAGGGGCAGTTTTTGGGGGCCCATCTCTCCTTTTAGGAGCCACATGTGATCCTTTGTTTGACGGAACCCTACCTTGCGGCCAGTGAAGATTCTCACAGAGCCCCATCTATTCTGTTGCGGGCCCTAAAGATCCCACTTAGGCCATATTTTGTCTATAGCTCTCTTGTCTGGGGTAGCCCACTTGGCCGGTGGGAACTATGGGCATCTAGGGCCCCGCCAGTCGAAACCCTCTATGCGCCATTTGTTAGTCCTGGTTCGAAGACCGTGATCTTCCCTCCTCCGCCGCTCCACCATCCACCTTTAGATTTAGATCTTGTGAGTCTTAGATATGATTAAATATGATGTTTTCACTTTGTATATGTTGTCTCAATGGCTGGATGGGGTGTTTGGAACCTTAATGCACTTGTGGTTGTTTTGTGGCTTTGTAAAAGCATCAAACTATTGTAAAGGAACCTTGAACTTGTAAGGGTTAGAGGGGAACATTGGTTGGTGACTGAAACAAGGAAAGTTCATGTTTGTTTGAAGTATTGACAAGTCACTTGAGGCTTTTCAAAAAGAGAGGAAGGATTAATTAATGTGTTTGCTTGATTGGCTTATGAGGAAGTCATGAGCCCATTTTTGTGAAATATGCCTACGTGGTGTTAAATTGTTTCTACCTCTACATCATCAATAGTGTATGTTGGCTCTATGTCAATAGTGTCTCTTGTATTTATTCCTTTGAAAATCCACTCAAATAAATCTACCATTCTTCTTTGGACATAATCCTTAGACTATGACTACTAGTTCTGTATACAACCATATCTTGTCACCAACTATGAAGATTAACTAACCCTATATGTTTGATTTTTTTATTCTCGTTGAAGAGAATCAAGACCGACTTAAAATAAAGAATGTGAGGAGAGAAGAGATCCATTGAAGAACAAGAAATTGTCAAGACTATGAGCTCCTAGATTAGGGCATTGTGAAAATGGCTACCACAGAGAACCAAAAAGGTATTTATGCTTTTATAGATAAGCTTATTGAATGACTACTTGTGTTGATATATAAAATAGAGCTTGTGACTTCCTTTAGGTAGGTGAATAGAGTTTGAAGATTCTATGGAAGTGTGTATGTTTGTTCCGCAAACAACTTTCCTATCCCCAAGATGCACCAATGCTTATGTTATAGTGAATGAAGGTAACTTATGCCTTGGGACATCCTAGAGACGAGATAGCCATTTTTATTTATTTCCATGACAATTCAGTTTTAGGATGAATTTTACCTTAATTTGGGATTCTACATAGCAATTTATGACCGGCCATTTTTTTTTATATGAGATGCTACTGGATAACTGACCCTGTGACTTCCTTTAGGTAGGTGAATAGAGTTTGAAGATTCTATGAAAGTGTATATGTTTGTTTCATAAATGACTATCTAAGTTCTACGATGCACCAATGCTTATGCTATAGTGTATCATTTATGCATTCGTGCATCCTAGAGGCAAAATAGTCATTTTGATTTGTTTCTATGATAGTTCAGTTTTAAAATGAATTCTACATTGATTTTAGATTCCATATAGCAAGTTCTGACTAGCTTATTGAATGACTACTTGTGTTGATATTATATACTTTTGGATAACAAAGCTTGTGAGTTCCTTTAGGCCAAAAGAGTTTGAAAGTGTGTATGTTTGTTTTCAAAATGACTATCTAGTCATTAGGATGGACTAATACCTACGTTATAATGTATAACTTGATAACTTATGTATTGGTGCATCTTAAAAACTAAATAATTGTTCCCATTTGTTTTTATCACAAATTTAGTTTTAGGATGAATTCTACCTTGATTTGAGATTTTATATCGCAAGTTCTAACTGCAAATACATGTGGGTATTCAATTAATTATGTGTTTTTGTATTGAGTGTGGATTTTTTAGGGGGCACTAGGGCTATGAATGAAGATGAGGAAGACCTCATAATCAGATTGGATAGACTTGTTGGTGAAAGGTAATATTAAACATTCTTCAATTAATTATGAATAATTGATTGTGGTATTCAAGTTTTGACTGCATATATATATATATATATATATATATATATATATATGTATGTATGTATGTATGTATGTATGCTTGTTGGTGAAGGATTTGCAGTTGTATGAGAAGTTTTCATGACCATCCTATTTTTTTTAGATAAAACATGACTTTATATTGAGGTGAAATTATTGCAGGTGGGCACTTATAGCTAAAAGGATCCCAATAAGATTAATGTTAGAGCCAAAAATTAATAACATGACTAATGTTCAGGTTTTTAATTCCAAACCAATATGTAGAAACATGGAGTTATCTGATTCATCGGATGAAGAGACTAGTTATGTAGAGGATAATAAGAGGAGGAAACTCAAATGGATCAAGAAAATAATAGAGGTAGATAAAAATACAACAGAAAATGATATTATTTCCTACCATTTAGAAGAGAAGGCAATATTAGCAGCCCAGAAGGAATTAGATGAGAATGACATTTTAAATTCTGTACTGCATAAACAAAATACTCCCACCCAGAGGGATGGTGAGGAAGGAGATAGCAGACTAACAGAAAATAGAAATTCTAATACTAATAATGATTTTAAGGAATATATAGAGGAATATGAAACGAAAGAGATTAATGAATTTTTAGGTCTTAATAATGAATCAGAAGACATGCTCATTCTTCGAGTCATTGAATCTATGAGTGAAGATATCTTAGAACTAAACAACCCCCTAAATATTGGAGAGGTAAGCAAGGAGGTAAGTAATTTAGGATTAGCAATTTCCTCTATTGGTAAAGAGCACCCAGCCTTTCCAAAACAGACAAAAAAGAGGGGAAGGAAATCTCTCAAAGAATTACGACAAAAGGATGGAGGTGCTTTGGGACAAGTTAAAATTATGGATATTATACATGAAGGGAAGGGGAAGTACCTTCCCAAGGCACCATGAAAATAATTTCATGGAATGTTAGGGGATTGAATGCCCCTAACAAACAACACCTCCTTAAGAGAAGCTTAACTTCTCTAGAGGCACACCTATATTTAATACAAGAAACCAAACTAGGAGAGGAAGGGTATACAAATCTTGGACACAAAATAGGAATATGGGAAATTAAGGGGGTGAATTCGGTAGGAGCTTCTGGAGGATTAGCCTTTATATGGAACCCAAGGCTCATATTACCAACTTTTATCATTTCCAAACCCCAATGGATGGCGGCAAAGATTAAGAATTATAGTACAAATTTGGAATTCACCATTATCAACATATATGGACCAAAGTTCCTTCATGAGAAATGAATAGTAT
>MU228414.1:874315-912064 GCA_018584345.1 Thuja plicata | reverse complement strand
ACTGTGGTGGGAGGAATGAAAAATGATGAAAATGAGTTAAAAACTAATGTTTTTAGGGCATCAATCTTAGCATATTTGTGGAAAATGGTGAACCACATGTGGTGAAATGGGATGTTTGTGCCCCCACTTTCCTAACGTAAAAAAGAACACGTGAACCGGCCCAACAACTTAAACACTTTAAATTAGGCATTTTTTATATTCGATATTGGGGGCATGTTAAATTAGTTGTGTACATAATATGCAAAATTATATATATAGACCTTATGGAAAGACATATTGTCAATTAGTGCCAAAACACTTAGTCATTCTTATGATTACAATGTTAGCCAAGCCAGGAGCTTGCAATGTTGACCGAGCCAAGAATTTGCAGTGTCAACTAAGCAGTTAGTTCCGAGCAGTATCTACCGAGTCACCAGTGTTACCCGAGTTGCATAGCATCTCCAAGTGATCAATGTGGACCGAGCACCCAATGTCAACCAAGTGCCAGAGTTGCCAAGTTCACTGTATCGCCCAAGTGTCAATATATCACCCGAGTGGATTACTAGACCCGAGTATCAGCATTGGGCCAACTTAGTACATATTGTTTGATACTATTTAATATGATAGTAGACGACTTATGGAGGTAATTGATTTGGATAGGTATATATGTAAGATACTTTGTTTATCCAATAATAAGAAGATATAGTAAAAATATATCAATCATCCGAACAACATTGAATACATGTATGGATGTGAATATGAAGAGGCAGATTGATTAGAAGGCTACAACATTATAAAGGAACATCAGAGACTCATCTATCACATTCAGGTGATCAATTCTACATCAAAGGATCTTATTCAACAAATTAGAGTTGCATAGCAGATCATTTGCTGATTCATTCTAACAGGTTTATCAGTCAAATCCTTTAATAGGGCGGACCTAACAGTCCTTCACAAATCTCCTAGAAGAGTGCATACTTAACTGTATTGTATAAATCCTTTCACAAGGTGGACCTAACAGTCCTTATTGTTCCTAACAGGGCAAACATCAGAAGTGTTCAATTGTAAGCCTTAACCGACCAACTTTATTACTGCAGTTCTAAAGCTTGTGGGTATCATTCCCACCCCAGTTTTACTTTCTATTTGGAAGGTTTTTGGGTCACCATATATTGTGTCAAGTGTTATGAATGTTTATTGCTTTTCTGTTCCATGCATGCAATTAGATTAGACAATCTAATAAAGGATTAAAGTGAAGAAGTTTTATTGGTTCCTGATTCACTCCCCCCCTCTCAAACACCTAGCCTATAATATATTTCCAACAATTGGTATTAGAGCAAAGGTTCTCTTATCAGAAGTTTAACAACTTGAGAAGAGATTAGAGGAAATGGAAATATACAGACTGGAGAAAGCCATTGAAAATTAAAAGATAGATCTACAAGTGGCCATGGATAATATCAGAAAACTCAAGGAGAAACTCTCTCATTCCTTGAAAAGAAGAAAAGATTTAGCAATGCAAATGAATGACAAAGGTTACATAGAAGAAATAATTGAAGATTTGTGCAAAGAAAGAAGTTATGAAGAAGTCAATGTAGCCATTGAAGACCTACTTGCAAAGAATCTCACTTTACATGAAGAAGTCAGAAAGTTGAAGAGAGAACAATAAATTCAATCAGTTAGAATATGTGAAGTCATGGAACAAAAGAACCGAGCAGAAAATGACAGAGAAATGGCACAAGAAGATAAGAGATTGCTAAGTACAAGATTAGAGGAAAAAGAAAAAGAAATCCATCATTTGTCACTTCAGCAAGCATATATAATAAATCAACTGAATAATACAAACGAGGAAGTTATCAATCTGAGGACTGAAATTGAAAGATTGCAAAGTGATGTCAATACTGAAAAGCAAACTAATGAGAGGATAATGAATTCACAAGAATGCATGAATCAGTTGACAGAGCAAACTCAATTCAGACATCATGGACAGACTGGATTAGGTTATACTGAACAAGGCAAATCCTCACAACAAGGAACTCAAAAGAACAAGAAACCTACATGTAATCATTGTGGTAAGTTAGGACATACATCAAATAAGTGTTGGAGAAATGGGAAGTCAAAATTTAATGGTAAGTGCTACAAATGCAACAAACATGGACATATGGCAAGTGAATGCATTAAGAAACCTAAGTTTGAAGGAAAATGTTTCAATTGTAACAAATAAGGTCATAAGTCTTCAGAGTGCAGAACTAAGAAGTGGAACCATGTTGAACAATTAGCTAAGGTAATTTTTGGTTGGGATTACAACACATGGAACATATGTTGTCATTGTGGCAAGTATGGGCACATTGGTGCAAACTGTGCAAAGACTCACCTCAGAAAAAAGAATCCTACTAAGAGATGTTATGTATGTAAACAACTTTGTCATCTAAGTAAGAATTGTATGAATAAAGAAAAAGTGGATACTAGTTTTGAGAAAGGCAAAACAAAAGTTCTGAAATCAAAACTCAGACGAGTCAGTAATGGGTAAGGAAGTCTCCTGATAACTCAAACCAAAACAATGAAGGAACAAATGGCAACCAAAATGGTGAGTTGGGTGGATTCACCATCTCTGAATAAAGATGTAAGGAGAAAACTGGAACTGTGCATACAAGCCATCATACATCAATTCCATATATGCTAGCAAGTCCAAATCTGCATATTGATGTACCGAGACACAATATGGTTCTAACCGAGTCAGGATCTTAGTTACAACCAAGCTACTCAGGCGTAACCGAGTTAAGTCGGGTTATATGGTTTCAAAGATGCAAAGTTAGTTTTCACCGAGCTTCCGAGTAAGCCTGGAAGAACTAACCGAGCTACGACAACTACTATGTACGGAGCATTTAATGAAAAATTTAAGGTGAAAATTCTCATAAATGATGAAATCAAAGGGTTATTGGTTACCAAGGTTTACAGTTTGCAGAGAGATTAAGATCTTATAGCGATTTCAGAGCGAATTTGTGTTTGGAAGCTTTAGTTGCAATGAAGTTTCATCAATCTTTCGAGCATTATGGCATCTTTATCCAGCAGTAAGATCAAGAAGGGATCCAAGATGTTAGTTAGGAATGTAGTCTGTGAACCACCAAAGTTCAAACTTCATCCAGTGATCGCAGAGGAGATAGATCCAATGGGAGCCCATTCCCAAATTCCTCATAAGGTATTGTTGATTCATGACATTCAAAGTTTCTATCATTGCACTGTTCAACAAATAGGAACATTAGAGCTAAATCAAGCATATGAGGCACTTTGTGTGGGTGAAAACCTAAAGCTGGAACACAAGCACCTCGAAGTCAAGGTTTAACCCATATCTTGGATATGCCAAAGAATTTTTAGATAAAGTGGATTAGGTTAATTCTAAGCCACATTCATGACATGCATTTCTGGTTGGAGCAACCCGTGAAAATCACTAAGATGATGGTACACTGAGTGACAGGGTACCCAATGCTCGATAAACCTAAGGAAACTAAAACCCTACCCCGAGATGATCTAGCTAAGAAGACTTTTGCCGAGTGAGATGGAAGAGGCATGAAGTTGAATGGAGTCACTGACACGGAGCTAAAGTTTGGAATTCATGTGATTACACATAAGATATATAGTTCAATTCGACCAAACAATGTTCCATGTGAGGCTGTGGAATTGGAATACAAAGTGGTGAAGAACAATCTGTCATTTGACCTTGCCGAGTTGCAACTCATACAACTAAGCAAAAGCATGGAGAGCATCTGGGCATCTAAGACCAATCTGTGTAAGTTCGGTTCACTCTTGGTCTGCTTATTCTTTTATGTTCAAAAGTTTTTCCCTTCAAAAGGCACAGTTGTATGGAAGAAGGATAGGCCTATAGTTTATCATATCAATGAGTTTATAGCAGAATTGGGAGACAATTTTGAAAGCATCATGGATGCTTACTTTGAGAGTTTCAGAGAGAAAATGCAGAACAAATTCAGAATTCCTAAACAATTGGTAGAAGACTATAAGGATGATATATGTTTCCTAGTTGACTATGACAGAGTGCACATCCAAGCAGTCAAACCTAGCGTTGCATGGGTGAAACCTCTTAAATATGAGGTTAACATAGATGAGACAAGAGATATTATTGAGGCTCTTATTAATGAGCCTATTGATCCTAAAGCAACATATTTTGGAATTTATGAAGAAGCTAAGGGTAGAATAACATTGGAAATAGAGATTCCCAAAATATTGAAGAGGAAGGAAAATAATTGAGAAGTTTGGAAAGAAATATGGCAAGTCCCCTAACTCTCCTCTTTCTATCACTGATGGCAAAGAGGATGAAATAAAGGAAGAAGAAGTAGAACCTGATAAAGAAGAGGAAGATGTAGAAGAAGAGCTTCCTAAGAAGAAGAGGTTAGCCCCCAAGAAAACACCAAAGGCCTCTACCCCTGCCTCCACTGCAAACAAACCCAGGAGATCTAGAAGAAAACTGATATTGCCTAAAGAAGATGATGAAGATGATACAGTTACATTACATAAGACACCACTTACCTTTGAGTAGAAGGTGAAGAATTTAAGGAAGGCAGTGGTATGTCAAGTCTCAGATCATGAGAAGAAGTTGGTTGAGGATGCATTAGTACAAAAGATGGAAAAATGGAAGTGTGATCCATCGGAATTGAAAAGCCAAATGACTGAAGACCTTCTTAAGGTAACCACCATTCACTGGAACAATGCAGTCCAAATTGAAAGGGACATCAGAAAAAAAAACTTGAAGACAATCATGCATACATTGGCTGATAAAGAGGTAAGAGATGCTATGTCTAAATATGAGAGTAGACATACTCCAAGGTTTAGGACCTTTCAAGTCTTGGGCAAGAAAATAGAGGATGTTGTGCAGACCGCAACTAAGTTGTGGAAGTCCATTTTGAAAACAAGGAAGAAGATAAGACAGAGGAATCGAGTACCGATCCTTATGTACATGTTAAAGATGAAGAACCACCTGAGGTACATATCATTGAGGAATTTGATGCAGATCATATAATAGTGGCAGTGATGACATCCCTGCCCCAATCACCTAGTCCGTTTGTCTTATCTCCGAGCAAGGAAACAACCATAGAGTCTACATCAAGTTTAGTAGGAACTAAGTATCAGGCTCTACCTACTACTGGGCCAAGCCAAACTGAGTCACAACAAGATACTATGAATATTTCTACAGTTGGTATAAATTCTACAGTTGGTGCAAAGACAGTTAATGACCTATTCCAACTGAACACTGAGGATAAGGATTAGGATGGAAAAGACAAGGATGATGATGGAAAAGGTAAGGAAATCATTCCTTCACCTAATCCCAAGGTCAAGGGTAAAGAAAAGGAAATAATTACTGGTGAAGTTGACCTTGAGGAAGATATTGTGATCTTTCTAGCCTGACAGCCGAGCATATGGATATCCTTGGGGAGCTATGGAAGAAAAGAGCCAAACAACAGAAGCTCCGAGTTGAGAAGAAAAGGAATAGAGTGCTAGAGGACGTCAAAGGTATATTCCTTGATTCACTAGAGATTGAAGTCAATGAGAAAGACTCTATAATGGACCAACTTGTTGACATAGTTCACAAGTTTAACAAAGATCTTAGTGGTCAGGAGAAATTACTGCAAAAGGTAGAGAGAAAATTTGAGAACAAGGTTCTAGAGAATGTTGCAGGTAAAATTGCAATAGATCAAGTAAAGCTATCCACCATTATTAGCTCTCTAGAAACCACTGTAAATAATGTTGTTACATTATTTGTAAAGTTGAGTGAGACATCAAATTTTACCATGGAAATAAAGAGTAAGCTGACAATGATTTGAAGGCAAGTGCAAACCAGTTGGCACTTGATCCAAGTTCAAGTTCAACACATTTTGTTAAGATCAAGTATCTGACTGATCTACAGGCAGAGCTACTGAGGGAAGAAGGAAGAATAAGGGAATCCCTATCAACAATTCAAAGCCAACTCATTCCTCATATGGATGTAATGTAAAAACATATCGCTCATGCAAAGACACTCATCCATGATAACAATTTTTCAGTTGCTGAGCTTATGATGGAGTTGTCTGCGAAAATTCAGATTGAGTTGCACAACCTGAAAGTGTTGAAAGATAATTGGGACAAGGCTTTGTCTCAAATTTTGAAGGTACATTATGATTTCCTTTCACATTTTGGTATTACCTTGTAGATATGCATTTTTGGCATTTGTGTCAAAAACAAGGGGAAAGATAGGATATATATGTATATAAACGAGGAAATACATGTACAAAGAAGAGGAAGATATATATAACATAGTTACAAAATAGTTTTGAAAAATAAAAAATAGATTCAGTTGCAACCGAGTTGCGGAGCAGTAGTCAAAATCGAGCTAGAACACACGCACATGGTAAGGGGGAGTTTTGACTTATCAGTTTGTTTGATCAGAATTTTTTGTATGATAAGTGTTTTTGTCACTAATGCCAAAGGGGGAGATTATAGACCTTATGGAAAGACATATTATCAATTAGTGCCAAAGCACTTATTCATTCTTATGATTACAGTGTTAGCTGAGCCAACAACTTGCAGTGTTGACTGAGCAAAGAAGTTGCAGTGTCGTCTGAGCAGTATCTACCGAGTCACTAGTGTTACCCGAGTTGCATATCATCTTCGAGTGATCAATGTGGACTGAGCACCTAGTGTCAATCAAGTGCCAGAGTTGCCAAGTTCACTGTATCGCCTGAGTGTCAATATATCACCCGAGTGGATTACTGAGCCTGAGTATCAACATTGGGCTGACTTAGCACATATTGTTTGATACTATTTAATATGATAGTAGCCGACTTATGGAGGTGATTGATTCGGATAGGTATATATGTAAGATACTTTGTTTATCCAACAATAAGAAGATATAGTAAAAATGATATCAATCATCAAAACGACATTGAATACATGTATGGATGCGAATATGAAGAGGCAGATTGATTAGAAGGCTACAAAAGTATAAAGGAACATCAAAGAATCATCTATCACATTCAGGTGATCATTTCTACATCAAAGGATCTTATTCAACAAATCAGAGTTGCATAGCAGATCATTCATTGATTCATTCTAACAGGTGTATCAGTCAAATCCTTTAACAGGGTGGACCTAACAGTCCTTCACAAATATCCTAGAAGAGTGCATACTTAACTGTATTGTATAAATCCTTTCACAAGGTGGACCTAACAATCCTTATTTATCCTAACAGGGCAGACCATCAGAAGTGGTCAATTGTAAGCCTTAACTAGTCAACTTTATTACTGCAGTTCTAAAACCTGTGGGTATCATCCTCACCCCAATTTTACTTTCTATTTGGAAGGTTTCTGGGTCACCAAATCTTGTGTCAAGTATTATGAATGTTTATTTCTTTTCTGTTCCATGCATGCAATTAGATTAGACAATCCAATAAAAGATTAAAGTGAAGAAGTTTTATTGGTTCCTAATTCACCCCCCCTCTCAGTCACATAGCCTACAATATATTATTTCTAATTATATATATATATATATATATAACTGTTCACACAAAACAAACCACATAAAGCACGATGGAGTAACACAGAAGCATATTTCATCAATTTAATGTAACCCTTTATGGAAACGATTATCATTTACCAGATAAATTAAACCCTATACGACCTATATGAAAGGGGTAATCATTTTAATAAGATCGACCACTTATGAGAAAATGTGGAGAAAAGAAGGCAAAATGCAGGAATGTAGAAGCAAAGTTCATCATTTTAATGAAACCCTAGATGGATATAGATAGTCGTTCACCATAAAAATCAAACCCTCTATGACATATATGAAATAGTAAATATTTTAATATAATGGTCGACATTTGTAGCAATGATGACACAATAAACCATATAAAGCATGATGGACTAACGTAGAAGCAAATTTCATCATTTTAATGTAACCCTTTAGTCACATAGATAATCATTCAATAGAAAAAAGAGACCCTCGACGTGATATTAACATTTTAATGAAATACAAGGCATAGTAAACATTTAAATGAAAAAGGTATCTGCTATTTCATATATGTATATGTGTGCATGATTATTGAGGTATGCTCATAATTGTGTATATCTATACAAATACAAAAGAAAGCAAAGATGATGACACAAGATAGAATTAAAGCATGTGATGGAGGGGTGACTCTGATATGATTAGAAAATGTAGATGATGCCAATAGTAGAAGTTACAATGTGCATTGGTACTCTAAGGACATGTGCATGACATATAAGGTTATAAAATAAATGAGGATGCAGTTGATGTATTTACAACCTATGAATATATATACTTCATACAAAATATTCAACACAGTTAATGTTTGTAGACCTTGTGAACAAACAATCTTCAGAGAAAACGGTGGCCTTCTTTGCTTAAACTGGATGAAAAAGTTATATTCAATAAAGTTTTATGTAATATTATTACATGTTGTAGACCCTAAGAGTACATAAACTTATAGAAAATAGTAAGTTTACAAAATATTCACCTATGAAATAAAATGACAAAGGTTAAGCATAGTGTACCAAACCGAAGAAAGTCTCTTTGATTAGGATTGTGTAGATAATTCTTCCTTCAACTCTGAGCTCTGCAGAGAATATTCAGCCTTTGCAGTAATAAAAAGATAATTCTTCCTTCATCTGTGCTTTGCAAAGAATATTCAGACTTCCTATTTGTAGAAATGAAAATGAGCTTGCAAAATCCCTTTATAAATTCATTTGAATGTGTAAGTTGAATGCTTTCATTTGTGGTTGTTGAATTTCAAATTTGAATTATGGTGGGAAACATTCTGTCAATTCATTCTTGCGCTACAAGCTAAGCTCTTATTGATTGCAACCAAACAGTCATTTCATACCTGCATATCGAATTCAATTCTCATATGTGTATATTTTGAATTTAAAATATTCTTATTACTTGCAACCAATCAGTCATTTTATGCTTGCATATCCAATTTAATTATCATGTGTAGATTTAGCCTTACAATTATTTATATTTGTTTTTTATTCTTTATTTTTGTGTCTATATGGGAGCCTTACACCAGTTGTTGAAAATACAGGAACTATTTGCAGATAGATTAAATGCCTCAAAGAGTACAAACCTGTTTGAGAGAAAGTGCATATGAGAACCCATAAAGTTCATTATCATATGTAGATTTAGCCTTACAATTATTTATATTTGTTTTTTATTCTTTATTTTTGTGTCTATATGGGAACTTTACACGAGTTGTTGAAAATGCAGGTACTATTTGCAAATAGATTAAATGCCTTAAAGAGTACAAACCTGTTTGAGAGAAAGTGCATATGAGAACCCATAAAGTTCTGTTTCATTTTTAAAATTGTCATATGAAAGACCAATAAGTGCTCTTTTGTATTTGTAATTTGATTAATTTTGTACTTTTGGTCCACTTGCTTAAAATGGTTATTGTAAATAATATGACATTTTAATAAATGATTTATTCACTTTATTTGTGCAAGGAAAATTGTATGTCAATCATGTAAGGATCAATAGTGGTTCAATTTTTTATTTTTTTCTATCTACTATTTGTTCATATTTGAACATGTATTAGAGGTTGAATAAATATGTTTTGAGTTAATTATGTACAAAAGATTATTTGATATTAGGAAGTCCTATAGCCACTATGTTCCCTTTCCCTATACAATCCACCGTCAAATAAAAATTTGAAAACTCACGGAGAAGACAAAGAGATCTCCGGCGTTGGCCACGTCTAGAATACACAAGACCTTGCTGTCAAGCCAAGCTCGAATCCCAAATTTGCAGAGACATGAAAACTGTACCTGCAGTAAGGAACGGGGAAATTTCTTTAGGGCTTCTGTGGATGAACAAATGCAATTTTTTTATTGAAACAAAGAGCCTTTGCATTGCGAGAATGTTGTGATTTGCGTCGGACAATTTGATTGAAGAGAATCGGTAAAGTTTCGTTTTTTAATAAATTATCTGCAGTGGATTTGACTGATTTTGTATAGGGTTTGTCGGTAAAGACAGGGCGGCGTTTCATTGCTTCGGTATTTTAGGATGAAAATAATTTTATGCTTTTTCCAGATCGTATGTGAAACGTGGTTTTTGTAAGCAGTTCAAGTCGTTTGAAGCAATTTTGTGCGGATTTAAAGGATTTCAAATAGTTTGGATGAATCAAGAGAAGCTTAGGAGACAACTGCCGTGTAATGTTGCTGTACGTGAACATCAATCTTGAAGATATGGAAAGGCAGATAATTTGATAAGGTTTTGGGCGGGCTTTTCTAGATGCGCGTTTGGCAGCCATGGCTGTGCCTCGGCGCGGGAAGGAGTTGAAACAGGCCTTTGACGCGATGTACAAGGGTGTTTCTACAATTAATCGGCTATCTTGGACTGTTAGAAATTTAAATTGTATTGAGTCGTCAACAGGCTCTACTTGCTTTGAATCAGGAGCTTTCCAGAGTATTTTCCACTATTTCAAAAATCGAAGTTGCTTTTCCACTTTAAATAAAGCTCAAAGGCCTGCAGCAGAGCAGTACGCTTTCAAGCATGCCTCAGGCAAGGAAGGGACAAGCTCGGGTAGATTATTTATTCCAAGGTTTGGGATTCAAGGAGGGAGCACAATCAAACATGGATTTTGGTCATGTGGAATGGGAAATGTGGGCCAGGGAAGGCGATTTTATTTCTTGGGCAGGGACAATTTGCAGCATTTTAAACGTAGAGGGCCAGACCGATGGTTTAAAAATCCGACAAGGCTTGCGATTATTGTGATTCTGGGTTCAGGGATGGCTATTAGCATCTATTATTCAAACTTGGAAATAGTACCATATACTCATCGCAAGCATTGCATCCTGATACCTGCAGAGAAGGAAAAAGAGCTTGGCGAAACCCAGATTCAAGAGGTCAGCAGTTTTGGTTTATCAGATGTTCTGAATTAAATCAATGTCCGTGGATGATCGGAGTAGTTCCAATGGTCGATTAAATTGGTCGAAACTTGAAAAGATAAACAAAGAGAGTTAAATCTTAGAAAGATTCTCATCCAATCTTGACGCCTTCATGAAATAACAAAATTATATTAATCTTCAGAATGACCAAAGTAGGTCAGTCGTAGAGTAGGTTAAATGAAACTTATAATCATAAGCACACAGGCCTAAATGTTTAAAATTTAAAATGTTAAGATAGCTTTCCATCTTGTTTCTCCAAGGCAAGCTCAAGGGGAATGTTAGCGTGCGAACTTTCCATCTTATCCTTCCAATTAATTTTTAGTTTAAGATGGGATATAATTGTGTTCAAACGTAGACTTGTGTTCCATGAGTTGCTGATATGTGGTAACCTTAGAACTGCGTCAATTGTTTATGATCCTATGTATGGCCGACATGTTGCATCCCTAGGAAGTGTGTTAAAATAGACTCTTCGACACAATTTCATGAATTCTTGAGGCTTAAATCTTCATTAAACATCATATTAATATCAATGGATGATGAAAACACGTCAATGGTAGAGTAGATGAGTTGAAACTTGAAAAGACATACAAGGAAGCTGAAATCTTCGATCTCATGAATATTGCAGCTCAAAAAGACGTTGAAGCCAAAGATTCTTCCTGCCATTCATCCAGAAAGTGTGAGAGTAAGATTAATTGCCAAGGATATAATACAGGCATTGCAAAGGGGAATACGACATGAGCAAAGCTGGAGTGATTTACAATACGGCAATACAAGAACTGACGGTGATTCTCCTCGCAGTCAGGATCCCTGGAGCATAACTGATGAGAAAGCCTATCCTCCAGAGCAGTGGTATGGCAAAGATGAAGCACTGGATGATCAATGGGTCAAGGAGAGTCGAAATTCTGGAAAAAGAAGTGGTGAAAAGGTGTCCACCCATCACTTGGATAAATTAAATTGGGAAGTTCTAGTTGTAGATGATAAGATGGTGAATGCATTTTGCCTCCCGGGTGGGAAGATAATGGTTTTCACCGGTTTGCTAAAAGAATTTCCATCTGATGCGGAGATAGCAACAGTCATCTCTCACGAGGTATGTTTCTGCACATAATAATGAAAAAAATGTGGACACTGTTCTCCAGGATTGTTGACTTGTTGTACAAATTCTCTATTATAGGAACGTCACAAGTTCTATTAACATTGTCTTTCTTGTTTTGGACTGTATGTATGTTTGGGTTGTATTTTTTGCTAGTTCATGTTGTGTAATTTGCTTCCAATTTTCATCTAAATTGATTTTCTTAGGAGGGACACTCTTAATTGATACATAGTAGACCCTTATGCAGTTTAAATTGTGCTTCTGTGATAACCATATTTCACATAATATAGCTCACTCGGGTGAAACAACTGCTTTCGAAAATGGAGTTTTCAGGAGGCCATCTAAGTGCTTTATTATGTTTCATTCATAGTCACCTGGAGATGGGGAGACTTGGAGACTGGTACCGGTACTGGTATGGCTAATTTTCAAAAATAGGAGACGGTGGTACATGGAGACGCCAAACGTTTAAAATATAATCTAATAATTTCCAAGATCATATCAGAACATAGAACTTTGAAAACAAGAACAATGGAAAAGTTTAAGTTTGAGCTTTGAACATTAAATAAGAATTTATAGGGTACGTTCCTCTAAGCATGCTATATTTTTTGTACCCCAGGACAATGTCGTGTGAATGCTTCCACATTTTGCATACTTTTCTGCCAGTGCAACTGCGCTGGCAGATATGTATGTAATATGTGGAAGCATTCACACTGCATGTGAAAGCTTAAAATTTGAAAATAAAAACTTGAACCTCAGACTCTCAGTCTCAACAAATGCCATTGATTGCAGGCCTGCAGGAGGTTTAAACAACAAAAAAATTTGAAAACAAATGTAAATGCAAACCTGTTTGCAGTCTTATGCGCACGTTTCACTCTTCTAGGGCACCTTTAGTGCTTCCAATGGTGAATGGAGAAGGAAAATAATGTTTAGTGTTATTTTTTATGCCTTTTTTCGGCAGGAGATGTGTGAGAGACTCATGGAAACTTGGTGGGAGATGGGGAGACGGCGAGGTAAAGTTTCCCACCAAAATTGAAGACTCTGGGTGTGCGAAAAGGAAAAGGACTCGGCAATTGTCACAGAGCTGGGTACATGGAGTGACAAACATGAATTTATAGATTTTGTTGATCGATTCTATGAATCTCTTTTGAAATAATCTCTTTCTATACCTGACCCTATCTTCTGAGCTGAATAATGCACATCTTAAAAGAAAATGTTCATATTCATCTGGAAACCACATCTTGAAAAAACTCATCAGCAGTTGTGCCCATTAAACTAATCCACTCAACAAAAAGATGCGACTGTAACAAGCCTCCAAAGGGAGTTTTATAGTTGGCTGTGACTCACAAATTGTTCTAGCCCTATATCGCAATTTTATGAGCACATGAGGTTTGCCTATAGCACCTTTGAGCCCATCTCTATGCTTATAGGCAAAGTTGTTAGAAACAAGATATTTTTGCCTTGTTGCAGTTTCATCATTCATGCTTGAAGAAACATGTTGTAGTCTTGTAAGGGGCATTTTTTGGCCAACTCTCTTGTTTCTTGGTGCAAGAAACTTTGTTGCTGCAGTGGTGTGTGAAACATGGTCTTTTTGGAAGTCATTTCCTGCTGTTATAGACAATTTTGGCCATTTCTTGGATTGCGATAGACGTGGTTGATATTTTATGTTGTTCATTATCTTTGTCAATGATTGTTGAATTTCTTATAAAACTGTAAATTTAATATAAAATACAGGTATTTTTTCATTTTTTAAACTAAATGACAATTGTGCTTCTTGTCATGTTGCCTGTGCCATCATGTTTGTGTTTCATGTTTCGGGTAACATCACCTACATGGAGTGTTAATGTTTTAATACCAGGAATGAAAAATAAGCAAAATTTCAAAATAAGAAATAATAATAGAACACAACATTTATCCTAGGAAAACCCTCCAACTTGAGGGGAAAAACCCAGCCACACCAAAAAATATCTCTTTTATTAAATAATAGAGGTTCGAGTACAATGCTTCCAACTGAATACTGCAAACTCTTCAACTTATTACGTATATCAGAATTGACTCCATAGACTATCTATATTTGCTGTATAGAATAACCCAACTCAGCAAACATCATCTCACACAAAGCAATGATATATTATATATACAGTGCCAAGGCTCTTAAAAAACATAACTCCTCAAGACTTGTACCGAGAGACTCTTCATATTATAACCGCAAGTCTCTTCATTTTCCAAATGTGTGTCTCTTCATATTCCCAAACACATGTCTCTTCATATTTCCAAATGCGAGTATATGAAAGAGCACCATCACAGGTAATCAGGATATCTCCTGCAGCTACAAACATCAACATTCCCTCTTAGAAAAGGAGATATCTTTTCAAGTATTTATGTCATGGAACCTCTCAACATGACACTCACAATGGCTACACCCATTTGTGAGGAAACCAAAATTTATCACGGATTCTCTCAACGTGATAGCATCACGGAGTCACTCAATATGATGTTCACCATGGCTACTCCCTGTGAAATAAACACAAGCTCACATCACGGAGTCACTCAACGTGATGTTGTCATGGAGTCTCTCAACATGACATCCACTATGGCTACTCCCATGAGTGGAAAGAGCAACAAGGGCTTTCACCTCAAATTTCTCCGTCTTAGAGAAAAATGCATTTAGCTCATAATAAGAACAATTGAATGCTGAGACTCCCTCTCAACAAGGGCAGTATTCTCACAACTTTGATTATCACAATAAATTACAGTTGGCTCTAATGTTTGACCAAACAAAAAGCTTTCGAAGCCACACCGCTTCTCCAGCTTGCTGATCCTTGGCACTCTCCATCTGCCGCTCAAGCTCCCTCTGAATCTTCTTGAGCCTAAAGAAAACTTCCCTCTTCAACTCATCAAGCTTGTCTCTAGTACACTGCATCATAGTCATCGCATGAGTTTGAGATTCCTTGCGGTGATTGACTGATCATTATCTCTCCCTGATTGTCCATCTCTTCATTTCATTTTTCTTTGTAACCGTCCAACTCTTTAGATGACTATATATTAGAAAACACAAGCTATCAACAACCACATGTAGAGACAAGGGGATTCGGCTCTTTAACTCCAGCATCAATAGCATTCACTTTCCACTGTGCACAATGGCTTGCTGTCACACACCATGGTTACAACCCAGAAAACTTCTTATAGAACTTCATTCAACTCTGAGACAAGTTTGCGTGGCAACCAACTCCAGGTGTTTCTTTTTGTCAATCTCCAATTCATCATGTCTGGAAAGAATGAGAGATGACTCACAATAATCTTTAGACGACACTTCCGGTATTAAGGGAAGCAATTTCATACAAATAGGCACCCCCAGTAATGCACAGGAATGACATGTATAGATTCAAGCACTTTGCATTCACCATGATCTCCTGTCGACAGCATACCAATAGTCGGCTAAGTGAAAAATGGCTTCCATATTTACGGATTCTGTGCTCCATATATTTCTCTTCCCATGATAGTGAGTGGCAATGATGCCCGTTCGAAAATAATCGCAACTCCTTCAGTTTTTAGCATATATCTCTGACTGACGCCACAACTTGTCTTCTTCCTATGTTTCTATTGTGAAAATGGTCCTAAAAAAACTAACAACATGCATATGCGTTTAGCAATGCATATGCGTCTGGTTTATTAAATCGAAGACCAATAAGAGCCGATCACAAACAATGGTAAGCCTATATCTCCAGCATCCATGAGAAGAAATGTAATTGGCTCAATAAATTACTCACGACATAAACACTAACATTTAAAAAAAAACTCATACTCCGAATTTTAATCATATCAACCAAATAAACAAGCTTTATTCCAATTTATTAATCAACTCAAAGTGGACACAATATTACTATTGCGATGTATTTGCCAGACAAACCCATGAAGCCTCAGTGCAACAAATAGAGGAAGCCACGATATGAAATATTAATACCAACATTTAAAATTTAGATAATCTCCTTTTCAATAATAATCTACTTTCTCACTAATAGAATTAATGAAATGTCCGACTTACAAGAGGCTTCACCCAATACGACAAATAAACCTTGAGGTGTCCAACAATGACGCTCGAATGTGAATCCTGAGATGAATCCACTATGCAACTGAATTTAATTTCCGTCCAATCCCACTGGTTAAACCTGAAAGTTTTCGTCCTCAGATATCTGAAATCAAGCCTTTTACCCCCAATCCCAAAGCAGAAATGAACACAGTTTCTCTCTTAAACCCGCTCTGATCTTGATCTTGCTTAAACCCGCTCTGATACCATGTTAATGTTTTAATACCAGGAATTAAAAATAAGCAAAAGATCAAAATAAGAAATAATAAAACATAACATTTATCCTGGGAAAACCCTCCAACTTGAGGGGAAAAACCCAGCCACACCAAAAAAATATCTCTTTTATTAAATAATAGAGGTATGAGTACGATGCTTCCAACTGAATACTGCAAACTCTTCAACTTATTACATATATTAGAATTGACTCCATAGAATGTCTATGTTTGCTGTATAGAATAACCCAACTCAGCAATCATCATCTCACACAAAGCAATGGTATATTATATATACAGTGCCAAGGTTCTTCAAAAACGCAACTCCTCAAGACTTGAACTGAGAGACTCTTCTTATTAAAACCGTAAGTCTCTTCATATTCCAAATGCGTGTCTCTTCATATTTCCAAATGCATGTCTCTTCATATTTCCAAACGCGAGTATATGAAAGAGCACCATCGCAGGTAATCAGGATATCTCCTGCAGCTACAAACATCAACATGGAGGAATTTTAATACTATGCCTCTAGGCCACTAAAAGTTTGTATCAATGGGCTCACATCTTGCCTCATGACATCTACCAAGAGCTTACCACTATCTATGCAAATTTCTTTATGCCTTCCATCATATGGTTGCTCTAATGTACGTAGGATATTAATACACGAAAGTAGCATACAATGCATAACAAATTCAATTGTCATTTTTCAGAATTATACAAATGCACATCCATAGGTAGCAACTCCTTCAGCAAGATCCTGGGTCATATGCACGCACACTTTCTCCTGCATACTGCTCGATTTCTTTTAACAAGCTTGCAATGCTTTGTTGTTCCAGTTTTTTTGGAGCCCTTCTGATAATGCTTTCTTCAACTGATCATTGTTTGTTTTGATTTTGGTTAGATTGAACTTGCAATGCTGTTTGTACATGCAATTGAATAAAGTCACAATGAAAGTTGCTGTGTATGCCCAGGCTTGCGCCCCCTTTTGCATGTCATAGAATTTCAGTTTTTTCAATTTTTGGATTTGCTGTTCCATGTCTTCAATTTTTTCATGCCACAGTAAGCTTCGTTACATCTTGTAAAAATGATAATATTTTCCTTTGGCTGTGGCAGTGGTTGTAGAGGAGGCTGTAGCAGATTTTTACTTCCCCAACTAATGTTATTTCTGTCTCCATGACCTCCCATGTTGGGTTTTCTTTTGTTGGTTGCTCACTCAGCCTATGTGGTTGTTCAGGCTCTAGTGGTGTTTGCTGAAGTAGTGTTCCGTGCAAGGCTGCTGCTTGTGGGTTTTATCCCCATTCCATTCAGCTTCCTGCTGATCAATGTACTCTCTCATTATCAGTTTTGACTCCTCACTTCCAAATAATATAGTGGGTGGATTGATAATACAAGTATCAAGATGGGATCAGATTCTTATTCAAACTCTTTAACCTCAATTTCTTCAAGGACCCTTTAGGTGCCTAATAACTATTCCACATTGACCATTGAGCTTGGCACCTAGCATGTTAACTACAATTCATGTTCTGCTTGTTCCTTTCTTCTTCTGTGCAGCTGTCACACATGAGAATCTACTATATGCTTCCCCCATTCCTTTTGAGGTCTCTTTGTGCCTATTTGATTAGACTTTTGACAATCTCAAAAGCTCCGTAAGGTCAAAACTTGTTCCCTTCTGTTCTTTTGTTGGGACTGCCATTGTGTCTTGTCTGTTACCTTTTTGAGGTCTTCTCTTTGTTGGTCTGTTGTACATTCTTTATGACTGAGCGTGGGTTTAGCATTCCATAGAGAGATGCTCCAATAGATCCTTGATTAAAGAGTGCATCCATGCAATGGATATTTTGTCCTAGGACCACTCATATTGGTCAATGTATTCACCTTCCCTGCCCACCTAAACACTTGAAAGTGGCTGTGTGCTAAGTGGGTCCCCTTACTGTGAAATATACCAGCTATGAAATTGCAAATTTTGTCTGCCAATGAAAATTAGAGTGGTATTCTTGGAACAGAAAATACCAGTGCAACTGAGATACAATTTCTTAAATCAAATCAACTTAGGATTAATTTCAAATGATAATTGTTTTCATATAATTTCCCAGATCAAATACATATAAGTATAGTTGAGGCTCAGACAATGCTTCAGATATTTTATTAAATAGAGATTATGTGAATACATACAGGCTACCATTCCAATCTCCCAGCATCTATTCTGAGCTGAAATATCTATGCATGCAAAATTCAAATAAACCCCAATATGACAAGCTACCTCTGTACAAGATTTGAAATGTGCAAATCGAGCTTCCACGCACAGGATATCCAACTTCTGGTGAGTTTGGTGATAGTTTGCATTAGCTATATTCTCTTTCACAAGCGCTTGGAATCTACTTTTCTGTATTCATCGCGGCGCTGGTTCATTGTTGTGCTACACCCAGTCACTGGCTGCACTCACATACAGCATGCTATGCAAAACCTCTTCAGGGTTGTTGCTGGGTCTGAGGCTCTCAATATCCTCCTGTAGCTCCCTTGACACCTAGGAACTGTGGATGGTGTAGACTGTTAGGAGCTCAGATTTCCATCTAAGCAGGCTCCAGCATTTGTTTAATGCTCGACAATGAGAAATCTGCGATGCAAAAACAATGGACTGAGTAGGGGTATCATCCCACCAGTCAGAGTCTTCCTGGAGTTTTTGTTCCAAAAGACAGAGGACTTGCTATATGCAATTTCCAGAATGTAAGTCATATCCTGACTTCCTCAAAACCCCGACCTATATATATAAATAACTTTTTATGTTAGCCTAGCAAGGAGAGGCGGCAAAACGTTTTTGAAAACCAACTCAGCCCAAAACAATAATAAAATTATTAATAATTAACATTTATTTATAATTTTTATTCATTATTTATTTAATTATAATATTGGTGGCCGACCTCACATACAATTGGGGACATTACAGTCCTCCTGTCCCAAATTGCTTGTCCTCAAGCAATGTCAGCTCGAAAATCCTTATCCACTTCAATTCAATGTTGTTTCACGATCCTGGGTCTCTTGTGGATTCTCCAACTCTCCAGATGCTGCTATCGTGCACGACCTCGAAAGGGCTCTATGTAGATGTTCAGAATCTGTTATACATGTAATCACCATGGCATTACCTCCTTTCCCCTGATTCTCAGGTGGTGTTGTGTTTCACAGGAGACCCTGCTTCTTCCTGTTTCAGATTGTTGAATCTCTCTGATGACCAATATTTTGTGCCCCCTAATGTCGCAGGCAGGAAATCCATATTGTTCTTGTCTTCATTCAAATGCTGTTCTCTAGATGGCAATTGGTCCTTTGTTGTGTGTTTATCAATTTTCAATATATATGCCTGTAATATAATTTCCAACACAAAACACCCATCCAAAAGCCTCACCCCATGGGCCTCAACTTCACACGTCTCTCTCCACTTTAGAGATCCTTCTTGTATCAATGTATCAGATTGTGACGTAATTGGCATGGAGATTGTTTCTTGTTTGCTGTAACCAATCAGCAATAACAACTACCACAACGATGCAAGCACTTTCCTACATAGAATGTTCAGCCAGTTGGTTAGTTGAAAAAAAAATATCGCAGCAGATAGACTCATTTCTATATCTCTGCCAAGCAATTCTTTTCGTTGCCAATTGCCAATTGTAAAATTATCAACTCCAAAGCCTGAGTAGTCATTTTTATGTGACATAGTCTCAATGTCATCTTTATCTTCTTCTTCATAGAGCTTGTTCAATAGAGGCTTCCCCCTCTCTTTCAGCATTCTGCAACTAACATTCCCCTTTCTCCTTGTAAGTAGGCTCCATTTGATTGCTTGTAGAACAATATAATCAGAAATTGAAAAAGATGGCTCCTCAACAAGCTTAGGCATTGGCTCCATATTTGGTAAAGCATTCAACATCCAATTATCACAATCGTCACCTTCTCTTGAATTCTTGTTCAATAGAGGCTTCCCCTTCTCTTTCAGCATTCTGCAACTAACATTCCCCTTTCTCCTTGTAAGTAGGCTCCATTTGAATGCTTGTAGAACAATATAATCAGAAATTGAAAAAGATGGCTCCTCAACAAGCTTAGGAATTGGCTCCATATTTGGTAAAGCATTCAACATCCAATTATTGCAATCGTCACCTCCTCTTGAATTCAGATAGTGAGCACCTTCCACTACAAGGTTGTCTGCAGCCAAGGTTCCATAACTGAAGGACTTCCTAAATCTGTGCTCTTCTATACCATTGACTTTATCCTTCTCACTGGCATCAATGGAACCTGAATCAAGCATGTCAATTGTCTTATTTTCTTCACTCCTTGGGGACCATTTCTCATCATGGCCTTGCTCTTCTTCAGCAGCCTTCTTAGTTTTCTCCACTAAACCATATCCTCTCAAAATCTTCATTCTTCTTAGACCTACTCTGGGGCTAGGGTCCAAAGCTTCTTGAGATGTTTGAAGCTTCGTAATGTCAATGGTCATTGCAATTGCAGCTTCGGATGTCACTCTTCCCATGCAATAAGAAGCAGCTATTTTGGTGCTTTGCTTTGCATTGTCTACAGATGAGGCAGACCCCCAAGATTCAGTAATTATGTTTCTATGATGAAGGGCTTGGTCTTTGAATTCACGTTTGGGATCCCAGCCTTTG
Organism: Thuja plicata; assembly: GCA_018584345.1. Lineage (NCBI taxonomy): Eukaryota > Viridiplantae > Streptophyta > Pinopsida > Cupressales > Cupressaceae > Thuja > Thuja plicata. Next base: position 891,116 of record MU228414.1, on the reverse strand, counting down.
ACATTGAGGTCAGTAAAAAGGTGATGAAACAATTGTTGGGGCGATTGATGGACCCTGTCCAACTACGGATCTCTGCTTCCAAATCACACTTGTATTTATTAGGAAGACTGATAAATATTTAGACAACTTCAAATCTATATTCTTTGTATCCTCTTCGTAATCTATCTTCTTAGCATGGTTGTCCACTTTGCAGAATGTCCGAGGATGTAACAAATTAGTAATCTTGAACATAGAAACAAGTGTTTCCAAGTTATTTGGATCATCAAAGAGTTTTCTTTTTTTCCGTCTCACAATGCTGAGTTTTGAGTTTGCAAACAATATTTCTGTCTAAATGCATCCGCTCACATTTAGCAGCAACACTGCATATTTCCCTTTCAAGGTTTGCTTTGGCTCTAAGATTGCTTACCTTTATTGAGTCTGCCTTCAATGACATCATTGTAACTGCTGAGAGGTAACGGAAGCATGACCCACCACTTCACATCAAGTCTTGAACCTTTTGTGGGAGATCTTTCGACCACTTCAATCAGATTTGTATTGATGTCAATCTCACCTTTTGCCTTCGCCAATTGGGGTTGTTTAATCTTCAGCTCTTTGTCAAAATATTTAGGGTCTTCACCATCATTCTCTTCAATTGTTGTAACTGGTATTGATGGATGTTAATGTTTTGAGAACCAGATTAGCATAAATAAATATCAGGTAAATCAAAGCACATAAACTCCTGAGACATAGAGGTTTACCCTAGGAAAACCCTCCTACTCGAGGGAAAAACCCAGCCATACCCAAAGTAGATCCTTTATTGAATAATGAATACTGGATACAATGCTTCACAAGCTTAATCTGAAGATGAATCTTCCACAAAGATTGTTAACTCTTAACAATCATCAGAAGTATGCCTTTTACAATTAAGCAAACAACCTGCTTGGCATCTTCAATACACAGAAAGCCTTATGTAGTTCATCGATTCTCAATACAAGAATGATCGGCCCATCAAAATGATTACACACAGGAAAACACACTAAATAATTTCTGCAGAAGTTACAATAGAATTGAAACAACAATGTCCAATGTCAGTCACCGTTGAATCATCACATTAGAAAAATTAATCCTCCACACTCGATAGATTCCCCAAAATGTCTAAGGTGTGGGAGACTAAAAGACAAAGCCCTGTTGCACTTCAACGAATCGATGACAGTTACGCAACATGCCGTTTCGAATCCCAAAAGACACAAAAGCCATGCAGATCCTATAACACCTGTCATCGAGGACTAGACTGAACGCATCAAATAAGGAATCCATATTAATGTCAGTATGTCACTGCAGCCATGAACAAGAGCTGAATCGACAAAATGAAGGAAGAGGGTCGGGAAAAAAAGAAACTCCACCGAAAGAAGTAAAGAGCCACATCGACCCATCTTAGCAATCCCGTGGCCCGTGACACGAGAATAACCTGCGGTTGAGATAGAGCTACCAATAACATCAACAAATGAAGGAAACGACCATCATGGATGATCTCGACAGATATGAATGAGATCTCTCGCAGCTACATAAACATTAACAATGGAAGCAAGATAATCCCAAATCTCAGAGGTACACTATCCTCTAACTCTCAGAGGTACACTATCCTCTAACATGCAGCGTACACTATTGACATTTTTAAATTCAGGGCCAGTTGAAAGATTAATGACATAAACAGCATGATACAAACTTTTGTCACTATAATGCAGTTGGTCTAGGAATCCATGATGAAGATAAAATGACTTAGTCACAGGCCCCTCCTTCCATGGCATTTCATCCAAACCTTGCTCCTGGAATTTCATATGCATCAATTGCTTTTTGGAATCTCTCTATTCCACTGGTCAACCTCCTCTATAGGGGCAAATCTCCACCTACTTGCCCAACCAGCCTACTTGACTCTACACTTTGGCCGACTTCCATGTCCATAGAACCTACCAGCTCCACAAAACCCCACCCACCACCAGTTGGATTGATGCTCCATCTCCCACTCATGTTTTAATGCATTTCTCTTGTTAAGTTTTCAAGAACTAGAATAGCATAAATAAATATAAGATAAATCAAAGCACATCAACTCCTGAGACACAGAGGTTTAGCCTGGGAAAACCCTCCTCAAGGGAAAAATCCAGTCACGCTCGAAAAGTAGTTTATTAAAATCAGGAGATTCAATACAAAGCTTCACAAGCTTAGACAGAAGAAAGACTTTTTCACCAAAACTGTTATCACATAACAAACACTAGAATATGAACATCTCCATTTGTATCACATACCACATGCATCAAACTGATCACACAATGAATACACAGAGAAGAATATACCGCTAAATAACATTGTTCAGACTATCACTGTCAATAAGGTGACTATACACTTCCTTGTCCAACTTTACAGGCCTGAATGGTTGTCATTATCATATGAACCATATTAATATAAGATCACAAGGTGAATGGCAATAGCCTTTGTGCAACTCGACCGTGAAGCGATTCCCAAAATGCTAACCAACTAGAAGGAAGAAGCCAAAATTCTGATAGCCACAACATATATAAAAACAACAGTTACCTTCCATGTCATATCAAATCGCACTCTTTTTACTACCTGAAACAAGACCCCATGCTCTTCCAAGGGTCGACAACAGTTACACTTCCATATCGTATTCATCCAGTCATAAAAGTCATGCAATTACAATACCAAACTGCCGACGCTTGCATTCTGACCACAAATACCATGGATGGTGGCGGTAAAGAACAAGACACTGTTACATCTTCAAAACATTCAATGTCACAAGTTGGAGAATGGAACCAGGAAAGCAACAAGAGAAATTGTCGGTAACATAAAGATAGTAAGACCAAAAGAAGCGGTGCCAAGTCATACCATATTGGTGCCATGTCGTTCAACTTTAGCGGATGAAGGAGATGGACAGTCACAACGTAATCATTACTTGCACACACAGCTGGCTCCATGAAACTTTTCAGTCGGTGAAGATAAAATGAAAGGAATGATAAATAAAAGAAACTCAGGTATGAAGGAGCTCTCTCGAAGCTACCATACACATTAACACTCCCTCTTAGCAAGAGAGAGATCATTCATATGTCATAGTGTGTCTCAACCTGACAAGCACAATGGAGCTGCAACCCAAAAAAATATCAATAAAAATATCTCATCATAGATTTTCTGAACATAATATCTTCATCTCAGCATGACATTCACCATGGCTACTCCCAGAGGGTGAAAGAACAAAAAACTAAGTCATGGATTCTCTCACATGACATCCACCATGGCTACTCCCAGAGGGTGGATCCACCATAGCTACTCCCAGAGGGTGGAACAAGGGCTTTCACCTCAGACTTCTCTCGCAGAGAAGAGTGCATTAACAAGGGATTTCACCTCAAACTTTTCTCGCAGAGAAGAACTCATTAACAATGTCATGTCCCTTCCTAAATAGAACCTTGTAAAAACAAATAATGATTATACGATTAAAATAAATATATAAATAAATAATAATATTCTAATAAATAATATATATTCAATATCACATCTAATTATATATTATTTATATATTTTATAATAGTCACTAACGACACATAATAATAATATATTATTAAACATACATAAAAATAATATATCATTAATACTATTTATTAATATAATAAATAATAATATCAAAATTGACTAAATGAATATTCTCGTAATAGGGAGATCGACCATTTTTGAGTAACCAAGGAATAAGCGATAAATTAGCCAAATTTAAGTCATCTAATACTCCACGACAGCTATAAGGGTTTTAGCAATAAATTAGCCTAACAGTTACGATTACATGGATTGATTCCAACAAGATTTCGTCACACTTTGAAAGCCCACTATTTTTTAATACAAGGTTCTAACATCACTTCAATTTGGCCAACGAAGATAGGGTGATTAACAGGACAAGTTAGCAATAAAGTCTGCATCATTACAGAAACCCATTGACTAAGATTGAGTGAAGAATCACGTATGACAATTATTGTTATATCGACGATCATATATAGCTTACACGTCAAAAGGTGGTTTGCCATTCATTGTGGGAGTTTCACCCATGTGGAGGAAATCATATAGATCTAGGACCAATACTAGACGGTGGCTATGCTTATGTTCGATAGATGTTGATTCAAAACATGCTTGAAGCGATAACAACTATGGACCAATAACAATATATCTTAAGTGAAAAGTGAGAAAATAACATAATCGTCAGTGAGTACATTTGCGGAAGCACAAGATTATAGTGATTAGTTAAAAAAAGATTATAAGATAACAATCAGAAACCAAGATGATTATTATTCATTAAACAAATAGTAATGGGAAAGTGCGGTTAAGAGTTAAGGAGACTGATCTGTATCGAAAGGGTGTTATTAAGGAATGGATACACCCATTCTCAACGAGAGATAATATATTTGAATCATTCGATCTCTCTCCCAAGAGATCATCATGAATAACAATCTAGATTCTTCTAGCAAATAAGAAGCAAGTGCGCTCAAAAGAATCACATTAGCAAATACAATCAAGTCTTTCTTCAATCAAATCAATTTCACTTATCTACATTAGTTGGATTGCAATAAGCGACGATCATATTAGAGGTCAGCGAACCACCTGTCAGTGAACAAAAACTTGTTTGCTTTAGAGCAATTTGATCAGGTCCTAGGTGTGGACATTACAAGTGATATCAGAGCACCTTTCCTGCCATCTTGTGGAATAGTTAATGCAAACTAGCCAAAGGGCTCAAAGGGCATTAGAAAGAGAAAAGAGAAAACTATTAAAATTTAACTCAAAATCGAATAGGACTATGGAACCCACTGGCGAAGAAATGAGATCATTCATGGAAATAACAACCAAAACCTTAATGGAACAATTGGAAGCTGTAAAAAATATGACCGCTTCAATCAATGAACTTAGATCACACCCTAGTGGACGGGATACCAACACAAATTGCTCAGAACATAATAGTAGGACATCCACTCCAATAATTAAAAACCCATCCTTCCTACCCCGGAGGAATGCGCCAAGAGAGGAAGGAGGAAACAATCAAACTCGCCATAGCATGGAAGAGCTAGCAGCAATGTACTCAAGACTAGATCCTGAAATAAAAAGAGATGTATCTTTTATGGAATATTGTGAAGCAAAGAAATCAGAAGTTCCTAGTAGGGAAAGGGAGCAACCTAATAAGGATTTAAAACACAAGGCAAATAAAGTCACCATTCCAAATTTCAATGGATCTGATAGAACTACCGCCCAGGGATGGTTGTTAAAATTAAATACTTACTTGACCCTCAATCCTATGACGAAAGAAGATGCAACCTATGATTGGTAGCACCATGGAGTACGTACCCAAGGATATGAAAATATAACCTCTTATGAAGAATTCTCACAAAAATTAATTAAAAGGTTTGATCATAAACATCCCCAAAAAGATTTCAATGAATTAACACAACAAAAACAAACAGGGACAGTAGATGAATACATCTGTAGATTCCAAAGAATTTCAACAGGAGTCACATGGATAGATGAAGAAAAGCTAACTTATCTATTTGTGGATGGACTAAAAGAATCAATGAAGGGATTGGTGGCTGCTTTCAAACCAACTACCCTAGACGATGCTATTGAAATAGCCTTAAATTTAGAAACCTCATGCACAAGCAATAGACCTTCAAACAACCACACCAAACAATTCCATGTAAAAGATGAAAGGCATAAGCAAGAACCCTCAAATAGAAAATGTTTCCATTGCAATGAGGACTTTGAACACGAACATATATGCACGGATGAGGAAGCTCAGAAACAACGAGACAAATTAAGAAGGAAGAAGTTATGTTTCAGATGCAAAGAATCATGGGAACCATGGCATAAGTGCGGAAAAAGAATCAAGTTCATAGAATAGAAGCAACACTTGACACGAAAACAGAAGAAACACCATCTAAGAAAATGAAATATGATCGAGGGAACCTCAACAACATTCAATCAATGAATGAGGGAAAAAGCCAATGGAGCTTTGAGGAGGTTCAACCCTAATAGTGACAACTTGGAAATTGTCTTAATTGGTAATGTAGAGATAATGATTAATTTATTTATGTACTTTGCAGTGTAATTTCAATTATTATTAAAGTAAAACATTCAAGTAATGAATTGATCAAAGAAGGGCATCCTATTACAAGTGCTTATTCTACGAGTCTGTAATTAAGGGAGAATCGCTAAGGCATCCTATTGTAGTAGCAGTCAAGGGAGAATTGCAATGAAGGCCCGTGCTGCTTTGCAATTAAGGGAGAACTGCTAGAGCCCCCTATTGTAGTACTATATAAATGAGAGTTACTAAGGGCGTCCCCATTGCAAGCACTTTTCCTACGAGTCTACAATTAAGGGAAAACTGCGAGGATACCCTGTTGCTGTACTAGATAAAGGAGAGTCGCTAAGGACACATTTTTGTAAGCACTTTTCCTATGAGTCTACAATTAAGGGAAAACTACTAGGACACCCTAGCGACACCCTATTGCAGCGCTAGATAAAGGAGAGTCGCTAAGGACACATTTTTGTAACCACTTTTCCTATGAGTCTACAATTAAGGGAACACTGCTAGGACACCCTATTGCAGCGCTAGATAAAGGAGAGTTGGTAAGGACACATTTTTGTAAGCACTTTTCCTATGAGTTTGCAATTAAGGGAACACTACTAGGACACCCTATTGCAGCGCTAGATAAAGGAGAGTCGCTAAGGACACATTTTGTAAGTACTTTTCCTATTAGTCTGCAATTAAGGGAAAACTGCTAGGACACCCTATTGCAACACTAGATAAAGGAAAGTCGCTAAGGACACATTTTGTAAGTACTTTTCCTACGAGTTTGCAATTAAGGGAGAATTGCTGGGGCACCCTATTGCAGTACTAGATAAAAGAAAGTCGCTCTAAATTTGTAAGTCAATAGAGAAGCAAGCATCCTACTAAGTAGACCACCTCGTGTGGATGCCTAACACCTGCCACCGAGGGCAAGGGGGCCAAAGTTCCGCTCTTGGGCTTAGTATGGGATTGGCTTGGACTAACTCATCATGACTCAATTTTTCTTTGAAACTTATATATACATATGTATGTAGTTATGTTTACTTTGTGGTTGCAGGGTTCATAATCAAAAGCATAATGAAGTAAATGTTGTATATCATTTCTCTAACCCTAGCTTATTGTGAATTGTAAATTAAAGGGTTTCTAACCATATGTGTATTGTGTGTCTACATTGTGTATGCTTCGTGCCTTCATGCATCAATTTGTATACTTCGTGTATGCCCCGTGTCTTCATGCATTCAAGTATATGCCTCTTGTGTGTTTTATGCCATCATACATCCACATGCATACTTTATATTTCCAAGTGTATGTCTTATGTGCAAGAAAGAGAATAATTAGAGTGAACCCAAGATCTGGATTTATTGATCAATATCAAGGTTGTGAAGAAGAAGCGACTCATTAATTTGGCATTGGGAAGGGCAGACTGTCATGTCCTTTCCTAAATAGAACCTTATAAAAACAAATAATGATTATACGATTAAAATAAATATATAAATAAATAATAATTTTCTAATAAATAATATATATTGAATATCACATAATAATATATTATTTATATATTATGTAAGTTACTAACGACACACAATAATAATATATTATTAAACATACATAAAAATAATATATCATTAACATACTATTTATTAATATAATAAATAATAATATCAAAATTGACAATGAATATTCACGTAATGGGGAGATCGACCATTTTTGAGTAACCAAGGAATAAGCGATAAATTAGCCAAATTCAAGTCATCTAATACTCCACGACAGCTATAAGGTTTTTAGCAATAAATTAGCCTAATAGTTACGATTACAGAGATTGACTCCAACAAGATTTCGTCACACTTTGAAAGCCCACTATTCTTTAATACGACAAGGTTCTAATATCACTTCAATTTGGCCAATGAAGATCGGGTGATTAACGTGATAAGTTAGCAATAAAGTTTGCATCATTACAAAAACCTAGTGACTAAGATTGAGTGAAGAATAACTTATGACAATTATTGTTATATCGACGGTCATATGTAGCTTACACGTCTAAAGGTGGTTTGCCATTCATTGTGGGAGTTTCACCCATGTGGAGGAAATCATATAGACCGAGGACCAATACTGGACGGTGGCTATGCTTATGTTCGATATATGTCGATTCAAAAACATGCTTGAAGCAATAACAACTATGGACCAATAACTAATATATCTTAAGTGAAAAGTGAGAAAATAACATAATCGTCAGTGAGTACATTTGCGGAAGCACAAGATTATAGTTGATTAGTTAAAAAAAAAGATTATAAGATAACAATTAAAAACCAAGATGATTATTATTCATTAAACATATAGTAATGGAAAAGTGCAGTTAAGAGTTAAGGAGACCGATTTGTATCGAAAGGGTGTTATTAAGGAATGGATACACGCATTCTCAACGAGAGATAATATATTTAAATCATTCGATCTCTCTCCCAAGAGATCATCATGAATAACAATCCTGATTCTTCGAGCAAATAAGAAGCAAGTGCGATCAAAAGAATCACATTAGCAAATACAATCAAGTCTCTCTTCAATCAAATCAATTTCACTTATCTACATCAATTGGATTGCAATAAGTGACGATCATATTAGAGGTCAGCGAACCACCTATCAGTGAACAAAAACTTTGGAGTTTTAGAGCAATTTTATAAGGTCCTACGTGGGGACATTACAAACAAGGGATTTCACCTCAAACTTCTCTTGTAGAGAAGAACTCATTAACAATGGATTTCACCTCGAACTTCTCTCGCAGAGAACTCATTAAAACACATAAAATATCGTCTGAATGCTGAGACTCCCTCTCAACAGGGGCAGCATTCTCACTGTTTTGATTATCATAACAAAATAGAGCTGATTCCAATGTTGACCAAACAAAGAGCTTTTGCACTCTCCCTCTGCCACACAAGTTCCCTTTGAATATCATTTCTTTCTCTTCGAAGAAACTAATCATAATGACAACCTGTATAGGATCTTCCTCTTTAATGAAGTTATGTGTCACCAATTCAGTCGCATGGTTGGAAACAGCCTCCCCATGTTCATTTCTACAACCTGCATGACTTTGCATGAATCTCTCATCATCCCATTGCTTCTCGATCCGTCTTGCAACCAAGAGAGATTAATTATTATTTATAGAATCAACTTATCAAGAAGAGAAATATACAGATTAATGCTAAAAGCATACACTATTCCCTGTGTTATAACATGAATTAATATTAACTAGACAAAAACTCATGATCAATATTCAAAGGTATAATCATAAAATACTTATCTCTTTGTTGTCTAATCTTCCTCCCGTAAACATGAACTATCCTCAATCTTGAATGATCATAACTGAACCAAGAAGACCTGTCCATAACTTGTGAAGGTCCAAGAATATTCACCGTAAATAGAATATCTCAAGGCTTAAGAGTTCGGGTTTTGGATCTTTTCTTTAGACCCGCTTTGATACCATGTTAAGTTTTCGAGAACTAGAATAGCATAAATAAATATTAGATAAATCAAAGCACATAAACTCCTGAAACACAAAGGTTTACCCTGGGAAAACCCTCCTCGAGGGAAAAACCCAGCCACACTCGAAAAATAGTTCCTTTATTAAAATCAGGAGATTCAATACAAAGCTTCACAAGCTTAGACAGAAGAATGACTTTTTCACCAAAACTATTATCACATAAATAACACTAGAATATGAACATCTCCATTTCTATCACAGACCACATACATCAAACTGATCACACAATAAATACACAGAGAAGTATATACCGATGAATAACATTGTTCAGACTATCATTGTCAACAAGGTGATGATACACTTCCTTGTCCAACTTTACAGACCTGAATGGTAGTTACGATCATATGGACCATATTAATATAAGATCACAAGGTGAATGGCAACAACCTCTGTGCAACTCGACAGTGAAGCAATTCCCTATAAAGGTTCTTGTCTGGCTCTCACCCTCAACTAGCACTAAATTTTTATTGTTCCAAGAAATTTTGTATTTTTTTACAATTTTATGTTGTCTTTGGGAATATATAAGACTTTTAATTTTCAATTTCCAATTCAAATTGATGAAAAACATTACAACATGAATTGCAAAGAGAAGTGAAAATCTGAATTACGAAACCTCCTTATTCGAGCTTCACTCATTACAATAATACAATGCAAATAATTGTAACCATTAATCCAGATGCATTCACTAATGATAATCATCAAACTAGACGTAGCATTAAACATTTAAAAAAAACCCGTTTCAGTCACTGTCATCTCATGTATCTTATGTACACTAGCTGCGGCTGAAAGTGGAATAGTGGCGGCTGTTATTTCTTCCAACGGCTTCATTACTGGCCTCAACTTCTAGGAAAGGTGGCAGCTGCTAGTGCAGATGCCCCATGTCCAACAAAGGACCCAAACAATCACCTTGAAATGGCGTCAATCACACCAGCTCTTCCCTTCCTGCAATGGTGTCAATTACCTCAAATATGTGTCCTCAAAGAATCGGCAATGCTGGTCGATTCCTTCTCACAATTCGCAGCCATAAGAGAACCCACTCAAAGTGCAAATGCAGAGAAGAATTTACAATTCTTCAACATACTCCAAACCCTCGTCTCCCAAGCTCAAGCAATTTCATAAGTTTCAAAAGGTTAAGTAGAATGAATTCGATTGTCTCCTCAAATGTCTTTTATATTTGCCAAAGAGAAATCAATCCCTAGCTTCTTCAACACACTTCACATAACTTAAATGCACTATGCCTTTAAACATTCAAAAACTTGCATATCTTTTTGAAATATAATACTCCATCATATTTCCCCTCCTTAATGACAAAGCATTGAATATAAAGTCATTATGATTAATTAATGTCTTGACCTTATAAAATAAAGTTCATATAATAATTAATTAAGTGAACTTAATTAATTATGGCCACCACAACAATAAACCCCCAAAGTCAAGAACAAATGCTCTACCAGGCCTATCACTAGGACACCCTGCCACAAATAGACACTGCCAAAAATAGACTTACTATAAATAGTAAGTCCCTGAAAATGAAAGCTCTGCAAATGTTTCCACAACTCCAACTGATACCATTGCTCAAGTGCCTTGCTAAAAGTAGAAACCATGACTATCCCAAAATAAACACTTACTATAAATAGTAAGTGTGTCAATCTGACTCGTACAAAGAGCAATCCCGACATCACAGACCTCTAGAGTGGAAACTGACCTCTGACTCTGCCAACGGCCCCCTCTAACAACCTGATTAGCCTACGAGAGTCATAAGAACATGCTAATCCCACAAATTCCACTGCTCATGAAAACGGGGACATTACATTCCCATAATGCTAATCAACCAGAAGGAAGAAGCCAAAATTCTGATAGCCGCAACATATATAAAAAACAGTAGTTACCTTCCATGTCATATCAAATCGCACTCTTTTTACTAAATGAAACAAGACTCGATGCTCTTCCAAGGATCGACGACAGTTACACTTCCGTATCGTATACTTCTTGTCATAAAAGTCATGCAATTACAATACCAAACTGCCGACGCTTGCATTCTGACCATAAATACCATGGATGGTGGCGGTAAAGAACAAGATGCCGTTACATCTTCAAAACATTTGATGTCACAAACTGGAGAATGGAACCACGAAAGCAACAGGGGAAATCGTCGGTAATAACATAAAGATGGTAAGACCAAAAGAAGCGGTGCCAAGTCATACCATATCGGTGTCATGTCGTTCACTCTTAGCGGATGAAGGAGATGGACAGTCACAACATAATCGCTACTTGCACACACAACTGGCTCCATAAAACTTTCCAGTCGGTGAAGATAAAATAAAAGAAATGATAAATAAAAGAAACTCAGGTATGAAGGAGCTCTCTCGAAGCTACCATAAACATTAACATCTCTATCCTCGCAACATTCTGCTGTAATTTTGGGACTTGTGGAAAACATATATTAATGGTACAAGTGCTATGTTCCACCAAGTTTCTAGGATAGGGGGATGTGTTTTGGATTGGAATTTTTTTAGGCCATTTTTCAGGATGGCTGGCGACGACTATACATACATACATTTTCAATCAATACGGCGTTGTTATTCATATTCATGCAACACTGATTTCATATTGGTTGACCATTAGTTGCATATTAATAGCATGTAGTGCTCAACATAAACTATAGATTTAATCATTAACATATACTTGGAGGTAGAATTACAATGGCCTCTTAAGAATAGAGAAGAGCATATGTTCAACATAATCTGTCAGATGCAATGCTACAAAGATGTCTTACTGTTATTTGTCTGAAATGTATGAGTGTACACATGCTGATCTAGTCAGAGGGGTGTGGGATCTACAAAGGGCAATAAAAAAAGTTTTTAAGTTTTGATTTTTTTTTCAATTTAAAATCATGCTGGAAATGTGGGATGGTCGTCTGTCCCGAGGACGGTAGAGGGACATCTAAAATTCCCCTATGCGTCCTGGGAATGACCAGCTGTCCCCACCCCATTTCCTAGCTATCCCCCCGGTTTAGGATATTTTGGCACAAATGTTTTTTGGTGATGGCTGGGAAACGCCCTCAAGCGGTCCGTTGTCCCCAGTGCAGGGACACGGGCTGAAAACCCCTGGGACGCATCCCCATGTTTCCTTGCATATGTGCCTTCCTGTGTCTAACTCCCACCCCCACACTCCATTTTTATTCAGGTCCTAATTTGTAATGATCTCCAGGGAGGCTATTCTAGTACTAGATACTGTCATGATAAGCTAGAGGTCCAAGTTCCTTTGGCTAAGGCCGTCAAGAGCTCATTTGGCTTATCCCCTGCGGTGGGGGAATACCTCGCTCTCATAATTCATTGACTTCAAAATTTAAAATATGTCTTGATGCCTGGTTCAAAATGAAAAATATTGGTAGCACTTTATTGAGACAATAGAGAAGATTCTTCTCTATGACCTTTTGAAGCAAAGGCTATCTTAATTTGTGCAGGAGGCTTTGGAAGCTGAGTCTGCAGTCAAAAGTCCACACCTCTAACTCAAAGCCAATTTGTGGACTTCAAGCTTGGCATGCTGGATCTTCATGGACTCATTGGGAACAAATGAAGGAGGGAGAGCCCTCTGCAAAACACTGTAAGGACTTTAGTGGTACCAAGTAATATTTAGGAATACCGGATGATGTTGGGGTTGGTTGCAAAATACAAACATAAAATCCCAGGCTTTTATAGTTGAGAAGCTAATGGCTTTTTTTTTTTTCATTTTGTAAAGGCTTATGTTATTTTCAGTATGGTTTAAGCAGTTTACAGCTAATGGATGTTGATCTAATATGTATAGATATTAGACATTGATATTTTGAATGTAGCACCTATGTGGAGGGATATGGGCTGTGAATTATGTATTTAAACATGCTCTGCAGTTTACATTCATAGACTCAAAATGCATGTATGGGATTCGACAAAGTCGATGGTGGAAGGAAGTTCGTTGGTTACAAAATATGCATTGTATTTCCTTTTCTCCTAGTGGACATATCCAGTCCTCTGCTTTTGGACCCAAAAGAAAGGACTGATGCTGATGTAACAGTGCCTTCTGTCATGAATAGAAAACAGATAAATAGAATTGGAAGATCCATGTGGTTTGGATGACAAAATCGTTGTGGAGTATACAACATAAATGTTTCATGTCTATTGAAGTTGAAGCAACAAGGATTAGAGATTTGGTGGTTTTCTATCCACTTTCTTCCACTACCCTGATAGAGATGCTTGGCTGTTTTTTTGGTGAGATCGTCACTTTTAGGCCTAGATTTCTCTGTGGAGGTTCAAGACCTACCAAATTGATTACTTATTTTAGCCAGTCACAGATGTTGGAGGCATTAGGCACCTTCTTGATACTATTGACTCATGTACAAATGGAGATAGATTTGTGAGGCATTCCACACCCATGCTGTCTACTTTTGCTAAGATTTCTCGGCACCACAATTTTTATTCTAATGGTCGCGGCTCTATCTCTTCTCTATGTTTGGGGATTCTCTAACACCCACATTCCATGCTATGGATCACGACGGCCATATGGATCAGGACGGCCATCTCATATTACCATTTTCTTTTCTACCATAGCAGCTCTTAAGCCTTGATTTGGGGGAGTTTCTATGTGGAATTAAATGCCACTTAGGATTGCCCAACATGATCCCTTTAGCCTTGGACTTCCTTTGATGAGCATTTTCAAACTACTCCTATAGTGATTGACGATAATATCAATGGCTCCTCCAATGTGTCCTTGAAGAATGATACCTGATGTTTTGTTGTTCCCTGCCTCGGTGGTCTTCATCCGTTCCCACTGCTTGCAGGGTCCTCCCATTGCCTTTTATACTTTTGAACTTTTACTTGGTTGGTGTTACTTTTTATTTCTTAGTTTTTCTGCCTGTTCTTGCTTTATCATATTTGCTTTGAACCCAGGGCTCCCTTGACTTACTCTTTGCTATTGTAATTTGTCACTGTTGTATGTTCTGTCCCCTTTGACTTATTCTTGGTCAATTGTAGACATTGAAATTTAATATAATGTATTCCCTTTTTTCTTTAACATTGCTGGATTCGTTTAACTTTCTCTGAGTTATTTGGTCAAGAACAAATCTGTATGAACTTCACAAAAATCAGGTGTCAATTTTTGATCCACATGCAATTGTTTAAAACATACTAAAGATCATATTGAATCTCATCCAAATGTGGTCCATCATAAAATTTGATGCAGTACATGATTATAAAGAAAATAAACCTAACTACAGGTATCATTATACAAAAAAGTAAAACCAAATATAAGAGAATTGCATTCCCTGAAAGAGGTTTTAAATGAAACTTGATACAAAGCTGAGACTATAACTGTAAGGCTTTTATCACTTATGCATATCTATATAGAGCTCTTCTGTGGCAAGCCTTAATTACTTGGTGCATCCAACAAACAACAGTTAATTTAATATCATATAAGTAATGTTATTGTAGTGCCAGAGAGCTGCTTTCGCTGCTACAGTCAAGCAATAACCAAAACCTAAAAGAGTTGCTACCATAAATTGGCTATCTTTATTTTATGTATTTTGAGCATATATGAATTATCTAAGTTCTTGTAATATCATATTTCTGTTATGTTCATTTCAGCTAAACAAGTTTGTTTGTATTGTTTATGGTATACGAAACTACCAGGTTGGACACTGTGTGGCAAGGCATGTAGCTGAAGGATTGACAAATAATTTGTGGTTTACAATGATACAACTGATTATTCTACTGTTTATTGGAATGCCAGATGTTGTGTATGCATTGTCAACCCTACTTTTGAGGCTTCCCTTTTCAAGAAGGTATGGGAGTTAAGAAGAAGTAAAATAAGAGGCTTATGTTCTTTCCTTTATTTGCATTGTTTATAAACACAGCGCCAATTTTTTCATTATTGGAATGCAACATATGCTTTTGAGGTTGAATTTATTGGTCAGCTATTGTAGATATTTAAATTCAATTATTATAAAGCTAAATACACATCTGGGATATTAGTTTAGTAAATTGGGATCACACCATCCTTAAAAATCACTCCTGATGTGGTCATCAAAGTGCACATGCAGACCTATTTTGACCATTTTGCTTGACTGCATTTTTTCGTGCCATCAACTGTACATAAAGAGATTGGCATCTTGTCTTTTGTAAAGGACAAAACACTAATCAGAAGTGCCTTATTCTGATGTCCTATGCCAGCTAATAGTTGAATTTCAAGTAGTAGCGTGACTGAACCATGCATTTTGTTTTTGATAGATTAGTGAGGGTTCCATTTGGGGTCCTGTTGTGACCTATTCACACATCGCCCATCGAAGATGGGACCCCTGCTTTTTGTTTCGCTTGGGCTTTTTGGCTTTGTTTCTCAGTAGCTCTGGCTCTAGTCTCCCGAGGTTCCCTCCCTTTCCCTGAGAAGTGGTAATTTGATTGAGTCTTGAGTCAAGGTGTGTTCCGTGCCATTCTGGGTTTCATTTTTGAGGCGTTCCCTGATTTAGCTGTGTGAAGTTGAGTTGGGTATCGAGTTTCAAACCCTTGGAAGAATAAGCTGGCGAGTCTTTTTGTGGAATCCCATTTTGTCATTTTTGGGTTTCTAGTCAACACTGTTGAGAGAAGGAACAAAGTGTTTCCGGAACTAAAAGTAAGGGGATGAGTCTGAAATCATTCAGGACATTTGAGGGAGAAAGCATGATGAAATGATAATATTTGGGTCACAGTCGCATAAAAAAAAACAACAAAATTGGTCAGGCGTGAAAACTACCATTACAAGCTGCTCCACTTATCAAACACCGGTTTCATAAACAGGGCAGAGCCTACTAATTGACTTTAGTCTGCCACGTGTTCATCATATGTATTGGCAAGAAATTGTAAGGCATGAAAGTGGGACTGAAATTCAAAGGGATCTCCACAACATCAAATGCTAGATATCAAAGGGTGTTTAAAAAGTAAGAATTACCAGCTGTCTGCTATTTAAAGAAAATGATCCAATACCCTGTCATGAACGGTGCTCACAAAGCATGCACGATCTAATTCATGCTCCCAAATGCCGATCTGGAAAGTGTTGTGAGGTTTTCACACCATCGCCCCATTGCAAATGGGGACCCCCTCTTTTGCAAGCAGTAGGGGTAGTAGTCTTAGGTAGTCTTTGTGGGCGACAGTTTTCAAGCCCCTTGGTCCGGCAAGTGA
>MU228414.1:857515-870867 GCA_018584345.1 Thuja plicata | reverse complement strand
CCTTGGAGTGTTTCCTCACGTCCCTCGTGAGTATATACTTTTCAAGAGAGGGTTGAGTGTTTGATATCCTGTATCAAGCGTTTAGTCCTATATGTTATGTAGTGGTACAAAACTCACATCAACAGAAAGTGATTTAAGAAAAATACAAAATCCACATCTCTGAGTGTGTAAGGAAATTAAATCGAAGCAGCATAAAATCTGTCAAGTTGGGATAAATATTCAGTCTCGGGCTTGTGTCTGTGCTTCCCAGCGCATTCTTCACATAATTGAGGGCCAAGGAAAATGTATGTCAGGTGTCTTCAACAGTACCCAAAACGTGTTCGCATTTAGATTCAGGAATGCACAAGAGGCTCGGCCAATAACATTCATACAGACCCAGCGCAACTCCAGCTTAGTGAAGGGATTTTGAGAGAGAAGAAAGTTCCATGGAGACCCCTCATATACGCCCGGTGTGTTTTGTGCCCAAATCATGGAATCACATTTGGGAAAATCCACTATATGCTTCAATACCAGCTCACAACACTTACAAAGATAAAAGAGAGTTTTGAAAAAAATGAAAGGTCCATAGGTCAACACCTATATGCACTCTCGGTGTAATCAAATGCAAATGTTGCAAACATTTTGAAACAAAGTCTTCGGTGTATCTTCATATGCGCTCAAGGGTGCATGTCCAAGTTTATGGCGGAGTAAGAAAGGACAAATTGCTAATATATCGGTTTGCACCTATGTTACCGGATTCCTCTACTGAGGCCCGGATCCTGGTTCAAGTACTTCCCGCGTCCGGATTCCTCCCGGATTCCGGCAAGGTTCCGGAATGGAATCTGGATTCCCTGTGGATCCCTCAGGGAATCCACAGGGAATCGGGATTCCATTCCGGAACCCTGTCAGAATTTGGGAGGAATCCAGGAGGATTCGCAGGAATCAAGAAGGATCCATGTGAATCCAAGATTCTAGGCGTAAAAAAACGGGCCCACTTTGTGTTTTTTTTTAAATTTTTGGCATGTAATGACATTTGAGACTTTTGCAAAGTATGAATATGATATAATCATATACTGACAATTATGGATTTATCATTTTATGATAATCATGCTTCTAACTTCTTATTATTATCATTATATGTTTGAACTTTGAAGTTTGGAACTAATGATGAATGAGCATTGACATGTTACATGCATGGAATCTATGAATATACATATATATGTATTTTTTTTCGAAATGTCTATATATATACCCGCGGAACCAGGATCCGGCCCAAAAATTTATTTGCCGAATCCCCGAACCCGAACTTGAATCCGAATCCGAACCAGGATCGACTACTTAGGTTTGCACAGATAATTGAGGGACAAGCCAATGATCCTTCACATGCCCTCTTATGTGCTAAAGCACACTTTCAACCTGGCTCGAGAATATAATAAGGAAGCCCATTCCATGTAATGACCCCTTTTTCTAATCATTTTTCTGATGCATCGTTAGCGCTTTTTGCCATGCTCTCACGGGCTAACTAGGACAGTACAAGGGTCAGTGTGAGTTTTGGCCTAGGCACTTCTGGTTCCAGGCCAATTGTAGCTGTTTTGGCAGGGTTCCTTGATACTTACTATTTATAGTAAGTCAGCAGGGTTCAGTCTTTTGACATTTTCAGTATTGGACTTTGAGCATATCGCCGAGAGCTTTCCGGCAAGCTATCACACATTGTCTTCCGAGTTCGTTTGATCATCCATTTCAATGCTAGAAGATTTAATAGTCTATTATTATGCCACTTGATTCTTTCATGGATATATTAATTTAAAGTGGTTTAATTAAGACAAAGTGAAAATATGAAAGGACAGAGAAGGGAAACTGAAGAGTCACAACTTGTTGCTTTAAAAGAGGGAAAGGAGACTCATTTGGTTCATGCTTGGTTATTGATTTTGGAATTGTCTCTTGGAGATTGGAAGCTCTCAGCTTCAGTTTCTTTTTCAACCTTGAGGACGGAAACCCTTTTGGCTTAAAGGTGGATTGGACGTAGCCCTAATTCATTAGCAGAGTGGATTCACATCAGAATTCACTATTGAGTTTTCAGGTTCTTCTTGTATCCAGTCTGACTGTATTTGCTGTTTATAAGATTGTATTATTTTCTTAGTTATTGTATTGCTGATGTAAAATATAATAATGGTTATTTCTGAGCATTTAATTTGATAAATTGTTGGTTTATTCTGGGATATCTGTATTTGTTGCAAGGTTCATTATTGAATAAATTCTGGGAATTATTCGGAGTTGTTGTGAAAACAATATCCCACCCAAGATATTTCAGTGGTATCAGAGCTGGTTTTCCTGCCAGCTTGTGAGGTTTCATATGTGACAAATTAAAACTATTGCATGACCAAGGTATTATGTGCTTATATCTTGCTTGAGGGAAATAATATTATTTACTGAAGATTTATACCATCCATAGAATAGTGAACAAACATTTATTTCGGAAGTTGTATGTTCTGGAAAATACCAGTGTTGTGTATTACAACTGGGTTCAAGATACGAGATCGTCTTGATGCAGGCGTTTTCGACTTAAAGAATATGTTGCCATAAGTTTCATGCATAAATGATAAAATAATGTTAGAGCAATAATTTGCTTCCTAAGTTTCAGATCTGGTGACACCTTGGTACTGGAGTATTCTCGTAAATACTACGGCCAAGTAGAGTGTTGAGAAGTATTAATATCTTGGAACTTATGCTGGTCTCTTGAAGCTGTTCTAGTTTGCATTCTTGTGTATTTCAAAGTAAGACTGGTTGTACTATTGTGCAGAGGGAGGTAAACTTCTGACCACTTCTGTTAGTTGCTTATGGTTTGGGTTCATAACCTACACATCTCATTGGTTGGCTGAGCTGCAATTTAATAAGGTCAGGTCTCTATTTATGCTCAAAAATTTCCATTGATTTCAGTATATGGATGTATAATTATTTTGTGTTCATATATCATTCATTCATAAGGCTGAAACAAACAAGCAAGCAAACTGTTTGACGAAATACCTCAGAGGGGAAAGGTGAAAAATTAGCAAATATCCATTTGAGGGTATTACAATGGAAAATCTGAAAAGCAATCTTTTCTCACAAGAATTTAATGAAACCTTTAATGGTGAACAACTAAGAGACATACAGAAAGAAATTGAAATAAGAAATGAATTATATTGCCTTGGATGGCAATTGGAGAGTATGAAATGTATGGGAGGTGTGCTTGTCAAATGGGAAGAGATAGATTCATATCTATCTAGGATAGACTAGACTGATTTTAGGCTCCTCAATTGGGCCTTGCCGTCATTTATGGTTGCCTTAGTTCAACCCGGATTTATGGAACATCCTCACAAAGAAGTTAGACTCGTAGTTTCCACATGCCTTAGTGAAATTATCAGGATTACAGCTCCTATTACACCTTATGCTGATAACATTTTGAAGCAGGTTTTACAGCTGATTGTGGACAGTTTAGGTGCACTAAATAATGACAAAGGTCCTACCTTTGGTAAGCGGACAAAAATCTTGGGACTAATGGCAAAAACTAGATTTTTCATTCCCATGTTGGATCTCGGTTGTGAAAAGATGATTCAACAGTTATTCCAGTGCCTCTTAAGAAATTTCAGATAAACATCATCCAAACCATGTGAAAGCTTGCTTAAAAACAATTATGTCGTCAATTTTAGATGAGGAAGATGTGTGCAAGCAAGTGCAATCAGATATGCTGGCTTTTTGGAGAGGAGAATATAAAATTTCCCCTACCACTTATGAGCTTGCGGAAGAATTAATTGAATGTAAGATTGATAGGTTCGGTGATCTCATGACAGATAGTGAGTTGATTGTAATGGGTATACAGGTTGCGGGATCTCCAAGAATGAGCAAGAACCAAATGAGAAGAGAGCAAATCTGTTTCACATGTCAACAAACTTGGACACCTAATCATGATTGTGGTGATAGGGATAAAGATAAGGTAGCCAAAGAAATTCAGACCAGCAGGGAAAGTGATAAAAATTTCACTATTTTTCCCCCACAAAATGACAGTCATTGGTGATAATATGAATCCAACTATTGTCAAAGGTATGAGATGTTCAAAACTCTACTTTGGTGACTTAGAAGCTGAAATTGACAAATTTTCAGTTAAGGATTGGGACAACAAGTTGGATGCCTTTAACAGTTCATGTCATGAGGAATTGTTGGATGACGTAACAACAACCTTACCTTTACATACAAATCGATTTGAGGCCCATGATGACATTAATGACACCTTTGAGTGTTGTGTTGAATCATGTGTTTCTTATAGCAATAGCTCACTCATACATGATAGTGAATTAGAGGAGCAATCAAAAATAGAATTTCAGGATGATGGTGTTGTGGATGACCAACTAGAAAATGCATGCCAAAATGACCATGATTCCTTGAAGAATCAGCTGAAAGTTAATGATGATGCCGTTGTTGCAGCTCTTGTACATCATGATAGCATTCATAGGATCATTGAAGATCTTCACAGGAGGGCTCAGATGGAAAAATGACAAAGTGGTAGAGGATGTGAGTCTTATGTTGTAGATTTACAGGGGGTCAAAACAACTTTTGAGACTTGGAAATCAGAATATTTATGTCTACTTTCAGACTGCGATTACCTCTTACAGGTTGCTGAAATATATGCTAAACAATTGATGGAAAAAGAGGATGAGGTTTATAAGTTCAATAGGGAGCTTAATGTTGCGCATGAGACATTAGATAATGCTCAGGTTGCCCTTCTAGAAGCGAAAAATCAAATTTTTTTCACTAATCAGCTCAGGGAACAAGAGAACAAGGGAGGGTCTGAGTTTTTTCAGGGAGGTGATCAAGGAAATCGATAGCATTCAGCAGACTAATGTCTTGGATAACTCCCCCAAAAAATTGTTGGAACCACTAGAACGTCAAGATGAGATGGAAAACATTCAGTGGATTGACAATTGTTTATTTGAGGTGGATGCTGATTTGACATTTGATAATCCCCTTTTTGAGCTAGATGAGGAAGATATTTCCAATTTACATGACACATATGAGATTTATTGCAGGATTTGGGATCCAGGTACAGTTACTAGTGATGAGTCTTGGTCACAAGACTGGAGTGACGAGGTGATTTCAGCTATTGAGCAGTTTGATTCCTACATCAGCAGTTCAGGATGGGCGGTTATGTCTTATTGTAGGATGGGTGATATGCTTTTCCACGAGTTACCACTTACTGATGGAGGGTTGTCTAGTATTGATTGCATCTTGAGACATTTCTGTTCACTCATATTTGGTGATCGTGTCAGCCTAATCGTTTGGGATCCTGGTATTAGTATGACTGATGCATTGCTGATTTGGGGGAGTAATGAGTGGCTTCGCCTTTCAGGACATGTTTTTATCAGAATAGCACAACATTAGAGTGGGGCAACTCCCTTGAGGCTGGTATGGGATCCGGGTATTTTTAGTCATAGCATGCAGATGCAAATTGCTCGAGGACAAGCAATCTTTGGGAAGGGAGGACTGTAATGCCCCCTTTTTCTAAGCCCAATGCATTGTTAGCACTTTTTGCCATGGTCTCGCGGGCTAACCAAGACAGTACAGGGGTCGGTGTGAGTTTTGGTCTAGGCACTTCCGGTTCCAGGCCAATTGGAGCTGTTTTGGCAAGGTTCCTCGATACTTACTATTTATAGTAAGTCAACAGGGTTCAGTCTTTTGAAATTTTCAGTATTGGACTTGGAGTGTATCGCCGAGAGCTTTCCGGCAAGCTATCACACATCGTCTTCCGAGTTTGTTTGATCATCCATTTTAATTCTAGAAGATTTAATAGTCTATTATTATGCCACTTTATTATTAAATGGATATATTAATTTAAAGTGGTTTAATTAAGACATAAAGTGAAAATATGAAAGGACAGAGAAGGGGAAACTGAAGAATCACAACTTGTTGCTTTAAAAGAGGGAAATGAGACTCATTTGGTTCATGGTTATTGATTTTGGGATTGTCTCTTGGAGATTGGATGCTCTCAGCTTCAGTTTCTTTTCAGCCTTGAGGACGGAAACCCTTTTGGCTTAAAGGTGGATTGGACGTAGCCCCAGTTCATCAACAGAGTGGATTCACATCAGAATTCACCATTGAGTTTTCAAGTTCTTCTTGCATCCAGTCTGTGACTGTATTTGCTGTTTATAAGATTGGATTATTTTCTTAGTTATTGTATTGCTGATGTAAAATACAATAATGGTTATTTCTGAGGGTTTAATTTGATAAATTGCTGGTTTATTACTGGGATATCTGTATTTGTTGCAAAGTTCATTATTGAATAAATTTTGGAAATTATTCGGAGTTGTGAAAACAATATCCCACTCAGGATATTTCACTCCATTAGTTGGCTTCATTTACGCCTAGACTACTATTTCCATGCTTGAAACAGAATTGCACAAAGCCGCCCTGGATATACAAATGCTCTCAAGCACACTTTGTGCAGTTAAGGAATGATGCCAATATAGAGTGGACCTGCGCAAAAAAAAAGACCACGGGACATTGTATATGCATCCCAGCGCCTTCATCACCGAAACAGGGGAGGATTGTGGAGAAATATTTCATTGTGGGTGCCAGGACACACCCAACACACATGCAACTAACTCAGGAAAGACAATGGAGGAGTGAGTGAAACGTGAATGGTAAAGGCATACCTGAGCATGACAAGGAATGGGTTACAAGGTTCGTCTTAATCTTCTACTGGCACCTCCAACATGATTCCTAACTAGTCTAGGAAGCTCTCTGGAAACATTAGAATATGCCACAAGCACTGTAATCCACTCACATCCTCGGTGTAAAGGTTTCAAAGCAAAAGAGGGACATTTTCCAAAAAAGTGTAAACTGTGTTGACAACACAAAGTATATGGTATCAAGGCATCACTAAAGACAAGGAAATCCAGAGCTCGTCCCTTGGAATTTGTAGAATGTCGTTAAATATAGAATGCTCGGAGAACATAACAAGCCAAGTAATGGAGTCATCAACGTAGAAGGACATCCACGACAGACTATGAAGGCACTCCCAGTGAACGTGTGATAGCAGAGAAATGCATTAAAAATAAGACTCCATGGTGGCTCATAATCAACACTCATGGTGCAAAACTCAGCGATGAAAGGGAACGATGATTAAATGAGATGTTTGATGAACTCCCCAAGCTCTTACGGTGCCGAGATGGCGAATGAACGGAGTGAAGGAACCATGGTCAGTGGATGGACTGATTAGTGATAACCTGAGTGAGCAACTGGTGAATTTGGGTCAGTCAAGAAAGTTTTACATGAGCTCCTATGTCATCTACATGCTCGCTCGAAAAACAAGGTATGATGGACTGAGATGTAAAGGAACGATTGGTAGTGGTGCTCAACACTCGAAGGTGCACGAATGTTACCCTCAGTTGCATTTGCATGCCTTAGATGATTATGTTAGAGTCAACAACGCATTTGCAGTGCGCATCGTCATAATTTTACAGAGATTGCACATGAGGCCGTAAGTCGGGGCAATGAAGTTAGTGGAGGAATATGGAGCTTGGTTCATCCATTTCCCTACATACTCCTATGTCAAAGTACAAGGATTTTCAGCGCAACCATACAAACTCCCACGATACCCCACTGATAAAATGGTCTTGTTGGAGATCACTCGACAGCGGACAATCTATGATAAAATTCAAAAGGGAAGGAAAAGTTAGGGTTGGAATTCCCAATTTCCATAGGAGAAGACAAGGTTGAAATGTGCCGATGCTTGAAGGCAGCTGATATATCATCAGATGAGCTGCATTTCATCCGCATGCCACTTTTTCCAGGGAGGACAGAGTATGATCCAAATAACAAAATCAGAACAATGGCCCGTGCGAGATATCAACACACAATGCACCTCAAAGATTTCTGGGCCAATGCTATAGACAAAAATGAAATTAGAAAGAGGATGTACTCCGGGTTGTTGCTCAATTTGATCACGACATGCAAGATCTTCCGGGTGCCTGATCAGATGGAAGAAGATATGAACATGATCCAGAAGGGACACAATCCAGAGAAGGAAAAGGTCATCCATCCCTATGATTGGTCAAGGAAGGAGATTTCAGACATTGATATATTATTGACACTAGTCTTGGATTTCACAAAGTGGTGGATTGAACGACAACTTGACAAGCTTGGCATGACGAAGGATGACTGGACATATAAATTGACGGGTCACCAACCGTTAAGGGATAAGAGACCAAAGCAGCCCTTCGGAGATAGAATGGTAGGAGAAATCCAATCAGGAAGTAGTGAGCAAAGGAAAAGGAGTGTTGTGCAGGACGTTCATATTGAAGACCCCCAACAAAAGAGGCAGAGGTCAGGGAATACACCGCCTTCACCAAGCCGAACTCCGAGTTTGCAAAAGATAAACCCTTTCCCGAGGGAAGAAGTAGAAGCTGGCAGAAGAAGGTTGAAACAAGAAGAGCACATGACTAGGCCAGTGCAACATAGGGAAAGTATCAATGGCTATGAGTTGGCCCAAGGAAGAAACAAAGAGCAGGATGTTGCTACTGAGGAGAGTCTTGGTGCTATCCTGAAGCGAGAAATGATGGAAACAGAAGAACTTGCGGCAGAAGAAGTTCTTGCAGTAGAGGCAGAGGTTGTAGCTCCTGAAACAACAACAGGAAGTCCTGGAGCCGAGGAGGAAATTGATATTCGAGCAATACAAGGGCAAGAGTAGTTGACAGTTTAGAAGGATCAGAGTGCAACTATTCTAGAATGGTTAAGGCAAAGGATACAAAGAAGTCAAGAGAAAGAGGTTGATCCGACAGTCAAATTGTAGGAAATCCTGAACCGAGTCAACCAATCACAGGAGAAAGGAAAAGCTAAGAAGTTTGCAAAGGATCAAAGGAGAAGCCAGATCTAGAATCCTGCAATTTGCAACTCTGAGAGTTGATAAGACAAAGGATTAGATTACTCCAGATGAGTACAATGTGACAAAGATTGATTTAGGTCACGCCTCCTGAGAGCAGGTTATGGAGGAATTTGATGATCTCACACAGGCAGTGAAAGACAAGATGAGGAAACTAGAGAAGTATCAGAGGCAAAAAGGAGAGATCAAGGGCTTGTGCGAGTAAATCAACAACTTACCCCATTTGGTGAGGGAAGAAGGCCCAACTTTTCTTCCTTCAGTTATTTCGGCTGAATCAGTAGAGGGAATAGACAAGATCAGATGGATTGCTCAAGGTGCAGAAGTTTGGATAGAGGGAATTCAGAATGAGGCATATAAGCATGCTGAAGGCTTGGTTCAGATTCATCGCAGAGCACTAGCTATCCTTTTCATAATACAATGCATGGACGAGTCATGGGAGGATGAGCATATTTATCAAGATGAGGTGTTCTTAGAATTGCAGGACTTGCAGGGTTTAATGGACACTCCCACATAGATATTGATTGATGGAGGAGTTGTTAGGGAAAGAGATGTATATGACTTCCTTCGATGGTACACTGCAGTGATAATAGCCAAGGAAATGTTTGAACATTTCACAAAGGAATCTACTCGGTTAAGGAGAATAGTAGAGAATATCAAGCAAGGGATCTCCAATACAATTGTGTCCTTGCTATCACAGAGGTTGGCAGAGAATGAAATAACAGTAGATAACCTAAAGAGGAGATTGGAAGAGTTCTTTCAGATGAATTACTTCATGAAGGATGATTTTGAGAACTTCTCCATCTTCTCAAAGGCCATGCATACAACTCAGGACTTGTTACCGGATTGGGAGGACAACTTGAGCAAATCTGAACGAGTGATGGCGGTCTTGGAATACAAACAAGAATCAGTGCCAAGTGTTAGCGTGGATGAGTTGGAGGCAGTGTTGGGTAGATTCCAGGCATTCAAGTGGCAAAGTCAAAGATAGACTATTCTTGGCAGAGATGCATTTAATGCGTAGTGGGCATTCATTTCACCCCTCTTCTTGAACGAACGTGCGTAGTGGACATTTATTACCCACTAAGATGGTGGATTCCTCCTGATTGGTCAATGTGGACCCTTACATTAATGAAGATTCCTTTTCCTTGCCCTAACCCTAATTAGGGTTGAGGTGGCAAAAACTGAGACATTGGTTATTGTTTTGATCTTGGCCACCCATTGTATTCGAGGACCTATATAAAGGCCTCATTTCTCATTTGTAAGCAGTGGAATTCCGAGATTGTTGCTAAGAGCTATTGAGACAATATAATTTTCATTGAAGTTTGGTGATCATTTGATTGTCTTGAGGCTTGCTTGTTCTCATATTACCTCATTTAGATTAGTTTGTCAGATGAAATGTTGTGATTTCAATGGAGAATGCAATGGTGTTTTGATGAATTCTTTGGTTCATACTTTTGACGATTTGCTGATTGTAAGTCGTGCAAAGTTAGCTTGAACCCACTTTTATGTGCACATAACTTCTATCATTCAATGTGCATTGTTCGTTTGATGGTGTTGGTTGTGGTATGAAAATCATTTGCACAATCCCTTGAAGGTTGCTCCAGTTTTTGCGTAGTTGTAGTTTATCTTGGCGAAGCAGAGCTCGATTATTTATGAATTCGTCCATCAAAGTAGTATCGTTTGTTGTCATTACCCTTAGGAATAGACTAGAATTCCTGAACCCTTCCTATTTGCTTTCTGCATATTCTGAAAACCCAAAAAAAATACTTCATTGCAACATCATTTGCAAGCTCCCATATCCAGTTGTTCGAAGTTAACTTGAGTGATGAAAATGTAAGGTACTTCGTGATTATCAACAAATCACATTTACCATTGAGCTTATCCACGGTCAAGAACTGACATTAAAGGAACCTTGGAATTTATTGTGTGATCTTTTGCAATCTTAGCACACTAACGATTTTGATCAAGAGAGGATAAGATATCTTGATATTTTGTTCTATTGTTTGGTGGGTCATAAAATGCACATCAACAGAAACTAGCGCTAGGAGGGCTGAATTAACCGTGAACACTAGATCATCTCAAGTCATTAGGAACAAGAAGAATCACCAAAGATAAAAGTTATTTTAAGACGCTCCCTCCATTGTTGTGCCATCAACAGAAACTGGCACTAAGAGGGCTTCGACACAAGTTTTGAAAGATTTCATATCATGAATGAAGGTGGTGCTACCGCATAGAGACATCGTACCAGTCTTGCAGCCAAATCTCAGATTCGGAGACGACCAAGAAGACATCATCGCAGGATTGAACTCTCGCTTGGAAAGTTAAGAGAAGTGCGACTGAGTATATGCGAGTGAGTTTTGTGTTAGAAGAAGAAGAAAAAGCTCAGAGGATTGAAGCAACTATTCAAAGAGCATTGATCATCCAGAGGAATCAATGACTTCTAGCACCTGTCGGACAAAATTAAGAAAGACTTCTCATACTGGAACGTATTAACTCATTCTCGCCTGAGGTACATTGAAGAATTTTAAGATCCACTCCGGGAGTGAAAGAATTACAAGAACTGAAGTTTGATCGCAAAGCCTAGGCGAGGCAAGAAAGAAGCATCGACAAGTCAAGATTCACCAAGTGTAGTAGATCTTACAAGGTTGTTTCAAACTCCATCACCACAATGTTGAGCACAAGGAACCACTCATGTGCAACAAGGATCAAATCAAGGAGGAATTCAATACGGAGCTACACAAATTCAACAAGCAATAGTTCAAGTACCTGTGCAAGTAGCTGCGCCTGCAACTGCTCAACTTGAAGTTCTAACAATGGCCCAACAAGAATGGCACTCGCAGAATGCGTCACCTCTTGCAACATTTGCTGCTTATCTTAACATGCCAAAGAATCCTGACATTTATGTTCCAAATTCTTTGTCAATGACGTCAATCGCACTACCGATGAACATATCAAGATTTTTGAAGATGCTCTCCAAAACAGAAATGTTCAAGAAGATGTTGCTTGCAGACTGTTCCACTATTCACTGGGTGAAGAAGCATTTTATTGGTACATCAATTTGCTTGCTAATTCAATCTCAGTTTGGCAAGAATTGAAGGACGCATTCCCAAGAAAGTTTAGATTACCAATCACTCGAGCTGAGTTGCATAGGCAGTTCATTGAGATAAGGACAAGAACGTGAACCGATTGGTGCCTTCAATAACAGATTCTAGAGAGCTTATTCAAGGTTACGCGATCCTTACTACATAAGTGATGATGCAACTTTGGATTGCTGTACTTCCATGTTTGTTCAAAAGACACATCCGCCTCCTGCGAATTTGATACAAGCATATGCAGAAGCCGAAAGACTGAGTTTACAATCACTAGCAACCGCTACTGGAGTGCCTAGTTACTTTGGGAATCCTAATGCATTGAAACAAGGAATGTTGGACTACACTCCTGCTATCAATCCTATTCCCGCTCCTTCCGATCAGTTATGCTGCATGCAGGAGCTCCTAAGTCTCAAGCAATGCCCGCGCAACCTGTTTATCTCCAGAACACAACAACTTCAACAAGAACTCAAGAGGAAAGAGATGAGATAAAGGATCCGATAGAACAAGTGAAGAAGTTGTCCACTGAGGTCACTAACCTCAAAAATCAAAACAATCAATTGCAGAATTCACAGAGAAATTATCAGTCACATCAAGGTAACAATCGAGGATATCAAGGAAATCCTCCTTCGCATTAAGAGAATCATCAAGGGTTCAATTAGGGATATCAAGACAATAATCCCGACTAACAACAATCATGGTTATCAATAGAACAATTCCGGGTACCGTAACAACAATCAAGGACCCCAGAGAAGGTTGTGGAACACAAATCCAAACAATGGTGGTGTACCCTCACCATTAGATAGCTCACCAGCTTCTGAAAGCCGACCAACAGAGAAAGTTTTCCTAGTAGAAGTAGCATTGTCAGGATGGTGTAGGCTACATGAGACGAAACAACACTCAAAGTTACAATGTCAAGAATTTTAGAGGGTTGCCGATATTTTTAAAGGAGTAAGAAACACTACTGCACCTGAAAACCCTCTTCCTACAGGGTATGAACTGGCACCTTCACCGAGGTACGATCAAGTGTTGGTCTTTGATGATTTCACGTTTCTGTAATGTCCCCACTTTAGCAGTTGACCAAGTGTGTGTGCGTTAGCCTTGTTCTACATGGTCCCGAGGGCTAACGAAGGGTTTAAGGGGATCCTAGAGTGTTTTGGCCTAGTCATTTCTAGTTTGGGCCAAAACGAAGTTGATTTACTCAGTTTCAGGCATACCTACTATTTTTATTAAGTCGGCAGGACACAGTGGAAGCCAGTTTTGGTGATTGGATTTGATACTCCTCGGTGAGAGCTTTCCGACGAGCTATCACTCGCATTATTTGGAGTCCGATTGCTAATACATTTTAATGCTTGAAGTTTTATTAAAGTAAC
>MU228414.1:830873-848964 GCA_018584345.1 Thuja plicata | reverse complement strand
ATCCAATGAGTGCTAAGTGTTCCATTCATTCTCATGAGAGATGGGTTCATGTGAACCACTACTCATGAATTATGGGTCAATGAGTTTGACTCAAAAAACTACACAGTTGAATCCTGATAGCAATATCACAACTGCATGCAATCTGTTTGACAAATTGTCTATGTGAAATTCATGAACAATTAATGATTCTATGATTAAATTACAACTTAAAATTTTAGTAGCACCAACTGCCAGCATTTGCACTCCAGAACACCTGATATTGGGCTTAATGCAAAGTGTTTGACAAAATCTCAGTAAGCTAAAAGTCAGAAACAATACCTCATATTGGGCTTAATGCAAAGTGTTTGACAAAATTTTAGTAAGATAAAAATCAGAAATATTGCAAGTTTGGAACAAAATTTTGGGTAAGGGTTATTACACTGGTATCAGAATGGTGTATCCCACTAGCTTGAGGGGTTAACAGTGAGAAGATCATTTTCAGTTTGCTTCCCGAAGGTGATCATAGCAAATATAAAGTCATTTCAAGAATCCTTGAATGAGCCATTGTAGGTATTTGGGAAATATAGTAAGGACATAATAGCATTGATGAGAATATAAAAAGTAAAAATGAACTACAAACAAGAGGCCACCAAAATTTTCGATCAGTATTAGGAATTACTTGATAAATTCAGAGACCAAATTTCCTTTGATGAATCTTTGAATTAGAGCATCCAAGCAAAAAGGGACTTATAAATTACTTAAGAAGATCAAGAAAGAAATAGGAGAAGAGGAAAATGTTCTTAGGCAAGCTACAACTAGAGTCTTCAATGCCAAAGACCAAACTCTATTCCAAGTTTTTCCATTGCAAGGAAGAATGATGACAACAAGAATGAACTTAGAAGAAGAAATCTTTGCTTTTTATGAAAAGAAACTTGAGAGAGCAAACATTAATGCAAGAATAAAGAATTGAAGTTGTTAGAGGAAGAATTGAAAGTCACAAAAGGAGAGGCCGGAAAAGAGATGGAACAAGAGGGAATTGAGTTCTTGAGTTTCCATGAATATGACGAGTCAGAGGAAGATGAATGCATGAACTTCTTTGTTAATGAGGGGAATGTACTTAAAAAAGAAGATTGCCAAATTGCCCTTCCTGAGGTTTCAGTAGAGTAGGGGAGCATCTAATTTTGAACCTGTTGAAAATTTCAAATCAGCCAATACTGGTAAACAATTTGACGATATTTACTGTTATAGCTTAATTTTTGAAGATGTTATATTTGAAGATCACGATATTGGTATTAGGATTCAACTGTGTAGTTTTTGAGTCAAACTCATTGGCCCATGTTTCATGAGTAGTGGTTCACAAGAACCCATCTCCCATGAGAATGAATTGAATACTTAGCAGTTAGCACCCATTGCATCTAGGCGATGCTCACATAGGTGAAGCATTGGGCCTTCCTAGGATGTCACCCATCCTAGTACTACTTCGACTCAAGCGCACTCAATTAAACCTGCTTAGCTTGCTACCCCATTTGCAAAACCTTCAGCAAGTGTTTTGCCTTATGAACCATTCATTGCAGAGTCCCTTTAGCTCATCAATTGATAAGTAGGAGATATTTCTCACAACAAGTGAATATTTTCCACTTCAACTCAAGCGCACTCAATTAAACCCGCTTAGCTTGCTACCCCATTTGCAAAACCTTCAGCAAGTGTTGTGCCTTATGAACCATTCATTGTAGAGCCCCTTTAACTCATCAATTGATAAGTAGGAGATATTTTCCACAACAAGTGAAATTGTGATATTGCTATCAGTATTCAACTGTGTAGTTTTTGAGTCAAACTCATTGACCCATGTTTCATGAGTAGTGGTTCACATGAACCCATTTCTAATTAGAATGAATGGAACACTTAGCACTCATTGCATCTAGGTGATGCTCATAGAGGTGAAGCATTGGGCTGCTCAGGAGGCCACCCATTCCCAACACTACTCCTACTCAAGCATGCTTAACCATGGAGTTTCCTCCAAGGTTTTGCAAATGGGGTAGCAAGCTAAGTGGATTTAACCTTGGAGGAAACTCCATGGTTAAGTGTGCTTGATTTGGAGTAATACTGGGATGGGTGACCTCCCAAGAAGGCCCAATGCTCCAATTCTGCGAGCATCACCTAGATGCAATGAGTGCTAAGTGTTCCATTCATTCTCATGAGAGATGGGTTCTTGTGAACCACTTCTTGTGAAACATGGGTCAATGAGTTTGACTCAAAAACTACATAGTCGAATCCTGATAGCAATATCACAATTTGGCTTCTTTGGAAAATCTCCTACTCGTCAATATCTGAAGATAGTTGCATAGATATGGAATGAGATGAAGATTTGGTCAAAAAGGATTTCATGAGTAATTACCACTTTTTTTTAAACCCATTTTTCAAATGGGTGTAGGGGTACCTTATGATAGCCCACTCTTTGAGGTGTTCTAGGATATTAATGGAGGCCACCAACTTATTGAAATTTTCAAGTTAGTAATACATCATAAAAAGGTTTCAAGTATGCCTAGGAGATCTATAGTTGAGGAGCATAGGAGTTTTAGGGTAGCACCACATCATCATGATAGCGATTATCTCAGGCAAGTTGGCAAGTGTTTTCAGGAATAGAATGGAGAAATTTTCCCTTGGTGATTAAAAGGGAAGACGGATATCATTCCAATGCTTTCCTTCTCTATTTTTGTAAGTATTTATTCAGTATTACAACTGTTATCCTCTTTCCATATTGCTGATTTTGGAAAAATCAGATTGTGAGTTATGGTTTCTAGTCTTGAACAACTGTAATTACACTCAGTTTGACTTCATAGACATGGAAAAGTGTTGGTAAGTTGTTGAAAATGATTATTGTATCAACAAATATTAATCATATTTGGGAGGCAATGAAACTATGTATGATCAATCATACATAGCTGATGAGCATCCTTCAATTTCATGTTGAAGGGAATCAATTTAGATGTTTACCTATGGCAATGATTTTGAGATGGACAACCTGTGGTGGTGACTTGATCAGATATGCTCATCCTTTTTCCTTCAATTTACATGATGATGCAAAAATTTGGGATCTAGGAATTTATATGATTGGTGTATTGCTTCTCAATATAATGGAGAAGGACAAATCAACAGGGTTTAGATGTATTAGAGTGGTGCAACAAAAACACGTTGGAGCATTCTTCAGATTCATTTGGTATCTTGGTTCTAACATACAAGTTAAGATTGCTTGAGGACAAGCAATCTTTGGAAAGGGAGGATTGTGATGTCCCCTTTTTATAGCCTTTCCAACATCCTTTGGAAGCTCCAACTTTCTTGGAGAGTGTCAACATTTTTGGAATAGATTTCGGATAGTGGCACTGTATTCAGGAGATCAAGTTGAATCCATTGGTTCTTTATAGGAGCAATTTTGTTTTTTAGGGTGCTTTACCCACTTCTTGGAAAAGTATTCTATTTTTGGAAAATATCAATAATAATTTAGTTTGATTTTCAGTGAGGTTTGGTGTTTGTTAGCAAAATCAGAGTTCTCTTTTGGGCTATTTTTTTATATTTTCTGCAACTTTGGGCAGATGTTTGGAAAATAATTGAAATGTTAAATAATGAACTAAGTTGGCAGTCAATCAAATTTTTTTAGGGGGGGGTTCGGGTTCGCTTTGGGTTTGATTGTACAAAACATAAAAAATAAAAAATATATACATATATGCAGCAGCAAATAAGTTCACAATACACCACTATGCTAATAGTAAAGTAACATAGCAAAATAGACCACCATATATATTAATGTTTTAGTCCAAATAACATAGCAAAATGCTGCAATGTCCCCTGATAGGATTGAGCATAATTATTTCATATTTAATTCAAACTTTTACACTGTATGTCCGAAGATACAATAATTCAATCTATGGTAATCATAAACAAGAATTATTATCCAAGTTGTCTAGATACCAACTTGCAATGGATTCCCTCAAAGTTTACAGGTCCAAGTCTGTATCCCTCAAGGATTCCAAACGCTGACCCCAAGCCTATCTTGGGAGAAAGATCCATTGCTTGGATTTATACAAGCCCCTCCTTAGTAACACTTTAGTCCCTTCCTCTTCAAGTACTAAATAGTAACGGATCTGAACATGGACATATATGATTATGACTCTATTAATACTAATGAGTATATATGGTACAAATGTAAATATTAGCACTTTCAAAGATAGATATACACTAGATTTCATCCTTATTAGCATATAATATATATAATAGACTATATAAGGTTGTTTATCCCCTCTCTCTTCTCTCTCTCTCTCTATATATATATAATCACAATCTCTTATATATATACTTTATATATAACATAACTTTATCTGATTTCACTGTCATATATATATGATTTCACTATTATATACATATATATATCTGATTATACTTTTATTAGTATATAATATAACATAAAGATATAAATATATAATTATGATCTCATGATCATTAATATACATATATATACTGGCCCATTCACTGGTTCAATCCAGATATACATACTCAAACATTCAGATATATAATTCTTATTATATATATATATATAAGGATCTCTTATCCTATATCATCATTCTGATATTAAACTTATAGATACATTACAGCACAATTTGCTGTCATGTATTCATTTCCTTTTTCATCTCTTCCTTGAAGAGTATTCCTTATTAATAATCATTTCTCCTCCCAAATGAGAGCGGCTGGGATCACCACCTTATAGTTAGTGTTTGAAGAATGCCAAGGACGTGTCCTTTTGTAATCCCCACTCTTCATAATTAATGACACCTCTTCCATTAAATTATATTCTTCTCTTTGTCGAAATTCCCATCTTGTAAATCCTATCTCTTTTACTAGCAATTGTTTACATAAGTCGTGCATCTAATATTCTTACTAACTTGTGATTAGAGGTTATTCGACACCTTTTATGGGCAGCGATCTGGAGTTTGTTCTCTCTTGACATTATCCTTGGTTGACTCACGATTTGAAATACAATAAGGATTAAGCGCTGCAATATCTGATCATCGGTGATGTGAATCTTTGGATGCCAAATGTCACCCTGTGGTCAGATTGGGATATGGACTTGCTGTTCGCACTACCCTGAACTTGGGAGGTGATAACGATAAGATTCTTTATTCTTTTGTTATCATTTCATCCTCATATGTCCGCTAATGAAGGATCGATAATTAGGGAATAAATGTTTGTTCTAGTCGACTTACTCCTGTAAGTCAGACACTATGTCCGACTCTTTTGTTATATTATATTTCATTGGTTCGAATGTTATATTAGCTGTTTTGCTTATATATTTGTTACTAATATAATAATATATTTATTATCAATGAGACAAATAATTATTTTGTTATTTATTAACAACATTTGGATTATTACTAACATTATTAACATATGACTTGTATATTATTATTTATTATTAAAAATTATTTCAAAAGCGGGACATTACAAATGCAAAAATACACCACCATATGAATGTTTCAGTTCAAAAATAATCATGTCACCTTTAACAATTAGCCATCACCGATCAAATATTATAAAAAAGTCTTTAAATTCTTCACTAAGTTTGTAAATTCTTCACTAAATCTCCCTGCCGAACCCACAGGGTTTTTGCAGGACCTTGTCCAAACACATAACGGACTGAATCCGGACCCATATTTGGGCTGGATCGGACCGGGTCCCTGGTGCTAACCGGAAGAACCTAGTAACTTAGATAATGAAAATTTAAGTTGTCAAAGGGTGAATTAAAAGACAACTTATTTTAATCATTCAAAGGTGTATTTTAAGTGACTTAAGTGCTCAAAAAAGTAAATAATTTAAAGGAACTTTTATAGAGTTGAAGGATTATTAATAAAAGTCATTTTTATAATGTAATTTCCGAAAAGGTCTGGAGGGAGTTATAAAAAGAGGTTGAGGAGATTCATTTGATGCACTCTTTGGTTATTCATTTTGTGAAACCTTCTTTGGGAGTTTGAGCTATTGTTAAGCTCTTCAACCTATGACAAAAACCCTAAGGCAATATTGGTTTCATGGACAAAAACCCGCCTAGCCAATCCTTGGTGGATTCATTCAAAGTCCACATGTGGGTGTGTGAAATGATGAAGTTTTGAGGAAGATAGTGTTGAAGAGTTATATCCTTTTGCCAGGGTTTTGTGTTTGTCCTCTTGGAAGATGTATTGACAAATTAATTGGAGATTTGTAAACAAATAATAAATTTGGCTTTGTTGTGTGCGCAAGAGTGGGAGAGATCAGAAGGTCAAATGCTATGTGGTGGATTCATTCAAAGTCCACATGTGGGTGTGTGAAATGATGAAGTATCTAGGAAGATCACGCTGAAGGGTTATATCCTTTTGCCATGATTTTGTGTTTGTCCTCTAGGAAGATGTATATCAAGTTCAACAAGCTTTTCATGTGTGGATGTTTATGTTTGAAAGGGTTTCTCATTAAAAAATGCATGTTCTTGGTTTTATTCATCAAGGGTTTCTGTCCCTAACATAGAGTTTTATCTAGAAAATTCAAGATTCTAAAAAGGGATAGTGTTCTAGGGTTTTTGAGTGTGGTTCAAAATTCCTATTGTTATTAAACTACGGTTGCTCTTCTTTGAAATTGAATTACCTTTTTCAACTTT
Source organism: Thuja plicata (assembly GCA_018584345.1). NCBI lineage: Eukaryota > Viridiplantae > Streptophyta > Pinopsida > Cupressales > Cupressaceae > Thuja > Thuja plicata. The sequence goes on along the minus strand of MU228414.1, from coordinate 842,312 downwards.
TCAATTGAAGTATTCTATTTTGAGTAGTGTAAAACCTATTTTGAAGAGGTATTTCTTCAAGTGTTTCAAGGTGAATAGTTTGATTTTCATCAAAGGAGATAAATGAAAATTTTTGGTGTTGCAAAGTTGACTAAAGGATAGATGTTGGAATTCGTTGAGAAAAAAGGTTTGCCATTATCAAAGTGAGGAACTTTGTCAAAATCATCATTCAAAGCTGCCTATCGAAATCTGCTCTTTTTAGCTTGAGCTATTTATAGTTGGTGCTGTTTTTAGTTCTCTCTTACTTTATCTAATGTGTTTTTTGGGAGTTTATTAAAAAAAATCTATTTTTGGATCTTTTATCATGCAAGAGATGAGAGTTGTATTGTTATTTTGCTTTAAGCTGTATGAGTAGCCTAACTGAAGATTTCTTGAGTTTAGATTTAGTACCAATGGATTATTTATTTGAATATAAATTTGAATTACCCACAATCAAGCGATTTTATTTTTTATCTAGTCAAATTCTAGACTTTTGCATCAAGTTCCTTGAACTGATAACCTTTTGGCCAATAAATCATTCATGAATGTCGGGTCGCTTTCCATCTTGAAGTGAAACCTCTTTCGTTTCAATCAAAGCTCCTAATGTGGCAATGCAACTTGTTGAAAATTACAAAAGTAATTAAATCTTGGAATCCGTGCACGGTGATGAAAAATCAAATAGGAAACTCAGGAAGCTGCTTTTATAGAAAACTCTTTATGCCATTATGAATGGTGATAACTGTGATCACCACAATACATATTGCAACCCATAAAATTATCAACCGTGTTCCCAAACATTCAAGAATATCAACTGGATGTGGGCTTCTTATATTTCTGACATATATGATGTCAAATTTACACATACCAGAGTCTCAAATGTTCAAGTAGCTGCTTAATCTTCAGGCAATTGCTAAACACAGCTAGAGCACTGACATTACAACACACCTCTGCTAGAAATGAACCCAACTTCTGAATAACTGAATGCTTCTCTGCTTCTCTTCCCATGAACACAGAATAAGCAAGGTACTCTAAAGGGCAACACATTTACTAGTCCTATACAGAAGTCTTCACACTAAAGAAGCAAACTGTAATAACACAACCCTACTAACATAATAAATTATGAAAATAAAATTTTACTGGCGAGAAAAATAAATAGCATTGAAATTGGAATAACTAACTATTATTTTCCTATGAACATGAAAAGTAAGTTACAATTAACTATCCGGAAGAAGTTATTAACTGCATTTCACATGAAACTGAATTTAACTAATTCTTTTAATTTTCCAAGGAAAACATTAGAGAATATTGAGATTGACATAACAAAAATAACTGACAAGAAAAGAACCTGTACATGCTGCCCCTTTTCAATTATTCCTTCCTTAGCTTACATGCATCATGGGTGAAAGAGTATCACTAGGGGTGTTTACCAACCGACCAAGGATCTTTTGATCATGACCAACAGTCACCCGTACAACTTCCAACGGAAGCAGCCTAGCCCTTCCTGGAGGCACATGAAGACGGTTTCCATTTCCTTGACATCTGAGACTTGGTGCAGAACCCCCAATTGCTGTATCTAGTCATCCTAAGGACATCTTCCATCTTCGCCTACTAGGTGACCTTCATATCTAGATGCTGCACTACTGGTTCTAGTGACTGATGAATACTACTCATAGCATAATATCGCCTTGGCCAAGGTTTTAATAAGTACAAGCGCATTCTCTGTGCAGTCAATGTTACCACTAGGCTTGTTTAAAGGCCCCCCCTAGCCCCATATTTGGATATCCACATCTTGATGGCTTTAACCTCTAAATGATCATAAGATTCAGCAAGTATACACTTCCCATCCTAGGGCTGTTTCTTAAACCACTTATCAGATTAATCAACAATTTGGTCACAAGGAGGTTCAGTCTCATTAGATGGCTCTATGGCTCAAGACAGAGTTGTTCAGACCTCTCTAAGACTTGGGCATAAGTTTCCAACATAATATTCAGAGCGAAAGATTACTTATGTGTTAATTCAATCAAAGCGCCCAACTGAATTGTTTTTCATAACGAAATCAGGTTACTGAAATTCCATCTTTACTGAATCTTTTATGAAAACAAAGCTTTAATTATATCTACTGTACGCATACCATTTCAATGAATCTTTCATAAATGTTAATATGAGCAAACATTCAAAATCAAATATGTATGCAAAGTTAGAAAGAATCCATCGTTGTTCGAATGCAGATTGAAGTAAGCACTCTCCTACTAACTTCAGCATTAAGCAAGCAGACCCACGAATGCAACTATATGACTTATGGTCAAGTGTATACTGAGATGTATGGTCTGATCCATTAAATCTTTAACGTGCATGCAAACCAGAGATTGCATCATTCTAAACACAAAAGTATGAAGTGCAAGGATGCATGTGTTCTTCTTTAATATATTTGCAATGCATAACAAGCCAAACGATTTCCCAATCAGAATTGCAAGAAATAATATTTACTGCAAGCATCTAAAACACAACTTCCTGTGCATAAAAGTATGCCTTAGTTCCAGACCCATCACATAGAACTTAAATAAAGAAAACTCATTGCAACTACACTGCAAGTATCTGGGCAAGAGGAAGACTAGATTATGGAAATCGACAGAGAGAAAGGGGAGTACATGCCTACTACAAAAAGAATCACGATTCCAAGAAAGAGACAATTGCAGTCCTTCCCCCTAATGCGCAAATCTTTCTCAATGCAACAAAACAATCCAAAAAGCAATGCTCAACGCAGAGCTTCCCTATTTCTCCGTCCAAAGCAAGAATAAAAAACCATGCCCAAAGGAACAAATGCATCTCCGGCCAACGTAATGTTTCATAGATGTGTGCGGCAAGGAGAACCTCTTTTCCTGCGGTAGCAAGGAGTAACTCCTTGCCTGCGGTGGTAAGAGGGAGTTACTTTTGCCACCTCGTCCACCAAGCAAGAGAAACCCACAACTCAATAAGATGAAAAATACAAATATGCTATACATCAAATATCATGAATGCTTGAAATAGTTTTAAATACACAGACACACATATATTTGCTTATATGAATGCATAATAAACGAATAATCAAGTGCGTATATATACATATATATATATATATATATATATATATATATAGCAATAGCGAGGCATCCCATAAAAATGCTAGATGCAAAACATTCTAAAAACATAGAACAAAATAAATAATGATTACCAAGGTTGTTTATTAAGATCGATGAGAAATCCCAACACATAAAAATACTTGCGAGGCCAAACTTCTATTAAGCTAGGGTAGAAGGTGACCAACTAGACATATAAAATACCACACTCCCAATTTAGGTAATTGGCGACGATTGAGGTTCTAGCTCGGATGACATTGCTGACTTTCACTGTATGTTCGCACGCCCTACGCTGATGATACTCTTCCCCCGCTCATGGGATGGGTTCTCCTCCTACATCCACTGTACATGGCAAGATTAGATATCCACGATTTTGCCACAACCATTCGTTAACGGAATCAATATAAATATACATCAATTATTCCAAAGAATTTCTATTGCAACTTATTTCCAAATATTCCACATAAGAAATATAAATCATCCTTCTAATATCATTTTCATTAACAAAGCGAGATATGCATAAACCATTCTTACTAGCAATTTACTTAACCAAAACAACTGAAAATCATATGACCATTATCATCACACTTCACATGAAATAGTTATTACAGTTATAAAATAAAATGGTCACAAGGAAGGGGTGTAAGACAAACCATGACCTGGGGAAAGAGACCTAATATGAATAAGGAGTTCACACCATGAATTCAAAATCACATCCAAGAGGAAGATTAATGCCCAGAATGCTATAAGCTGCGTCTATACAACTTAGGATATCCAAAACTGGACTCTTCCTTGAAACGTGAAGGCACACAAATGCTTTCTGGTAATGAAGGATTGCGGCAGCCAAGGGACCTTTGTTTGTTGTTAGTGTCGTAATAATGTCAGCAAAATTAAATGGTCTATCTTCCACAATGAATCCTTGATATATTTGGACCAAATATTAATCTACACGATATAATCCTCTTCCGACTATAGTCTCATTTATTTTCTCCTTATTTGAATCGTGTTATTATACCAACTAATGAATCGGGGCCCACTATTATTATTCAAAATTAAAGAACTTTATGAAATTCAGCTCCAATAACACCTTTAAATATACTCCAGAATATTTTCCTGATAATATAATCTCCTCTAGTGGGATTAAACAAACTTTAGAATATAATACTCCTCAAATTGATTTAGCAATATCATGATTTACGAGCTTTAGAAGATGCAAGCTGAACACACTTTTAAATTTGAAACTTCAGTGTAACTTACAATGGTGAATTCTTAAATGAATCCACTCCAAAGATGAATTGGTATTTCGTCCAATCCATCGAGAAATCCCAAGGGTTTCCATCCTCATGTTTGAGAACTGAAAGCTCGAGCTCTCAAGCTTCTCCAAGAGAAAATAACAAAACCAAGCATATCTGAATGTACCTCTTATTGTTCTTTTATAGCCCATTGCAATGACTCTTGGCTTTCCATCTGCTTGCCTCTTGATATTCCTTTCCCCGTGTCTTTTGATATTCCCCTCTTTTAATATTGAACTTAGGGAAATAATAATAATAAAGTGACTTCATTAAATTTGCATTTAACTCACCATTAAAGACACTTTAATACTTTATTAAATTAATTAAATAATATCACCTTTATGATTTATTTTGAGGGATAATATTATTAATTAAATTAATTACTTTCATTACCTTTTAGATATTCATATTCCAAGGTCACATTAGAAGGGGACATTACATAATGCCTATCTTGCTTCAAAATTGTTATTGAAATGTTCTATTATATTTTGTGTTGAGGTAAATTAAATTACTTTTAGCAAGCTTGCAATCTTTGTATTGCAGGTTTACTTGAAGTAGAAGATTTTGGCTTTGTACCAATTCCTTAATTGAAATCACTGATGTACTTGTGTTGTGTTTAAGTCTATTTAATTCTTATGTGCACTTGCAATGTTCATTTTCTACTATTAGTTGAATAGCACACATCTAGTATTTGCAGGTTTTTCGTCCGGGTGAAAGAAAACATCTTTTGTGTTGAGTTGAAAACTATGTTAGTATTTTTCGCTAGGTGAATCCAAAAAGACACATATTTGGTTTTACTCTATGAATGTGAGGGACCCCAAAAAACATTACAAGTATATATTATTTAGATTAGGTTGGCTTTTGTTTTAGATGGAGCTTCCCCTTCTAATTTGAAGAGCACTTCTATTCCACATCTATTTTGTATTGTGTTAGACCAAAACATGCAAATTAACAACTTTCATCCTAATATCTCCGTCCATTTCACATTTTAAATCTACATTCATCTACTATATTTCTAGTTGAATCCCTTTTGTCCACTTGACTTTGATTTTTAACGTTTTAAGAAAAAAGTGACTTACATCATGGTTATTTGGATTTTCGACAATCCAATCCATATTATTTTCGTCTAATCTAAAATGTGATCCTCTTTCATCCTCTTTCTACGAAGCCCTAGTAGAGGAGATTAAAGGTAAAATAAAGAAGAAAGAAAGGACCTAGGTAAAATGTTATACAATAGGCCTATGGTTTTCATGCTTACATCTTTCCTTCACTATAGTCACTTTTCTTCTCCTATTAGTGAGTTTGTTTTCATGATGTGGAGTCATGAACTATGGTAGAAACGAGCTTTCATTGCCTAGCCCAACATTCCCAACTCGATGTGGTCATGCGCTTGTATCTCACAAAAGTTTGCAAATGCTGCTGCCATAGAAGCATTACTTAAGATAGTGGTTGATTCAACAAAATATAAGCATTACCATTAAAGAAATTGCTGTTCTATCCAACATGGCCCAAAATTATTTTTACTTATATTGGTTTAAAACTACAGTGAGGGTTCAAGGACAATGCTCCTAGCAATGTCAAGGGTTGGTACCACCAGATAGGAAGAGGGGAGGGGTTGCGCCCCTTGTGGGGGTTTGTGGGCAGCCAAAATTAAAGCTTGTGAGACCACCCAAACCTTCATGGCACATGCCATTTTTCATTAAAAAATTCTCCAAACCCTTTAAAAAATGCGTGAATTTCATGATTTTACGTCTAAGCATCTTCCAGATTTAATTTTTTTTTTTAAATTTATTTTCACTGACTTGTTTGAGTTTTCCTAGCAGGACTTGTTGGGTACTGAAGTCATGAGTCCTTCGTGTTGATGAATTATAGCTTCGGTCCGATTAATCGTATCGATGAAATCAAATGCATAAGTGGTCTATCGGACTTGAGCATTTGATTACTATCCTTCTTCTGTACACTGCTATGATTATGATTATTACAATACATGATTGAGATTGAAAAAACAATTATTAATCATGTTGTTGATGTTAGGAATGGAGATCTTTATTAGAGAGAATTCAATATTCTTTATTGTGCTGTTCACAAGATATTATCTTGAGTAATTATATATGTATTTATATTTCCTGAATTATAATTGCAGAGATATATATTTCGTATGTTGCTGAGGTGATGACATGCACACTGTAATTGATGTGTTTCCACAGCACATTCGATTATGTTTATATACATAATATAAGTCATGTCTATGTAGAGACATGACTGTACGTGGCTTACATATTCATGCCCTTTTGTAACTGCTGTTATGTATATTATAAACGGTGTTATATAAACTGCAACAATATACTGTTACGTATAACTATCATACGATAGTTATTGTAACACATATATAAAATATATGATGTGTTACGTATAACTATCGTATGATAGTTATCGTAACACTTTCATTACTTATGAAACGGTATCGACTATGTCGATTTCAGTAAATAGTTACGTATAACTATCAAGGATAGTTATCGTAACATATATGGTATTAACCATATCAAAACCCAATTCAATACAGGTTAAATACATATTACATGCAATCGACTAAAGTCGATTCATTCTAGCATATCGAATCTGATCAATATAATCCATTCGTATATATATATATATATATATATATATATATATATTGATAAGTCAATCAGATCGAAGCTATAATTTAATAGTTGATATTAATCATGCACTTCATACTGTTGATATTAATAATGCTGTTAATATTAATCATAACATTGATATTAATTATGCCATGTATCGATATTGGATATTGACGTTCACATTGCTGAGTATCGATAATAAATATCGATATCATACTATGCTTTCAATAATATGTATCGAGCATAATATGGTATCGATATTTAATATCGACCTTGCATTGACTATTATGTGTATCGACTTTGGCATTAATAATATGAATCGATAATAAGTATTGATTATCAGCAAACACATCAATTTGTATATTAATTGAGATTAGTTAATGATCGGTAATAAGACATGTCTCACGTAGAGACGTAGAGACATGTCTCACATACGTGAACTATGTTCGCGTTGAGACATGTCCCTATGGGAGACATGCCCCTATGGGAGACATGTCTCCACACTATTGTATATATGATGATCGATCAAAGTATCTTGGGAAGTACAAAAATCTATAAGTGCTAAGCAAGACACAACAATATATACATTAAGTATATCGGTGACATTATATATAAAGTTCAGATCAGTATTGTATTCTCATTATATCTAAGCATCATCTCATTGACATTCATATTAAGATATCAACAGATCGATACATATTCATGTGGCATTAATATTAATATATATCCAAGTAAAATTATTGAGATATTGTGATCAACATATCATATAGGATCAATATATACATCTGAAAGCAGTGATTAAAATTTAAAATACTTTAAGCTTTAAATCTGATCAAATTTAACACTTCGGCCTCATTTGAGTTTGCTTGTTATGGAGGTCATCGAGTGTGGGCAAGTCTTGGTGAGTCTAATGATTATAGGATTATCCTTACGGGGTGTGTGCTAGTACATATGGAAACAATCTTTATGTCTTGTAAAGTTAGTCACTTTGTTTTTGATTAAGGTAAGTAGGGATTTTGAAAGGGCCCAGACCCTTGTACAAGTAGAAGGATAAGCATTAAGCACAACAGAGCAACAAAAAATAACCAAGAGGATCAATGATGAGACTACAAAAAGCAAAATAATACAAGCCCAAACAAACAACCAACCAAATTTAGGGAAGTTTAAAGCCAAATTGTTCGAACATTTTTTGTCGGGATAAAAATTCGTGTCAAAACATCTATGTTAATCTTTGGTCTAGGTTGTTCTTCCAAACTCCAAAGATACATGTAAACATGAGCTGAGAGTTTTAGGGAGGGTGGTGAGGTTACTGGTGTGCCTTGCACACATGCCTTGTCGTAGATAGGGGAGGCCCTTGTCGTAGATAGGGGCCTCCCCAACTCTCTTTCACATCCTTAGGTTAGTTAGGTTAGTTAGGTTAGGTCTGTGTTTAGTTGACTCTCTCCTTGGAGTGTTTTTTGTTAGGATTTTGCATTTTATCTCTGCACTCGAGGAAATTGGAAAGCATCTTGCATAGTAGAGAATAGGCTAGTTGCAACCTCAAAATCTGCTTAGGACTGGACAAGAGTGGAATAGTAAAGATAGAGTCATTAAGATACTTGATTCTCTCTTAGAATCAATAAAACTATAAAGGAACTGGTTTTGGACAAAGATTTTTGCAACATTGCACTAATAAACACGTCACGAATCATTCAAGGAGTTGAAAAAGCAAGGAATGGACTTTGCTAAGTTGGAATGAGTGTTAATTAATCAAATCACAAGGGAATTGAGTAAGATTAAGGAGAAATATGGCTAAGAGCAAGAAAGCGGGAAATTTGATTGTTGTGGGAATATCACTATCTTATGGTTAAATATGAGGAACTACTATTCACACTTGAGAAAAATGAAATTTGGATAAGCAAGGAATAAGCCAAGAGACAATAAGAAGTGAGAAATGAATGAGGCGGGGAATCCCAAGTCTCTTGGATACAAGGAAGATAGCCTAATTCCAAGAAAACCCCTCACATCCGCCTAAGTCTTAATGGAAAAAAAAAAACAAAGCAAAATGTAATGTCCTCAAATTTGAAAACACTATTTTATACCCTCTGTAGTGTCCTGATACAAATTCCTTAAGGAATTCACTGCCAAATGCTTTTCTGAATCAACCAAGGTTTAATAATTGCTTGCTAAGTTTATTGTTTGGTCTGTTGACTGTATGTTGTTAAGATGTATCTTTCCTTAATTCATATGTGAGTTGTCATGTGGGTGAAATCCAATAAGGTGTGGTGGGTTCAAAGAGATGCCTTTGATGTAATTTATCTTTTACTATGGCCCCCTTGGCCTTTGTGGCAGAACTTTGGCATGCACTAGGGTGGTCTACTTAGATGGTAGTCTTATCCCTTTTAGTTTGTCCAACCTAAGCCCAAGAGCGAACCTTTGGCCCTCTTGGCCTTGATGGCAGAACTTTGGCATCCATCAACGTGGTCTACTTAGATGGACATTTCTCATGATAAGGATGGTATGGGGTATGTAGTGGGATTCTTGGTTTGTCCAATCTAAGCCCAAGAGTGGGACTTTGACCCTCTTCGCCTTGGTGGCAGAACTTTGGCATCCATCAACGTGGTCTACTGAGATGACAACCTTAATCCTCTTACCTACATCTTTCCCCTACATCAATCTCTCATTTCTTTTGTTCTTGTACCCTTAGATCAAACAAAGGGGCATATATTTGAAACATAAAGCATAATGCATGAAGTATTTTACAAGATTTTAATTTTGGGAGTTGATTTATATTGCCATTGCTAGAGCTGCAACAAAAAATATTATTGGTCTTCCACCCCTTCATTATTTTCTTGGATGTCTGTGCAATCATGTTTTATTCTTTTGTTCGGTGTTTCTTTTGTTTCCCCGTCAGGCATAGCTTCTAATTTGTGGACTTGACTCGTTTTTCCACATATGTCTTGGCTCCCATAGTTCTTTGCACTTGAAGCATAAATTTTTCCTCTTCAAATCGTTTCGTTGATTCTTGAATTCTACTCCTTTGCATTTATGCCCATGCTCCCATGGTTCTTTGCAATGGTAGCATGGCTCCTTTTTTTTGGGATTCCCTCCTATAATTGACTTCTTTATGAGAATGCTTGGAGTATGTGTTGATGCACAGTTCTTGGGTCTATCTTTGGTTGAGTTCTTGGGTCTATCTTTGGTTGGGTGTGTGTCAAACTTCAATTCCTTTTGAATTGCCTCTTCCAAGTTTGTTGGATCCAAGGCACTCACCATGATTTTGATTGATTCTTTCAAACCTTCTATGAGTAGGTAAGTGAGCCTTTCTTGAGAGATTTCCGGTGAGTAGGTAAGCGAGCCTTTCTTGAGAGATTTCCGGTACCATGATTGCCAACTTTTCAAATTCGGTGACAAATTCTTCCACTGTCCCCTCTTGCTTAAGTTGGGTTAATTGTTTGAAGTACCATTGGCGATTTTGGGTGATAAGGCCATGATGCCACCACTCATGGGCTGCCCTTGTTAAATGAAGCACTGCAAACTTAATAACATTCTCTTCTGTCACGGGGCTTAATGGGAGATAGGCATCTAACTTATGCACCCATGAATGTGTTGTGATTCTCCTTGATCTAACTTTTGCACCCATGAATGTGTTGTGATTCTCCCTGATCCTTCAAAGTTTGGAAGGGTTATTTTATTAACTCTTTCTTTTAGGTCTTTATCTTGTGGTGCCTTTCTCTTTTTATTAGAGGAGGCATCTTAGCATCACAGTAATCTTTCCTAAGTTCTGGATCAATTCTAGAATATGCCTCTACAATCTCGTCAATATTATTTGTTGGGCGGGCATTTGTCTCTTCTTCTATTTGTTCCTCCCTGGGTAGGAAAGATGGTCTTGTTGGTCTAGAGTTTGACACCCTAGGAGGGCCATTATTATTATTTGCGGAGTGATTGGAATTGGTTTCTCTTCCATTGTTACTCATGTTTTGAATGGCTTGAAGGAGGAGTTGATTAGTTCTCTTGTTTTGCTCCATGAGGGCTTGAGTTGTTTGGGCTATGTGTTCCATGAAGGCCCTTAATTCATTGCTCATTTGGTCACTCATGTTGGTAGTAAGTTTCCTTTTCTCTCTTTCTAATGCTCTTGGAGCCCTTTTGTTAGTTTTCTTTAACTATCCCTTATAAGATGACAGGAAAGATGCTCTGATACTACTTGTAATGTTGCCAAATTTGAAAATCCTATTTTTTACCCTCTGTAATGTCCTGATACAAATTCCTTAAGGCCCCGTTTGTTTGCTGGAAGATGGCTGGAAGATGAAAACGGGAAGATGTATTTTTGTACGGCCAAATTCTCATTTTGGACCAAAATGAGAATTTGGCCGTACAAAAATACATCTTCCCGTT
>MU228414.1:796159-827355 GCA_018584345.1 Thuja plicata | reverse complement strand
ATACAAAATCCACTTTTTTAATATTTATAAAATTCATAGAAACCTTAAAAGGGAATATCAAGACAAGTTTAATTTTTTTATTACTACATGAGCATGCACCTATAATTTTATTAAAACATTTTACTTGCTATTTAAATAATACACTCATGTGGTGTGTTACTTGAACCATACTGGTCACTTTCATTATAGTAACAGTATAATAAAAAGTTATTAAGACATTCTAATACTTTCTATACAACTTTTCTATTCAGCTAATGGGAGTGAGTCCTTTTGCTCAAGGTTGCAGAGGGTAAATCCTACAATTATTTTTATTGCTTTCACTTTGATTTAGTTATTAGAATCTAATATTGACAACTCCATATTTGGTCATTTTAGATGGGAACAATTTGATGCATATGTCCAATTTTAATGCACTTTTTAATGACACCGTACGAGGATGTCTTTTGAGTCTTTGGTTCTTGACCATGCCAACAACAAACTTCAGCTAGAAAACAATTTTGTTTTAATTTTGAAGCTACAGGTATGGTTACTGTCCCAAATGGCAATTTCATGATGTCTTGTTTGTTCCTGAGTTGAGAATAAGTCTCATTCCAGTTACTAAGTTATGTCAAAAAGACCATAAAGTGGATTTCCATAGACATGCTTGTTCCATTAAAATTGTGTCTACGACAAATTTGATGAAGATTACTCATACAAATTTACTCAACAGAACTAATTAAGAAGTCAGGGAAGTGGCAGTCCTTGAGCACCTATGCACCTATGTCTAGTTAGTAAGTTAGATGTACATAACCATCTATTAGTAGAAGAATAAGATATTTGGAAAAATGTGAAGTGTTATGAATAAGACAATTTTCCAAGTTACATTAGGAGGAATAAGGATTAGTCCAAGATGATGACCCAATTTTGGAGGCATCTCCATTGGATAAGACAATCAACACTATTTAAGGATCAATAATATCAGCATGACATTTCCGAGTTAAGGATCAATAATATCAGCATGACATTTCCGAGTTAGTCATCAATTGAGCATCAGTAATCAACTACTTCAGATCAGTCAAGGCATATCAATGATTCACCTGATAAAAGGACAATAATACTTATGCACTCTATTAATATAAAGACCAATCACATGGACAGAGAGTGGAGACTTGTAAGCAACTATTAATACTCCATCTCGATCCTCATACATATGTATACTAATGAATCATGATTCTAATCGGGTTGAAGACCAGTATGAATGGTGTAAGGATCAATGACCAATAATAGATAAACTATGGGGAAGAGTCTCTTGAAGATATCAGATCAAAGCATGAACCCAAGGACATCAATGAAGACTAGGGACATCAATTTAGAATAACGAGAAATATAACTGCGAAGCATCAATGAAAGAATATAATGTTTCATAGATTAATGGCAATACATATTAATAAATCAAGGAACATCGACTAATATAGATTGGCTAAGGTATGAAAAAATACCAATATAACTCATACTATTCAAATAATGACTCAGTCGATCCTAAACTGATACAAACACAAATAATCAAAGAATGTTAACTAATACATTACGATGATCATCCACTAATTGATATTCATGAAGAAGTGCAAAGAGAGATTATATCTTATCAATAACAAAGTCTTCTATATGAATACTAAGTGACCTGTTTAAGAAGTTAACGATTGGTAAGGAGGCTAATTGATTACATAATGAAAGGAAGCAAGTCTAATCGATATTAAGTTTTTAATGATCAGCTAACATAAACTAATATAATAATGAAGAGACACGATAGTAATAAGTGATTAAATGAATCTTAATGAAGAGGTATGATGACTACACCAAGTGTTAAAAGGCATGGAGGTAGCAATTGGTAAGGAGACTAATCGATGGATAAGAAGCCAGCGGTTAATATTGAAATGGTGCGATTAGTAATTGTTATGAAGAATGACGAGTATGAAGAGGCATGAGACATGTCTTATAATTCCTTAAAAAAATATATAAAAGGAATTTCTATCATCAGTCAGGATCATCAATTTGGAAACTTTTCTCTTCTTTTATCCATTCTTGGATCTGCTCAATTGAGCGATTGCCTATTTGGCATTATTTGTTGCATAATTATAAAGAAAGATCAGAGGCAGCACCTTGGTTCAAGAATCAATCAATTATATCAGGCATAGAAACATAATTCAGAATCACACAAGCATATCAACATATGATGATAAATTTAAGGTATGTATGTATGATCTTAACATTAACAAATTTAAAGTTAAAAGTTAAGTTACCGATTTGGGTGCGGGTGGGCGGATGTGCAAATTTTTTTTTTGGGGGGTTTTAGATTCGTTTATATGTGTGTGTGTGTGTGCGTGCACGCGCGTGCAAAGAAATGCAAGAAATATACAAAATTAAATCATTTGATAGTATGATACTTCACCATTGATCATGATATCTGATAAATATTCTAATTTAAAACATCGTATCATATACCGTTATACGTCTATGTTCACGATTCCAATGCAAATCAGAAAATCATTACAATTACAAAATCAAAATTTAGTTCATGATTCAATGTTCACTAATCAGAATCATAAGGATTCACAAAAAAAATGTTAAAAACTGATATAAAGCACAGGTTATAAAGTTCTTTTAAGTTGTTTTAAAAAAAAAAAAGTGTCGAAATATGAGTCTGGGCACGCGGATGCCCTGTGGATGCTCACAGGAAGCGCATCCAGGGCACCCGGATGCTAACGCATCCAGAGAGCATTCGGGTGCCCTGGATGCACTTCCTTTGAGCATCCACAGGGCATCTGGATCCGCATCTGTATCCGAACGCATCCGTCCGCGCATCCAGCCCTAATGCCAGCGAATCGGTAACTATGATTATTATCATTGTCCTTTGGAGTTCTTAGCTTAGTTTCTCTAAAACTTTTCCCTTTTTGCTATTTATTTTGAAGCAGTTTAGTAGTGTTAGTGAAGTATTACAATAAGAGAGAATTGTATTTGCAGTCCAGGAACATTTACGTAAGTTCCCTTGTGAAACCAACAATATCACATTTATCCACTGAGTTATCCAAGCATTGTCAAAACCTGGCATTAGGAACCTTGGGGTTGTCTCATATGGTTATATCAAATAGAAGTTAGAACCTGAGATTTCCTTGTTCAAGAGAGGATAGAATATATTTGATATATTTTATTCTGTTTGATAGAGTGCAAAAACCCTCATCAACAGGACTAACTTCAAAATTAGTTGCATTTTTTGTTGGTAGTGTGCAAAAACCCTCATCAACAGTTATGAGCTTCAAAATTAGTTGCTTTGTGTCTATTTAGGGTTTATGATGTCTTTTTTCCATTTAAAACACTTTTTGTTTTCTTTAAAGCTTGTTTGTTATTTCTTTAAAAGCTACAATGACAATGGTGGATTACAGTCATTTCCTAAACTTGTTTTCTCTTGCAGAACTACTTTCACACATTGAAACAGTATGAAATGACCTCTTAAATAGCCAGATTTCCTATTGCGTGTCTTGAATTTCTCAGGACAAGAAACAACCATTCATTTTGAATTTGCATATTTGGCCTAAAAGAAATGACAACATTCTGAAAACATTGCATTTTATTGTGAGGAAATTAGTGCTTGTTAAACTGAATTTCATGATACAGGGGCATTACTAGTTTGAAAAAAAACACTTGCAAGCTGCTAAATCTGTTTAACTTAATGCTCATAACTTTATTGTTCATAAATAGAACAGGCTGGAAATGTAACTATTGAATCAAATCTGTTAGTCTTCTGCTGTGGGTTTGTATATTTCTTTATTCATTAGTTCTTCAAGAATCCCTCATTATTCATATTCCTTTTGGCAGTCCTCTTTCTTCCTTTAAGCCTAATGAATATCTAGATAAGAAATACAATTTGTTTTCAAGCTTGCATACTAAAGGCATGGCATTGCCTTCTGTGCCCGAAGTTTTGCATAGTTCTGTAAAACTATTTGTTTTTCTTAAATTGATTATTAACCATGATCTCAATTTAAAACAGGTTGGTTTTCTTCGATTAATCAACCTTGGAAAAATGAATCCATATCTAGATATAACAGCTTGAAAATATAACTTGTGCATTTCCGGGTCTCCTGAGATAGTCTAATATCTTTTAATGCATCAGTTATCACTGAGGACCCTCTTTTACCAGGTTTTATTTGTTTATTATTTGACATTATGCAAGATTCCAATCATGTTAAACAATATTTTTTTGTTAATTGCTATCAAAATTTCAGGATGGAAGTGGAAGCTGACTATATTGGGTTACTTTTAATGGCATCGGCTGGATATGATCCACGCATAGCTCCTTCTGTTTATGAAAAACTTGGACGATTTGGTGGAGGTGATTCGGTGATTCAAAATTATTTGTCTACTCATCCATCCGGAAAGAAAAGAGCAGAACTACTTAAGCAAGCGAAGGTAATGGAAGAAGCTTTAAGTATTTACAGAGAGAGCGTATTAGGTCACGGAATTGAAGGGTTTCTTTAAGATTCTTGCAGGCTTTGGATGCATTACATTTGTAACTGATATTTGTACTTTTTCGCAAAGAATGGTATTTTTAATTTTACAACAGGTTTAAGTGGGGAGTAAACCTATTCCAAAAAGCTACTATTTAAATGCACACAAAAGTTGATATTCATGGCCAATCCATTCAGTGCTATACGTTGTAAGTTGCTATTGTGTTTTTTCTTGTCTAAATTTCTCTGGAAGGTATGGTTAATATTGCTCCGCTCCTTTTGGAGGTTGACTTATTATTGATGATTGCATACAGCTTCCTCTATATATATAATTTTTTTGAAATAAGGATGCACTCCTATTGTTTTAGCTCCTTTGTGGAGTATTTTCGTCTTCCAAAACAATGCAATGATTTGTGTGAACTATTTTCCTTATAATTTTCGGCAAAAAGATAATAAAATTATCGTATTAATAATATACTGAGGTACACATGAAAGCATGATTTATAGAACTAGTGCATCATCCTCTACTAAAATGATAATGCATTCAACAAAGTACAAAATTTGAGTTACGAAAAAATCTGTGTACATAGGGAAAGTGCTAAAAATGGAGCTGCAATATATTAATAGTATATGGGATGGATGTTTGGAGAACCAAGTTTTGCTATATTATCGAAGTTTGGGTAGGAAATAATCCTCTGATCTCATGGAGGCCTATGACGAGGATTTGTGAGTTCCCGAGTTCGTTCACGAGCATCAATGGCATTGCTTGTTTCAGATGCAAAAAAACTATATGCAGAATGTAACATATCAGAGAGAGCCTTGGAGAGGTTTTCTCACAATAATTTGAAGTAGGCTCTAAAACACGGCTTTCAAATGCTAGGGAAGATAGCCCTATGTGTAGTCAAAATTGGAGGGTTCAATTGAGGTCTGTCTAACCAAATAGCTCTATGATCGATTTTGGAATTAAGAGATTGATGCCTATAGCACGTATCAAGCTCTTGAAGCTATTTTGTTTTGAATCAATATTAGTCCATTTCTTTTAGTAATTTTCTACTGATCTCGTGTGAATTTGAATTTGAAGCTGTAGGCATCAATCTTTTGATTACAAAATTGATCATAGAGATCTTAATATCCATGCCTTGTGCTTAGATCAAATGTGTAAGATCCCCTAAGGGAATCTTGCCCCAAATTTACACTTTAACTCTTTGTAATTTCGTCAAACAGTTGTCAGTACGTAACTCTGTACTTTCCCCTTCAAGTGCATTCTATCAAACAGTTGTCACATTGTTGTGTGACTCAGATGTTTGTATTGTGTTTAGACATTTAGACAAAGACTTTGCAAGCGGAGGCTGTCTATGCTGTAAAGATCACTGTCTACATTTTCTAAATGTTGCTGATAAATTAAATGCTTATGATCCAATATAACTAAACTTCACGGAAAGTTATAATGCAATCAATTATAAAACAACCTTCCAAACAAATATAATTATGATATCAATGTGAAACCCTTACAAAAATCTTCCTGTTCCACTAAGTTCCTCATTCATACATTTGGTAAACATTTATGAATTTGCAAAGTCCTTTCAGTTCTGAGTTCTTATTTTCCAGCATCTTACGTATTCTCTTAATCAAACAAGTATTGTAGTGTAATCCCAAATATATAAAGAGCAGGTTTACACTTGCAGCAAAATAATAAAAATTAATGATTTGTGCACCTGGTTATTCAAGCACTGTGTTGTACCTTTCCAGAATACATGCTCAGAAATGATAGTCAAATCTACACTAGGCATCATCATCGAATGTTGTTGTGCATCAGTTTGAAAGTGCACTGAGAATAGCAATCATCATTGTAGTTTTCTTGGCTTTATGAGATTCCAGAAGCTGCCATCGTTCAGTTCCAGATTTCCCTTCAAGCATTGTGAACAAGGTGCCGCTCTATTATATTAGCAATGAAATCCCGTAGCAACACTGCCCAGGCTCGTGCCCCAGTTAAATACACAGCGGATATTATTTCCAAGCCCAAACACAGCAGGAAAGAACTTCTCTATGCCACAGAAAAGACCACGGAAAACAAGAACTGTGTCCAGAATGAGAGCTTGCCGTCAATTTGAGAATGCCAGCCAATAATATAATTTATCCAACACTTTGTTCGAACCTTTTTATTCCCTTGCAATCAATTAATTAAATCCCGTGGGTCAAATTTCAGTCTCACGCCGACTCCCTTACAAATATTCATCTTACAAACATTCATGGTTTTTCATGAAGTATAAAGCTCAAATATTGAACATTCGCAACCATTACGAGCTCAATAATTCCACGGCAATAATTAAATTATATTTAGCCGCCAAGTATCTGTCTAGTTAAATATATTTGCTACAAACAAATGTTGCAATCACAGTTATAAACTATAATTTGTGAATATATAAGCCCATTTGGTAATATATTGCCGATATAAAATATGATATTCAGGAAATTCAATCTTCCTTTTCCCCGCTAAATATTTCAGACAATCATCAGTATTAAAACGTTCAATAAATATTTCAGAACCTGCAAATACCTTTTTTCTTGAAACAGATTTCAAATCTTATGAATTCACTCCTAGGAAGAACTTCAATCAAATTCTTGAAGGGTTTCATCTCCTAAAATCTAACTAATGCAAATGCACTAGACAAATTCCTCAAATCAAAACAACACCTAACATGTTTTGAATAATCGTCTTCTTGTACTTTTAAAGTATTCTTAAAAAAAACTCTTGACTTTCCCAGCTAGACCTTTGGTATATTTTTTTTCACTTTTAACTAATAAAGTGACTTTTCTTTATTAAATAATTATCTATTGATATAAAGTCACTTTGATTGTTTAATTAAATAATTAAACTTAATCATCATTAAATTTGATATAATTTGATAACTTAAATTTAATTATTTAATTGATTCCTAATATCCCAAAAAGGTACATTACAAAATGATATCAATATTATCTATATATATAGATGTAGAAATGTTGTGTTGTATAAAAACATGGCACACTACCATTGAAAAATGTGATAAGGGTCAATGACTCAAAATTAAATAGTTTGGTCATCTTTTGGCCCGAGGATTGGGCATATTTCCTTATGCAGTGTGTGTAGGTTCGTGTAGCGTCATTGGCTCCCACATATCTTGAGCCAATAGTCTCCAAATTCAATGTGGTTCCATTTATGATTCCTTTTAAGACCAATAACAAATTCAATTAAATTGTGAATTGATGCAAATTTCAAATTCTTGGTGCATTATTCAAGCAAGTTATACAATGAATAGCCCATATTAGTCCATTAAGATTTTTGAGTTAGAAATATAAATGTAGTAATTAGGATAACATGAAAATGGATTAAGATGAGGGATGATGTATTGGGTGTATGTTTCCTAATCAATTATCCTTAAAACATGTTATCACATTGTTAACCGGTAATTGTGATTGTGATGCTTGTTGGCTAAATACTTTGTAACCGACAATTTTTGGATTAATTGCAAAATAGTAGTTCCAACTACAACATTGTTAACCGATAATTGTGATTGTGATGCTTGTTGGCTAAATATTTTGTAACCAACAATTTTTGGATTAATTGCAAAATAGTAGTTCCAACTACAACATGTGAGACAATATCTCTTATTTATAAGGGAATGTCCCCTTGTTTATAGCTATTGAAAACAATGAATACTTAACTAAGATCTAAGATTATGTACACTAAGCTAATCAATAGGGTGTTAAATTCACCATATTATATTTCTTCAGAACAGGTGTTCTTCCTTCATTGAATCCTCTTTTATCAGGACAAATGATCCTTTCTTACAATAGACTTGTTAGTTCCTTTTCTTGTTGATCTTGGTATACCTGCGACTTAGATATGTTCCTCTATAAACCCATGCACTGATTCAGCAAGAAGAAGAAGTAACCTTCAACAAGGTCCTAAAACCTCCTACACTTTGAGCTCCACAGACTCAGGTGGGCACTACCTATCTTCTGCCCTTGATATACAATAATTTCACAAGCATGCAGTAATGGTGGATGTAGTATAAAACATGTAAACGGTATCAGATTTTATAAAATGATGAGAACCACAAATCTAACATATCAGACATGTGCCCTATCCAGTGGGTATGGAGTCACTCTAAATGCAAAGACTAATAACAACATATATCAAATGTAAATCCTGTAAATGATCACTAAACTTGCCTATGCCTTACATACTCAATTCACACTTCCTAGAAGTAGATGTAATTATCCAATTCACTTCAATTCTTTACTCTCTGAAAGAAACCCTAAAGCAATTAGACCCCCTGCCTTACAGAGTGATGGATTGAAAGTCCTCAACAAGCAACCCAAATGAGTACAAGAAACTGAAATAAAGACGTTACAATTCAATATGAGTTCACAAAATGCAAGGATATACAGACAAATCTTATTGATAAAACATCTAAGCATAAAAAATCAGAGCCCAAAGACCACTAATAGTCTTAGTTTAACATGCAGAGCTTACAAGCCTCTTGTGGCATAAAATTCCCATCCCTTCTAACCACACAGAAAACCCTAGATATACCCCAAAGGAAACCACAAGTCTGGACCGCCTTAGGGGACAAGGAAACCCTAAAACATAACCACCACGACTCGGGAAACATGCCATCATTAAGCCAGATTAGACAGAGAGCCAAGAAAGCATAAAATACTACAGAATCAGACCAAAACCCTAAGTGCCACCAAGAAATATTTATGAGGCCCCACAATATCATAAGATAAGTCTTACATGCCTTCATAAATGAAAAGAAGACGATCAGATCAATCCATCTACCACTGCGACCTGGAAAAGCACCGACATGGCCAAGAAACCCTCTGCGCAGTTTTAAATATTCAAATTTACTGGTTACAATGGTCACCCTGGCGCGGAAAGAAGCTTGGACAGTCGAGATTGAGTGGCCTGGTCAAGTTTAAAACAGTCATTGATCTACTGAAGTTACTTGGGAACAAGATCAAACTTGGACACGTGTCACCCCGTTGTAATGGCTCTACCATTATCTTGCGATCACTTTGTCTTCAAGTCATTATGCCCACCACATGATCTTCGTGAACTTGCTTGTACTTTACTTTCCCCTTGACTTCAACTCGTAACTCATCTTTAACCAGTCCTTAACCCTGGGTAGCTGAAATCCTTTGTATCTCTAAGTCGCTAGATCTTCGCCTTAACTCTGGTTATATTGCGAGATTAAGAGACAACCACAAGATCAAGATCCGATCAACGATCCTCGCGTAATCTCTTAATGGAATGACCTGGCACAAATTTATCTAGCGATTTAGCGACAACCACAAGATCATCTTTCAATCCACGACCACGATCTTTGCTCAGAAAACTCTGAACTTAACCTGTCTTAACTACTTCGATCATGATTCGATCTGGAGATTCAAAGATAACTAAGATCTCTGAATCACTGAATACTTAATCCAACCCTGAGTTTATTCAGAGATCTAACGCCAGCCACAAGATCATCTCAACATCGACTCACATTTTAACCCTGGTTGGTCCATTTTAACTTTTCTTGACTGGATCTTAACTCGGGTCTATCTGGAGATAAAGCAACCGCCAAGTCGCCGAATGAATTCACTAATCCCAGAGTTTATTGCGAGATCTAGTGACAACCATCGATTCTGATCCTCACTTGAACACATGTCAGTATCCCGGCTCATTACCGCTGAATCGATGAATGCTTTTTGACCCCTTGAATTTATCTAGCGATTCAACGCTAGCCCTAGATCTCTGCTCTGATCAACGACTCTGATCATGTCCGTGCAAACTCCACCTTAACCTTGAGTTGCTTTGCTTGACCATGATCAAATCTGGAGATCACACGACTAAAGAGATCTCCAAATCTCTAAATAAAATCCTTAACCACGGTCACATTACAAGATCAAGCGCAGTCCATCAGATTCACCTAACATTTACGGTTCAAATTTGATCTCGGTAACTCAACCGTAACTTTACCTGAGTCAAGTTTCATCTGGAGATTGCGCGACCAAAGTAATCTCCAAGTTGCTAGATACTTGTCTTAACTCTGATTACATTTGGAGATTACGCGTCGACCCTTGATCTTGATCTGCATCAACAGTTACGATCCTTCCTCAACAAGCCATACTTGACTCAACTTAACTCTTGCTTGACTCTGATCAAATATGGAGATTCAGATATAACTGAATCTCTGAATAAATTTCTTAACTTGAGTTATATCTCAAGATCACGCACCAGCTGTAAGATCATCTTTACATTAACAGTTTTGATTTCATCCTGTCTAGCCCACCCTGACTTAACTTGACTCAAGCTTTATCTGGAAATTGCGCGACTGAAGGGATCTCCAAGTTGCCAGATGTTTCTGTTAAATCGCGTTCGATCACGAGATCACGTGCTGACCACACGAAGAAAACAAGAACAAGACAAGATCAACGACCCTTGCGGAATCGCTGAATAAAAACTTGATCTAGCAACTTAGCGCCAACCGCGTGATCATAACTGGCTCTACGGTGCATGCGTAATCTCCAAATGAAAAGGAATATTTGATCTTGGTTGGGAGATTGCGAGATAAAGGCAAGGCTAAAAGCGCACATGGGTAAATAAGCTTTAAGTTACTCGTGTGTAACATCAAAATAGAAACTGCCATGAAGGGTTTAGGGTTTATCAAGAAAATGACCAAGGACATAGGGTTTTAGGCCAGAGGATAGAAAATTAAAAGCAGGGGCTAAGGAAAACTTCAAGATTTATCATAATTTTCATAACTCAGACCAGGAAATCCTCAAGATTTTAACAGTGCTAACATAGGCTCCGACTGGGGAAGGATGAGTGCAAGATAAACACCAGATTCTAGATCTCTGACAAAAGCAGACCTAAACCACAACACAACCCTTCAACAATAAACACAAAAAATAGGAAAAGTAGGAAGAGAAACAAATATTTACATCACTGTGCATGACCAAAGGCTTAGGAGAAAAATGGCTTCAAGAACTGCCCCTGCACAGGCAGATCCTGCATATGACTAGTAGGAATTTGCAAGAAATAAGAATAGTTTCTATGTAAATCATGCACAACAAATGGTCCTAACCATAAGGACTCAAACTTGCCATGCTTTCCTTTGTCCTCTGACCTTGCATTCTATTGGAGCACCATGTCATTCACCTGAAACTTTCTTTCTGATGCTCCTTTATCAAATAAATACTTAGACTGTTGTTGGATCTTTTGATTTTGCAATTGTACATCACTTCTGATCTCATCCAGCTCTACCAACTGCAACATTATGTTATGCATTCGTTCAATCACTTCTATCTCCTCATCTTGGATGAACTTGTAGACTGGTAACAAATTGGTTAGTGGCAACCTAGCTTGTGTTCCATAAACGAGTTCAAAATGAGATACACCTATAGCTCTTTTCATTGTTACCCTATCAGCCCACAAAGCCAACTTGAGCTTTGAATTCCAAGGCTCTTATTCTTTTCTAGTGTTCTTTTGATAATCTTCATGATGCTCTTGTTGCTGGATTCTGCCTGCCCATTTTCCTGAGGATGATATGGTGAGGAATAGGAAATCACAATACCATATTGATCAAAAAATTCTATGAATTCTTCAGACCTGAAGCACATAGCATTATCCATCACTAGCGTGCTGGGCACACCAAACCTAGTCAAGATGTTATCTATCAGAAAATCAATGACCACCTTGCTGGTTGCCCTCTTGGTTGGTATAGCCTCAACCCATTTTTCCCTCTTGGTTGGTATAGCGTCAACCCATTTTGTATAATAACCAGCTCTAAGTATTTTATGTGCAGTTGTCTTTGCTGAGTAATGACCTCCACAAACACCACTATGTATCTCGTTTAACACCTTCTCAGACTGAGCCCTATCAAGGCAAAACAAAAGAATTTCCATCTCTATTTTTCCAATATAAGTCTCCTTGGATTAATACATATTTCTGACTTTGAAGCCTGCGAGCCCTTCTTTGATTCTCTGTCATGTCCTCATGACATTTATTATTCTTCAAAAAATAAAGAATAGCAACTTACCATGGTTGCATCTCAACGCTAGTTGGCATATCATTTTCTTGCACATTGTTCACTTGGGTAAGCACCATGTTTGCATCTGTCATGAGCTTTGCCAGTCCCAAGCCTCTAACTAATTTGGTGATTTGGATCTCAAGATCAAACTCTTGTATTCTGTTGATCCATCTACACCTCTTTCCAGTTCACCTTGAGATAAAATATCCTTGACAGCCGCATGAGGCACATAGGCAATCACCTTAGCACATACTAAATAATTCCTAAAAGCCTTGACTTCCTTAACTAAGGCATAAGCTTTCTTCTCCATGATTTCATAATTCAACTCAGCTGCCTGCAAGGATTTGTTGAAAAATGCAATTGGATGCTCAAATCCCTCCTTGTCCTTTTGTAACAACAATGCAACAATAGTATGGAATGAAGCGAATGAGAAAATAGAAAAAGGCAATTCATAATTAAGAGATTTTAATACTGGTGCTTCCTGAATAGCCAACTTAATTTTCTCAAAAGCTTGGTGAGCTTCTGAATTCCAAGCATATTTAGCATCCTTCTTTAGCAGCTTGGCAATAGCTTCTATGATCTCTACAAAATTTACAATGAACCTTCTTACAAAATTTATTTTTCCCAAGAAAGATTGGACCCCTTTGATGTTCTTGGGAGGAGTCAACATATTAATAGCCTCAATCCTCTCTGGATCTATTCTCACTCCCTCTTTTGACACTATATGTCCTAGCAACTTCCCCTCTGAAACATAAAAATGACACTTCTTTGGATTAAGAGAAACCCCAAACTCCAAATCCTTACCGAATATCTTTTCTAAATGCCTGCAATGGTCCTCAACCCCTTTTGAATATGCAGTGAGATCATCCAGATAGACAACCATAATTATGTTTATGAATTCCTTGAAAGCAACATCCATTGCTCTCTGAAAAGTGGTCCTTGCATTCATGAGACCAAAAAACATTCTGACATAAACATAAGTTCCCCAAGGGGCGGTAAAGGTTGTCTTGAATTGCTTTGACTTCTTGACTAAAACCTAATTGTAACTAGAAAATCTATTCATCATGGATAAAAGGTCACACCCTGTAACTCTTTGTAGCATTGCCTCCATATTAGGCAAAGAATAACTATCTTTAAGTGATGCCACATTAAGGTTTCTGAAGTCAACACAAAGCCTGCTATCTCCATTCTTTTTCCTCACTGGCACAAGATTTGACACCCATAATGAATGCCTGATTGGTTTTATTATTTGGGCTTCCCTTAATTTCATCAATTCTTCTTGCATTTTTGAAGCCAACAAAGTATTGATAGGTCTTTGCTTTTGTCTAAAAGGTTTCACATCAAGCTTAAGTGGAATCTCATGCTGAAACAAGTCCTCTCTATAGGCTTTAAGATCCTCATAAGACCAAGCAAAAACATGCTTGCACTTCTTTAATAGACTGATCAAATTTTCTCTGATGTGAGGGGCTAAATTCGTCCCTATATATACCATTTTAGGGCCAGTCTCTGACCCCAGATTTACTTCTTCAACACTATCCATATTTACATCAGATTTTTTAAGGAAGTGACCATCATTGTCACTGAAAATGCCGTCAAGTTGAACAAAACCCTTAGGTATGACATTTGTGGGCAACTGAACAATTTCAGCCTCAAAAATAGTTTGCTTGCTATCTATGGTTTCAACTAAAGCATAACAATCAATTTTCTGGCCCTCATAATCATCCAAACATTGAATTAACCGGAGAATATCCTTGTCATCCTCAACAAATTTCCAACTATATACATTGTCAAGAATTGAAAGCCTGATCTTGGTTTCAATAGTAGAGATACCAACCAAAGTTATATCATTATTCTTTATGGCTACATTTGCTAATAAATCAACCATGATGTTCTTGGATCTCTCTATCCATTCTATTTGGAAAGCATAAAACAACTCAATTTTATCCCATACTACATGCTTGTACAACTTCAATCTATCATTTTTAGCATCATATAGGGATCTAATTTGTGAGACTGCTAATTCAGAGTCCCCAAATACTCTTAACAATTTTATACCATGCTTTATTGCAACCTCTAAGCCCAATATCACTGCCTCATATTCTGCAGTATTATTTGTGCATTGAAAAGCTAAGAGGAAATAATATTTAAATGCAGTACCTGATGGAGATA
Source organism: Thuja plicata (assembly GCA_018584345.1). Lineage (NCBI taxonomy): Eukaryota > Viridiplantae > Streptophyta > Pinopsida > Cupressales > Cupressaceae > Thuja > Thuja plicata. The sequence continues at coordinate 812,639 of MU228414.1, read as the reverse complement.
TAAAAACAACACCATCTCCAGATCCTTCCTTGGAGCATGCACCATCAAAGTACATATTCCATATTTCATTTTGGTTTTATTGTGACTCCTTCACAATAGGGTCCTGGTTTTCAACTTTAGAGCCATCTTGTTCAATCCTAAAACTTTCCATATCAACATCAACAAAATTGAGACCCTTAGGATCCCTCTTTTCAATTATCACCGAAGCTCTTGGCTCCCTATACAACTTGACATCACTCCCATTTATAGGGATTGTAGCATATGACAGGTCCAATTGCTAATGTCCTCCAACTGCTGCTGCCCACTGTCTAGACAGTAACATACCATAATATGGTGGTGTATCAACCACAACAACATCCATCTTGAAAGTAGCCTTAGGAAAAACAACAATCTTCACTTCAATGCCTTTTAAGGTTCCTACCACAGGTACCTCTGTATTGTCAATAGAAAAACATCTTCCAAAATATGTGTCAACTTTTAAGCCCAATTCCTTCATAACACAATAAGTCATCACATTTGCTGCTGCACCAGAATCTATCATACAATTTCTTATCAATTGGTCATTCACCAACAATTTCACATAAAAAGGATCAACTTGAGAGGGCTTTTGAGTAATTATGTTCCCTACATAAATTTTAGGAGTTTCCTGCTCCTCATCACCTCCTTTTTTCTTGATAGTCTTTGTGGTAGGAACACCATCATCAGTTATATCTTTGAGCAAAGAGAAAGCAACCTCTCTATGCTTTTTCATCTTCAACATCTCCACCAAAGGCACTGACACCTTCATCTGAGATAGCGTATGTTTCATGTCAAAAGAAGGAAAACTCAAAACATCCCCACTAGAAGCCTTACCTTTGTTTTCTTTTGATATTTCCATTCTTTGATCAACAATAGGAATTTCCTCACTTTGACCCTGATATTTATCTTTATTTTGAACCGTAGGTTAAGAAGAACCCTCTTTTATAAACAATGAACCAGGCTTTCCTTGATCCCTATCCACCTTTCTATTTCTTAAATTATGAGCACTCCTAGCTTGAGCAATTGCAACAACAATGAGAGATTTCACCTCTTCATCACTAGGTCTTCTTAATTGTACATGTTCATCCTTTCCATTTGCAACATTTATGGTATGACGCATACCGTCATATAGTTCAACACTTTTCTTTTCAGCATATGTCATGAACATATTGACCTTAGCTACTTCCTCCTCTTGATCACTTTTATCATCTTCATCCTGAGTAGACCCTGCCAAAGCTTGTGCAATTTCACATTCAAGAGGGGAATGTGGCATATTGCAGGGTACACACCAAGAAGTATTCTCTACATTGTGTACATTATTTATTTTTAAAGGATCAGGAGTACCCCTATTTTTTACATTACTTGGCCCTTCTGCAAGAGGCTTACCATACTTCCAATTTATTTTATAGGGAATGTCCTGCAATCTATAAGGCTTATCAAACCTCTGATTTTGTTGTCTGTTACTCTAAAAGCCTCTCTCATTTTTATCCACCTTAGTAGTTGGGTCCTTGATTGCAGCGACTAGTTTATCAACTTTATCATTTTTATTTTCTTCTTTGGAAAATTTATTAGATTGACCCTTAGGTTCTTTCCATAATCTGCCATCATCTCTTTTCCCAAGTTTACCTGATGCCCTTCTATTAATTTCAATGCTTACAACCATCTTGAAAGCATCCCTTAATGTATGAGGATTCTTATCCCTCATAAGATAGGCAATCTTACTATCCAATGCATTGCAATATGTGGTAAGACATACATTTTCATCTGACCTCAGCATTTGGAATAGTTTATGCATGGCCTTTTGGAATCTGCTATTGAATTCAGATGCAGACTATTTTTGAAACTTCTTGATATTATTGAATTCATTCAACATATAGCCTGAATTCACTTGATTACCATATTGTTCTTTAAAACGCTGTGTAAATTCATCCCATGAACTAATGCTTCCATTAGCAAGGCTATGGTACCAATCTTTGGCATCTTCAATTAAGGATTGTACAAATAACTTCATAACAATATCCTCATGCTCTATTTCATAATCATTCATTTTGTCAGAGAATTCCTTTAGGTGCTCTTCACTAATTATTACATTTTTTCCACTAAATTTAGGGAGTTTATCCCTTATTTCATTTGGAATGACATTTGGTTGGCCTGGAATACCATCAAAATATAATTGTCTATATGTTTCCAAATGCATGGGTCTTCTCTGAAAACCAGCTCCTTGATTTTGGCCACTTGTACCAAGACCCCAACCTTGATTTGTAGTACCCTAACGTGAACTAGATCCCATGGTATTAGTATTAGTATTTGTTGCTTGTACCTTAGGACCTAATCCACTACTACCCTGAATATTAGTAATAGTATTTGCTGCATGTATATTGGTAGTAGATTGAATAAAATCAATTTTCTTCTTCATTTCTTCTGCAGCACCATCTAATTCAGCCTTTTCCAACTGTTTGGCAATATCATCCTTTACTTTTCTAGCTCTGTCTAGCTCTATGTCTAGTAGAGACATACCCTGAGATGCCTCCATTGTAAGTTTGGGCTCATCAATGTGTACACCCATAACCTTTTGTTTTCCTTTATCTAATTTAGGGTTACTTGTACAATTTGAAGGAGGATCCTGTAAAGGAGCTTGAGGCCTTGAAGGCCTCTCATTTTCCCAATCAATGATTTGTCTGATCACAAGCTCCTGCTCCATCTAACTTCCTTTTGAATATCTCTCCTTCTCTGGACACCTTTTCTTCTTGGCATCCATATCCCCAAAGATCTCCTTATTTAAACCTTTGTAACTCTTATCTAATTCCTGATTCATCACCCTAAGTTGAGCCAACTATCTTTGTAAGTTTTCATTCTCAATCACAACCGCCATGACTTCACCCTCCCTTTCCTTTTCTAATATTTTCCTTAGAAGCATCTAATTCTGAATCTCTCTTCTCAAAGCATCATTATTACCAAAAAATATATTAGGATTAGGTAAAGTAATATTATATCTTGGAGAATCCTCTAAATTTATAAGATCTGCTTCCCTTTGATTTACTGCTTCCTCATAAGGATCATCTTGTAGAAATGGGTTATTTCTTGTATCTTGGGAAAAAGCCTCTGTGTTTGAAACATCTCTAAGTCTGAAATCTCTATTTTTCTTCCTTTCATTTTCCTTTCTATACTGAACCTGAGTTACAACCTTTTGTTGAGATATGTCTTCTTGAACATGAGTATCAAACATGTTGTCAAAGAAACCCAAACCATTTGACTCAGTACCAGGAGAAGGAGTATTACTTCTCTCTGGGACAGTATCCAAAGGATGACTAACCTTTGAAGCCTTAGGTTTCCAATAACTTCCACTTGTGGACTCAGTTCTCTTAGATAAATTTCTTTTTGCAGGCTTAGGAAGCCCACTCTCCAATTCAACCTCTGGATGATCTTTCATGTATGCTCTGGTGTTTCTCATACTTGCTTATATATTGATCAACAAGATCTAAATCAAAACTATAATTTTTATCTGAAACACTAGTCAACAAAATTCGGAGTCGCCACCCAATAAAACTTGGGATTTAAAATATGAGACTTCACCTCTACTTTTTGCCAATTTTTAAACAAAACTTATGAAAAGAACTTATCTTTTAGTCCCCAATGGATGGGTTAGTTGCTACCTTGTTTTGATAAGCCTTCAAAAATCCTTTGTGCCAGGTCTCCCTAGCAGAGTCACCCTTTCTGTTGGTGACTTGGATGAGTCAAATGACATGAATAGTAGAACACCAGAGATTCCTTGAAAGGTTTAGCAAGATTTTTTTATTTCTCTATCCCCACCAGAGTCGCCATTTATGTTCGTTCCTTTTCTTGTTGATCTTGGTATACCTGCAACTCAGGTATGTTCCTCTATAAACCCATGCACTGATTCAAAAAGAAGAAGAAGTAACGTTCATCAAGGTCCTAAAACCTCCTACACTTTGAGCTCCACAGACTCAGGTGGGCACTACCTATCTTCTACCCTTGATATACAATAATTTCACAAGCAGACAGTAATGGTGGATGTAGTATAAAACATGTAAATGGTATCAGATTTTATAAAATGATGAGAACCACAAATCTAACATATCAGACCAGCGCCCTATCCAGTGGGTATGGAGTCACTCTAAATCCAAAGACTAATAACAAAAACATATATCAAATGTAAATCTTGCAAATGATCATTGAACTTGACTATGCCTTACATACTCAATTCACACTTCCTAGAAGTAGATGTAATTATCCAATTCACTTCAATTCTTTACTCACTAAAATTGTTTAAGGATATTTAATTCTCTCTAAAAGAAACCCTAAAGCATTTAGACCCTCTACCTTACAGAGTGATGGATTGAAATTCATCAACAAGCAACCCAAATGAGTACAAGAAATTGAAATAAGAAGTTACATTTCAATATGAATTCACAAAATGCAAGGAGATACAGACAAATATTATTGATAAAACATCTAAGCATAAAAAATCAGAGCCAAACGACCACTGATAGTCTTAGTTTAACATGCAGAGCTTACAAGCCTCTTGTGGCATAAAATTCCCATCCCTTCTAACCACACATAAAACCCTAGATATACCCCAAAGGAAACCACGAGTCTAGACCGCCTTAGGGCACAAGGAAACTGTTATATTGTAGTGACTGATCAGCAAAGTACTATCCAGGAAAGCGACATAAAGATTGTATAAATTAGCTTAGGGTTAGGGTTTTATGTAATATATGTTTTAGTAGCTTCTTATGGTGGTATTGAGCAGTAAGGGATTGCGTATTGCGATCATATTGCAATCACTGGATAATAATAAGATTGGACTTGTTGTGGGTGGACGTAGCCCATGGATTGGGTGAACCACGTTAAATATTTGTGTCTTGTGTTCACTTCTGTTTTGGTCTCTTATATTTTGATATTGGTTATATTTCTGTATGTAATTGTTAGAATTATGTCTTCTATTCCTAACAGAAACCCTAAAACACAACCACCACGACTCGGGAAACATGTCATCATTAAGCCATATTAGACAGAGATCCAAGAAAGCATAAAATACTACAGAATCATATTAAAACCCTAAGTGCCACCAAGAAATATTTATGAGGCCCCAAAATATCAGAAGATAAGTCTTAAATGCCTTCGTAAATGAAAAGAAAATGATCAGATAAATGCATCTACCACTACGACCTGGAAAAGCACCGCCATGGCCAAGAAGCCCTCTGCACAGTTTTTAAATATTCAAATTTATTGGTTACAATGGTCACCTTGGCGCGGAAATAAGCTTGGATGGTTGAGATTGAGTGACCTGATCAATTTTAAAATAGAGTCATTGATCTACTTAAGTTACCTGGGAACAAGATCAGACTTGGACACGTGTCACCCCGTCGCAATGGCTCTACCATTATCTTGCGATCACTTTGTCTTCAAGTCATTACGCCCACCACACGATCTTCCTGAACTTGCTTGTACTTTACTTTCCCCTTGACTTCAGCTCGTAACTCATCTTTAACCAGTCCTTAACCCTGGGTACCTGAAATCCTTTGTATCTCTAAGTTGATAGATCTTCTCCTTAACTCTGGTTATATTGTGAGATTAAGAGACAACCACAAGATCAAGATCTGATCAACAATCCTCGCGTAATCTCTTAATGGAATGACTGGCACAAATTTATCTAGCAATTTAGCGACAACCACAAGATCATCTTTCAATCTACGACCACGATCTTTGCTCAGCAAACTCTGAACTTAACCTGTCTTAACTACTTCGACCATGATTTGATCTAGCGAGATCTAGCAACAACCACCAATTTTGATCCTCACTTGAACACGTGTCACCATCCTGGCTCATTACCATTGAATCGTTGAATGCTTTTTGATCCCTTGACTTTATCTAGCGATTCAACGCTAGCCCTAGATCTCTTCTCTGATCAACGACTCTGATCTTGTCCGTGCAAACTCCACCTTAACCTTGAGTTGATTTTCTTGACCATGATCAAATCAGGAGATCACGCGACTAAAGAGATCTCCAAATTTTTGAATAAAATCATTAACTGTGGTCACATTATGAGATCAAGCGCAATCCATCAGATTCACCTAGCATTTACGGTTCAAATTTGATCTCGGTAACTCAACCCTAACTTTACCTGAGCCAAGTTTCATTTGGAGATTGTGCGACCAAAGTAATCTCCAAGTCGCTAGATACTTGTCTTAACTATGATTACATTTGGAGATTACACGTCGACCCTTGATCTTGATCTGCATCAATGGTTACGATCCTTCCTCAGCAAACTATACTTGACTCAACTTAACTCTGGCTTGAATCTGATCAAATCTGGAGATTCAGATATAACTGAATCTCTGAATAAATTTCTTAACCTGAGTTATATCTCGAGATCACGCGCCAACCGTAAGATCATCTTTACATTGACGGTTCTGATTTGATCTTGTCTAGCCCACCCTGACTTAACTTGACTCAAGCTTTATCTGGAGATTGCATGACTGAAGGGATCTCCAAGTCACCAGATGATTCTCTTAACTCGTGTTTGATCACGAGATCACGTGCCAACCACACGATGAAAAAAAGAACATGATAAGATCAACGGCCCTCGCGGAATCGCTGTATAAAACTTGATCTTGAACTTGGTCTAGGAACTTAGCGCCAACCGCATGATCATAAAAGGATCTACAGTGCGTGCATAATCTCCAAATGAAAAGGAATATTCAATCCTGATTGGGAGATTGCGAGATAAAGGCAAGGATAAAAGTGCACATGGGTAAATAATCTTTTAAGTTACTCAAAAAAGTAACATCAAAATAGAAACTGCCATGAAGGGTTTAGGGTTTATCAAGAAAATGACCTAGGACATAGGGTTTTAGTCTAGAGACTAGAAAATAAAAGTAGGGGCTAAGGAAAACTTCAAGATTTATCAAAATTTTCATAACTCAGACCAAGAAATCCTCAAGAGTTTAACAGTGCTAACAAGACTTTCAAGTACAATCTAGCAGAGTTAGTAGTCAAGAAGCTCATGGAAGTTCACAAAATTTTCATGACTTCTTATGCGAACTCAAAAACAAAGATGGAATATATGTCCAACTCAAAGATTACAACATATATTACTCTTTAAACTCACAAACATAAAATACAAAAGATGTTAGAAATATATGATTATTGTTTGTTGTCATTGATGTTAAACATAGTGTTCCATAAGTTTTGAAGGAGTTTGAGTTTGTGTTCCCTCAAGCATTGTGATCTGGAAATTTTATATTCTCAGTGATGTGGGTATGTATGTTGAACCTTCAATATATTGGAAGACAAATACGTTCTCAGTATTGAACTACATAGCATTGGAAGACATGTATGTATTCTATATGGTCTTGGAATAGTGGAAGACAAGTATGTATCATGTATGGTCTCAGAATAGTGGAAGATAGATAGGTATTCTATGATCGTGAGTAGATGGTGTTTTAAAGTGCTTCTGTATTATGAGAAGCCTACTTGGTCTAGATGTCTATTGTTCAACTAAAGTAGTAGTATGTTGAAAATCGATTAATAGTTTTACAATTGCAATTATTTCTTTTCGGAGTGATTCTCTTTTGGAAATCAGGGTTGACGTTGTGTTTCTACTCATTCAGATGAATTCAAGTTTTGGTCTTGGTTGTGGCGTTCTCTAGTGATCAGGAATGTATTCCTAGTGTTTTTGAGATTGTGTCATCCACTGTTGTTGTTCTTTCTAGTATTTCTAATTCAAAAATATGTTGTGGCATGTTGAAATGGCTTTTGATGTGTCATGTTGACATGACTTTTGATGTGGTGAGTAGATCTCTCCATAACGTGTGCAAGTCTAGTTACAACTAGCTGTTGGCAGTTTCTTTTACACGTTTAATTTATCTTTAGTTTTTATTCTACTTATTGTATATTTGGCATTGGGACATGTGTAGCGTGTTCTTGGTCCATCTTTCTCCTGGGATGGATCATGCTTTTAGATTTAGGTCTAGGTGCTATATTTATTGATTGTTGAAATACCAGATTTAAGTTCGGGTCTTATACTTAATGTTGGGTTCTTGATATATGAGACCTATGTATTTAATGGTTATCACTTATCTATTTGGGTCCTCGGTTTGAATGATTTTGATATTGGTCCTATTTTCATTTTGTTATTGCTTTGGCCAACATGGAACTCATTTGTAATATCTTTTGGTTTTACCGACCTTGTTGTAATCTCCAATGATCTATCTTGTATATAAGGACTGTTGGTGCTTTGGAAAAATGTAAGTGTAAGGAGTGAAGCAAGTTAAGTGTGCGAACCAATTCAATAATCAACAAAGCATAATTTAGTGACAGTGGCAGAGAAAAAAAGGCATTAATAGTTTGTTGCTAGTGTGGACAATGTTATTTAGATCACCTACATTATCAATAGGATATATATTTATCTAATTTGAAGAAGAGTAAGTACTTTAAGACAATGAGTCTTGGGTACATGAGTTTGTTATTGTGTCTTACTACTTTGGCAGTGAGCCTCTGTATGCAATTTTGGAGTAGTGAGCTCCTGTTTGTACTATAAGGCAGTGAGATTTCTTCTTTATCTACATTCATTGTTGTATTGGAAGTGGGCCTCTGATTGGTATTCTGGAGTAGTGAGCTCCTAATCTTTTTTAATTGGATTATATACTTCAGCAAATTATCTTTGTGGGTTAGTGCTCACCATATTTTTTCCAAGTTTGGGGTTTCCACGTATAAATCTTCATGTTCTCGTGTTGCTGATTTTGTTTTTTACTTTCATACTGTTACTTGTGGTGGTTATTAAAGTTAGTTGTTGGAGTTTTTTTTAATGTTGATTCACCCCCTCTCTTAGCATGTAAGGTGCATTTATCAAAAGAAGCACAAAGGCTACAATTTAACTCTTAGCTTGAGCACATGACACTAGTTTCAAACTTAATAAGCAACACAAAGACTACAAGCTCAAGTTTGAAAATACAACATTAACTCTAAACATAATAAGTAGGTCAAATACTATGATATTGGGTTTAAATCACCTTTGAGATAACAAAACAAGACTCACAATCAACTTCGGTTAATGTTGTCAAATAACTTGTTCCAACACAAAGTTTGAAGGCAATCTGCCTCTTTTATTTATTGCAATTTTATTTACATCCAAAATGAAAGTTTTAGAGTGTTCTCCAAATCGAAAGAGCCTTGTTTCATTGCCAAAAGATAAGATATTTTTTTTTCTATTAAGATAGTTCAGTCATAACATACAATTAACATTTTGGATCAAGTATCTGTATAACACAACCCCCATAAAATATACACTTACAAAATTGGGGGAGTGACCTTATAAGTCTATCTATATACTATCCTATTCAGAGTATGGATTATCTTCTTTCGAAGTCATTACATCATATTACAAAATATTAAAGTTATGATAATGCTACTAATCCCACCCAACATTCTGAGTGTCATTGTCCCTTGGGACCCATGAGTTGTCTTGTAGATACTCTTGTGTTCCAGCTAAGCCTTCTTCATTTTGATCAGTTTGCAAAATGGTGTCATTCCCTTGGTCTGGTGTGCCTATTCGGGTGTTGCTCAATATAGTGTTTAGTTCATCAACTTCTATTGGGGCTAGGAAGCTTTGGTTCTCTGCGACATAGCTAGCAGCCTGTACTTCAAAAGATAAGATATTTAAAATGAGCCCTCTTATATTTATATAAGAGAGAATATGAGAAAACAATGGATGAATCCTAACTAATTGTTGACTTATTCAACATTACAGTCCTATTCTAATTTGACTTGTAATGTGATCACTTGCAATTATATTTTACAACTTTGCATGAATATGTCAAGATTGAATTACATATGCATGATGAAAAATAAATTAAGTGTTTGAAGACGTGAATTTATTAACATCATCCCCTGTCAAAGAGGTCTTCATATTGCTACAAGGTGGCAAGTTCTTGAATTCTTCATGTCTCGCTGGAGGGATAAGAGCATCTGAAAAAGAGTTTCAATGGTGGATTCTGAGGGTTTCTATAGTTGGACAAGAAATAGATACAAATTATGACACAACATAGAACAATTCCAACAAAACATGAAAAAGGGGGAAAATCACTATAAGTGGGCGAGTTACAATTCGAGTCTTGGGACCCGATTTGCAAATGCACAAAAGGAATACATGAGTTCATTATTGTAATTGTGTCTAAAAGTCCTGATTACAAGTATGCATAATCAAGGGGAAGTTATTTTGCAGTTAGGACTTAACGTTCTAACTGTATGTGCATTGTGCAAAAACTATGTTGTAACTGGGACTAAAATTTCCAATTGCAAGGAAGTATAAAGAAAACTTGTAGTCGGCGATTAAATTTTTTCACTTCATGACAAGATGCAATTGAGGAAAGTTTCAACTGCATGCAATCAGGGAAGAAAGTTATGATTACATGCAATTGGGGAAAAAGGTCCTGAGTGCATGTAATGGAGGAAAAAAGTTTCAACTACATGTTCTTATCTGCCCATACTTTGCAATTCAAAACTTTAGGCCTCTACTGCAAGTGCAATTCAAAACTTTAGGCCCACATTGCAAAAAAAAATGTAAAATCACTTGCAATGAAGGGTATAAATCCTGAAATATCAATAAACCTTAAAAAACTAACTTCAAAATTTTTTTAAAATGAAAAACATGGACTTAGACATTTGACATCAAACAACTTGATGATAAAAAAACTCAAGGATACATTGATTGCATCTAGAAAAGTGGGCCTTGTAGAACACAAGTTACGAATTGGACACAAATTCATAGGGGTTATCCTATGATTTCTCCAAAGATGAAATCAATGACAACAACTGGCTCTAGCTGGGGAACTTCTTTTGTTTGTTCTATAAGGACCTTGATATCCTGTATAGTATGATTAGATCACAAGTTAGTTGATGATTAAATCCTTTAAAACACGTCTTACTTTTTTGTTTCCAAATATTAGATCTAAGGAGTTACAATTTTCTTTCCAATAGAAGGTCCAAACGAGACACATTCCATTTAGCCAATCTAGGCTCTTCTATCATGCACATCAAGTGGTCATCCATACCATCCTTCTTCCATACGAGATAGGAATAAAACATGAATTCTCTTGCGGTCTTTAGACCATTCCTATATCCAAATGGGATAGGTTCAAATATTGGTCTTGTGACCATAAGGACAAGTAATAAATGAATGCTTTGATCAAAGACTTGTAGACTCATTGGGACCAATATGATTCGTGAGCCCATTACTGGAGATGTCAAAAATTTCCCAAGTATTGTACTAAGGATCTCTGCAAGGTATATGAATAGTTTTAGATCTGCAACATTATTTGGATTTAGGGCATACAACTAGTTCAAGAATGATGAGAAATTTCTTAAGACTTGTACTCATTCTCGACTTTCGGTCATCCAACCAAGTACAAAAAAATTCCTGAGTATCAAATCATTTTGAGACATTTATAATTTTAGTTGCGAGCATTATGTGAAACTCACTCTCAACTATATCCAAGACACCTGAGTACTGGGAACATCCTTCATCATCCAGACTGCCTATATACCTTGTATCCACAGGATATGGGTGTCAAGGATTTGCACTTTGTTATCGACATGTAATCCTGGTTTAACTACATTTTATGTAACTGTAGTGGGAACACATCCATTCTGGACAATACTTCGTAGACAATTCTTCATCGTCTGCCACCGACTTGGGTATTTTTGGGATGGACCCTTTAGCATCTACTTACAAACACATGAAGTGTTTGTCATGTAATTGTGTTTAAGAAAGTATATATCATGTTTACCTATACACATGAGTGGTTTTATTTTATACCCATCTAATTGCTACCACTCTTCTAGGACTTGTACTGCATGATATCTGACTACTCATTTGTGTAATGTTTACACATACTTGAACAAGATATGTAATAACTCTTAGCTAATTAACAATGTCTATTTTAGGCAGTTTATGGGTAATTTCTAACTTATTTTCCTGTGTTTTGCATTCAATAGTAATGTAACAACAACTCATCCTTTCATTTACTAGTAATATCCGTACTAAAAGTTATCATTCACTGGAAAATATTTTTTGTATCAACATTACAACTAGTTTAAATAAAATTTATATTTTGAAGTTCAAAAAAGTTTAGGGGAATTGCTAAAATAGACGAAGATTATAAGAAGTTAAAACATCAAGAAAACCCTTTTTGATTTGCTAGTCACACCCTTTTTCCTTTATGGTTGTGAAGTGTGGGGAAGCAACATGTCAAATTGCAATTGGCGAGGATTAGAAATACTCCAGAAACATCTAATCACAAGCAATCTAAAAGTTGAAACCATTGCCTCATGAAATTCTTTTGGATTAAGCAAGAATTTTTTCATTGGAGACATCAGTGATAAGACCATCATTGGCCCAAAATGGTGGTGGAGGTGTTAGGTCGTAGGAAGAAAGCTTAAATGGCACAGAACAACAATAGGCTGAACAAGTGTGACATCAATTTGCAATAGTGTCCTAACACTAATGAAGAAATTAAAAGTTTCGACTAAAAAATTTAGAACTAAAATGTGGACAAAACAGATTGGACGAAATAAAGCATACTACATCAAAGAGTTTAACCCAACTAAGGATCATGAGAAAATAACATGTTTAGGGGTAGCTATTAAAGGGAAAGAGAGGTTGTTAGTTAAGTAATTGACGACAAGATTGCATCATCTTAGGTGTGAGACCAATAGGTGGAAAATGCCCCAGTAAACTTGGGAAAAAAGAACTTGCATATTCTGAAACAAAGTGGCGGTAGAATGGAATACCACTTCATCATGGAATGCACAACTTATGAAGATATTTGTACTCAATATAAAAACAGCTTGAAGGTTGACAACATGCACCAATTATTTGAGAAAAATGGGATTAACCAAACAACTAGCTCCTGATAAAAATTAACGAGACCGCTAAAAAGTGTCTAGAAATAAATTATATTTTTTTCTCAATCCCATAGACTATTTAGTCTCATGAACATCAAAATCATTCATTCATCCAAAGGGTTTTATATTCTTCACCATGGACTACAAGGAGACACACTTCTTATGTGTTAAGATTCAGTGCATTGTGCTTATTTGTAATGATTCACATTTCGTTTCTGACTGGTTTTCGACAAATGTGTTGGTTTTTTAAAGTCATTTGTGGCATGTTGGAGTTTTGAGAAACTCCTGCTCCCCACACACATACACTAAGCACACTAAGATTTGAGCTTTGCAAAGAGACCTGGTGGGTACTTTCCATGTAAGTTTATGTAGCTGAACATTGTATCGGCAGATTCATTTGATAGATAATTTACATATTGTGCAAATTTGCAAGTAAATTGCTTGAATGTAGGGCAACAAATTGTTTAGTCTCAATAAGATGTGTTGTGATGTGCTAATAAATGCATTGTTTTTAAAGCTCTTCAACCGTTTACCATTTTCATTTTTCAGCACCATATATTACCATTACATCCAAACCCCGTCACCAACCAAGGGTAGAAATTAGTAAATAGGAAAAAGCATAAGTTTACACTGGAAATAAATTATTCTTCTGATATTTTTTGGGAAAAGAATGAACAAGACACTTCAGTTAATGCCAAACAATTAATTGCATAGTTACAAATGATTTTATGTATCTCAGCTACAGCATATTGAATTTTGTATTATTCAATTTGGTTCAATCAAGTGACATTTGAGTAAGATAACTCGAAGAAGCTGATGCATTTTCTAATAACAAAGAACACCCAAAAGATGAATAAATCCCAATGAGGCAAGTCCACTCATGAATGCTGAAGCTCCTCTATTTCACCACCCTCCTTTAGTGCGTCCGCAATCTGTGCAGCCATAGAAAACCCTCTCTATGCCCATGTATGATATTACAAATGCCATTTCCATAATTGTTTTTTTCCCTTCATTCATATTTTCACTAAACTGGCTTTAACCTTGCCTCCACCCTTAATCCCTTAAAATACATCCCTTTTTCTGTTGATGTTATAGTGTGAGGAGTTACCTTTTAATGGGTGTCTCTTCATCTTCAATTGTAAATATGAAAGGTCATTCTTTGTTGTAATGGCTCACCCTTCATTATCAAAACGATGAAGGGTCAAGACAAGTATAAAAATACTTCTTAATGGTATTTGTAGGTTATTGTGATGATTATTTTCTTCTTGAAGGAGATCGAGGGTATATACATTCATCTAGAGGTGCAGTTATGATTGTTTTTCAATTCAGTTTTGTGATTGGCAATATTGTAAATCAGATGTTCTGATCTTTCATCTAGAGGTGCAGTTATGATTGTTTTTCAATTCAGTTTTGTGATTGGCAATATTGTAAATCAGATGTTCTGATCTTTCATTAATATAAGTGATATTTTTGTGATTGGGTTTTTCTCCTTCAAATTGGAGGGTTTTTTAAGGATAAATTGTTGTGTCTCGAGTTCATTATTTTTTGTTTGATATTTATCTTATTTTTTATCATAAAAAATCAACATGGTATCAGAGCTAGGTTTAGAAAAGATCTGATCAGATTCGGCTAAGCAGTGAAAGGCTTCAAGTTGTGAAGATTTATTTCAGTCTTTGCCTTATCCATTTTTTGCCATGCTCTCTGTAACAGCTGCATCAGAATCATGCTATGTATGGATGCTGGAGATAACGCTCAAGTCGTGCATATATAAGTTGATGGTTTCTTTTTAATTGTAGCATAATTAGAGCTTGATGTATATTTGCGATGCTAAGTAAGCTGTAGAGACGACAATGTTAGAAAATAGCCGATATATAATAATTTATCTCTGCTCACGCGTCAGTTTATCTTCCATGCCAAACCATTCGAAAGTAGACAATGGAAATGAGGAAATTTGTGGGTCTTGAATGTTTATTGTATGATTGAAGTTGATGATCATCTGATTTGTCAATAAGACAAAAGAGTGTTTGTTTATTTGAGCCGCCCTAGACTCTAAGACTTTTGTCAGCTGTGAATCATCTTGTATTTGGTGGAAGAAATGACTGGAATATTGTTGGCCAAGGGCTGTTGTAGAAGCTCGTTTTATTTCTCATAAAGGCCGATATTATATCCATTGACACCAACTTTATTAAACCAGAGACAATATAATATTTGGAAGAATGAAATCATTTCTTGAAGGCACCAAAACTTGTATACTTGTCATTGCCACCGTCTTTGTGGCTATACAACAACGCTGAGTTGATATTGGGTTGATTTACAACTTTGATGGTGGTCCTTGGTAAGGTTAGAGGGTGCATTTGGGGTGTAACCCAATTATAGACCTACTTCATGCTCAAAAGCGTATAGTAGACCTGATCTCAGTTATAACAATCAATTTACGAGAGGTGTTGTATCACAGGTACAACTTCAGTTTAGATCATTTATGAGTTGGGTGGTACTGTTGGTTTGGCTTCAAAACTCTTCTTCTAATGACCTTATCTTTAGATCGAGATAATTTTTCAATAGAAGCCAAACCTTTCTTAACATTTTCAATAATATTTTTTTGCATGCGAGAATATTTTCTCTTTTTCAATGATGTATCTATACCCAACAATTTTAATGGCTCTTGCAACTTATTTTGCAGAAGTATAATTGAAAGCAATTGGGCTTGTTCAAGTGTTTCAAGATTATCAAATTTAGCCATTATTTCCTTTGTCATCCTATTCATTGACCTCCTCTTAGTGTGTGAAGGTTGTCAAGAAAGTGATCTCAATTTGCCCACATCCATTTCAAGTAAATGAACTATCTTTCTATAACTATTTTTTCTCTTTAAATTTTGAGCTAGATTTATATGTTCATCCATACTAGTAGGAGGAAGTGATCTTGACCCTTCTCAAACATCCATTTCTTGAGCTTCTGTTGAGCCTTCTCCAACATCCATTACTTGAACTTGGGTTGAGCCTTCTCTAATGTATGCATTTCTTCAACTCAGGTTGACCTTCCTGTCCGAGCTTCTCCTTCAACTTGTATTTGTTGATTATGACTACACACAAAAAATAAACAAATGAGAACAATTTAGAGAAAAAGAGACCTAAAGAAACTAAAAATATAATATATATATATATATATATATAGAGAGAGAGAGAGAGAGAGAGAGAGAGAGAGAGAGAGAGAGAGAGAGATCNAAAAAAAAAATATAATATATATATATATATATATATAGAGAGAGAGAGAGAGAGAGAGAGAGAGAGAGAGAGAGAGAGAGAGATTTCGTCTTAAGGGGAGAGGAGGACTAAAAAGACATATAAAGAAACTAAAAAGGCATATAAAGAGACTAAAAAGACACTAGAGAGACCTAAATAGAGTAAATACTATAAGTATAGTAAGACGACCCAAAAATACTATAAAGAGACCTAGAAATACTAAAAAGAGACTGAGAGAGAGAGAGAGAGAGAGAGAGAGAGAGAGAGAGAGAGCTAAAAAACTAAAAAGACACTAG